>JAEQBH010005766.1:0-73097 GCA_016808115.1 Tetrastigma voinierianum | reverse complement strand
TATGAGCCTCAATCTCAGTGGTCACAGAAGAAGAGCAATGCTAAGGGCAAATAAGACACCCTATGAACCACTTCGCCGTGAAATAAATTCCTCCCACCTCATTCTCGCTGGAACCAAAAAATCAGCTCAAACACCCGGGAAGAATCCAGAATCCTGCTCAAAGAGCCACCCGGAGGCCCATAAGGCACATCCGGTCCCTCACTCTAAGAATCACCCCTCGTTTAACTAACTAAGGCCTCGCCGCTTCGAGATCATCATGAAGCCCGTAAATTCTTCTGCTCAGCGCTTCTCATGATTAGTGCCAAAAAGTGCTATTTTGAGCCCTATTCAGTATAGTTTTGAGTGCTTTTACACTCAATCATATGAATTAAGCCAATTGTCATGTGCATGTCCGCTAGTGCTTCGATTGGTTTTCGAGGATTGTTTTGATAGTTTTGCAGTCTTGGGAACTTCAACAACAAGCTTGGCCGTGCCGAATGAGAATCCTCAGCGATTTCACCAAGCTGAGGCGTTGAAATGTCAAAATGAATTGAAGAATTGAAGGCAAATTGATGAGAGGTTGATGCAGCGGGGTAAACAGTAAAGCAGAGGAAACCAGAATTCGCATGATACATTGCTTAAAATTTTCGTTTTTCCAGATTGCGAAAATTCTCAGAATCATGTATTTAAAATTCGCGAACTTAGAAATTTCGCTTATGTGAAATGTCTCTTTCGTTGGTGCCATTTAGTCTCCTCGCTATCCTAGCTTAATTATATCGTTCATAGCGAAATTTTTCATTTTCGCTATCTCTTGTGAATTTCGCTAGGCTAGCGAAATTTCGCTAGCATAGCCAAATTTTCGCTATGCTAGCGAAATTCCCTGCATATCGAAATTGATGCCCCTGTGTTTTTGATATTTTTTTATTCCAAACGACCACGTTTTAATTAATTACCATGTTGTCCCTATTACCATATTTTAGCCTTTTTTTCATTTCACACCTTTGGGTTGGCTATATAAGCTCCCCTACAACTTTGTAACCCTAACTTTTTTCATTTTTATGCAAGTTTCCCGCAGCTTTTCATTTTAGGTTTTATTTTGCTCTCTTCTCTCTCCTCTTTCTCTCATTTTCTTGGCTTCCAAACACCCCCTTTGAGGATGACAACTCAAAGGATGTTTGGCTAAGCCCCCTTTCCTCAAGAGGAGGGTCACCGGTGGAGGCTCGAGGTAAGTTTTCATGCCTCATTTATCACATCGGCATTTATGAGCATTTAAGCCCCGCATCTCACCTTAGGTTGAAACCTCCTAGATCCAGCCTCGCCAATGTGTATTTGGATGTTTAGTGGTTGCGGATGCTTAATCTGTGATCCACCGCCATCCACCTAGTCAGTTTCCTATTAGTCATTGCGTAGCTCGCCTTCAGGCCATATGCACACCGTTAGGGACTTTGAATGCTCACCGAATTCCATATCTCATGAGGGAGTAATTTAGGGTTTAGGTTTTATGCCAATCAAGGTTCGGTTTGGGAAACGACTATAGGTCATTATCCTAACGCGAGAAAACAAACCCGAGGGCATGAATACACCTTTTAAAATCCAACTAAAGGACTCCAAGACTTTGCGAGAGTTCTCTTCTAAATTTTCCTTTAATTTATATGCGCTTTACAACCATCCAACCCACTGCTTTTTGGAACAAACCCAAAATCCAAAGAGAAATACCATTTTCTAACCAACCGTACTTCTCATTTCACGAAGAAAACCTTAATCCCCGTGTTCCTCGACCCCGACCGCTATACTCGCAAAGAGAGTTTGACTACCAGCAGGAGGAACATAGGAAACAAATTTTGTTGATTCCTGATCACCCTACCGCGGTAATTTAATCAAATGACATGTCGGGATGGTGCCCTAGTGAGATAAGAAGTTGTTGAACTTGTGATTCATATCACAAGTTTTGCAAAATCTCATTCCCGTTTGATTTTATCATTTTTTTTTCACTTGGTAAACACTGCAGTGATTTTAAATTCTTCAAAGATATCTGGGCTTTTCCTTGCTTTAATTTTAGCTAATCTTAACCCTTTTGTTAATTTCGTTGGTCAAGCTCGTTGATTGTGAAGTGTGTGGAGCGCTTTATGCAATGATAGGAACATCATGAAGTAAAGCTCGAGAGGGTGACTGGCCGTACAGGAATGTGGCTTCGAAATTGATCCTCACAGTTCTCAAATGGATCCTCCATAGGAGGAACAGCAAAGCCAACAGGTGCCTAGGGAGCCCAATGCATACCGATCTATGAGGGATCACATACACCCACCTGTGGCGAGTGCACCCTCATGGCTAATTCCCCTCGCCGATGGGGTGGCAATTAAGCCTTACTTAAGGGCTTACTCCTAAACATTCCATGGCATGGAGAATGAAAACCCTTACAATCACATAAGAGTTTGAGGAAGCGCACTACTAAAGAAGGTGCAAAGTGGGACATGGAGTTCCTCAAGTTACAAAGCCTTCCACCGACCCCAAGGACAAGGCAAAATTCTTACAAAATGCATTAAGGCCAAGAACCAGAGTGACCGAGGCCGCAGTGTAGAATTTCTAAAAAATTCTTCAATGCTCACAAGACAACAACTTGAAGAGGCAAATTTACACATTTGCATTTCATGATGGTGAGAGGTTCTAATGGCCGAGAGATTTATGGAGACTATCGCGCATGCCTAATACCGGTTTGATACATGGATGCCAGAACCATTTTTATGATGGAATGTCCCCTTCCATGAAACAATTATTGAAACTATGGAGGAGATTTCGAGTAAAAATTCTGATGAGGCAATGGACTTCCTCAATTATGTGGCCGAGACCTCCAAGGGCTGGGATGAGCCAAACCCAAGAGAAGCAGACATATTCAAGCCGCCAATGAACCAAAGAGGAGGCATGTATGCCCTCTCCGAAGATATGGAGCTGAAAGCTAAGGTATCTACCTTGGCTAGAAGATTGAGGAATTAGAAAGCAGTGGCAATCCATGAGGTGCAAGCGCTGGATCAAAGCCATGCACAGTGTCCAAATCGCTTCAAATCGCACCCCACCGACCACCCAAGCAGAGAATTATGTCCAAACTCCCATTCCGAGGATGCAAAATGTGGTGGGCCAAAACAAGCCGCAAAACAAATGCTCCATATGGCAACACTTACAACCCCAACCGGAGGAGTCAATCTCTAACCTTCGAAACCTCAACCTCCTATATATACCCCTGTGAGCTAATGCAGCCAAAGATTCTACCACCACTTCACAAAGATCAAGAAGCACCCACCTCCTCCGTTGAGCAAGCCATTTTTGAACTGAAAGCAAGGTGGTGGAAATTTTGTGGAGGCAAAGCAAAATCAATGCTCAGTTGAATGAAAAAATTGAAAATGTAGAAAGCTCCTTGAACAAGAGAATAGATGGGCTGGAAAGTAACCTTAACCGAAGAATTGACAGCTTGCAGGCATCTATAACAAGAATGGCAAATCACAAAGAAGAGTGCGTGGATTTCACCACCGCAAATCCAAGGGGGAGTCCATGAACGTAGCTATTCCAGTTGAACCTCCCCAAAATGGATGAAGTCAAAGCTGCCATTACCTTAAGAAGCTGAAAAGAGGTTGATCGCCCAAATGCCTGCCTCGTTGAGGAAACTTAAAAAGGGAAGAATTGGAGCCATAACACATTTTCTTGAAGGAGGACTCAATGAAGCACTGCATGCCACCTCCATTTCCTCAAGCACTAAGAAGTAAGAAGAAGGCATCCAAGCAGGCAGGCATCCTAGAAGTCCTAAGGCAGATGAAGGTCAACATACCCCTTTTGAAATCACTGTCATCCCCGCCATGCAAAGTTTTTGAAAGACTTCGACAATCAAAAGTGCTGGGCATTGACAAGAAGGCATTCTTAATCGAACAAGGAATTCCATCATCCAATGCAAGACAATGGTGTAAATACAAGGATCCAGTGGACCTCAACTATCTCGCCATCGAGGAACCCGCATTGACAAAGCACCGCAGACTTGGGTGCGTTGTCAACCCACGTCATACTCGCATAGGCAAATTAGGTTTAGGAGTAGTTGAAACCAACCAACATCACCCGTCCTTGGGGCCGATCGTCATGAAAATACTAAAGGGGTAGTGGAGGATGTGTTGGTAAAAGTAGATAAGTCTCATTATCCGGTGATTTCGTGGTTCTCACACGTAACCGAGGCATGGGGTACCAATCAAGTGCCCATTATATTGGGAAGGCCATTTCGCCACATCAAATGCCATTATCAATTGCTTCAATGGGGTCATGCAAATTTACATTTGGCAACATGACACTGGAGCTCAACATTTTCCACTGAGCAATAAGCAAAACTACCGGTGATGAGGGGAGCAAATCGATGAAGTTTGCCTCCGAGTGGTACACGGATAGAAGGCATGATATTAACAAACAAAGAGGAAAAAATTGATGGAGAACAATGAAGCGCTAATGTAGAATCCACCATTCCTCCCTTGCAATAAATTCCACCGCCACCGTAGACCGATTGCCCAAACAATTGAGCTAAGCATTTATTGCACCCTCGCAAAGACACACCACTGCATGCGTGGAGGAGCTTCTCCCCAACCCCTTGAGATCCAGCTGCCTACATAACTAGGAGTGGTTCCTGCAGGAACCTGGAGACCACTCCAAATTTTTGTTGAAATTTTTACTTTATATTATTTTAAGTCTTAATTTGGATTTTTAGTGGTGCCACTACTTTTACCTATTTTCTTTTCAAATATTTTCATTTACAAGCTTATCTTATCAATTTTTTTGTTTTGAAATGTCACAGATTGCAGCCAATAGGGAAAAATCTCATTTTCCTCCCCTCGCACGGCAGTTGCAACAGAAAGACCGCTCTCGCTTGCCATTCCCTCCTCGGGTTCAAACCGCTCGTTTCATCTTCTATTGGAGGTACCATACGCTTTCTTTTGAAAAAGCTGATAATTTTGTGAAATATACTCGACATAGAAATATACCATGCAAATACATTTTCTACACTTTTGCAAATCATTCGCACTTTATATTTGGTATTTCTACTCGCCTTTAGTCGGGCAATTGAAGCCATGTATGCTACCTTATTGTTAGAAACAATTCCATGCATGATTTAGTTTGGTCAATTGAAGTTCCAGTGTATTCAACCTTGAACATCCCCCTTTAGCTAATTCACACACTGCACACCTGATTGTATCAATAGATTGAGAAGCTATATACCTCTTCTCACCTTGCAAAGCCAGCCTTAGATCTGTTGACGACCCATAATAGGTTTGTGTTACCCATGTATGAAGACCAATGTAGTCTTCCAAATGAAAAAGAAAAGAAAAAGCAAAAAGAAAAAGAAAAGAAGAAAAAGAAGAATAAAAGCCGTGACGCTTTGCCTTGAAACCCGAACACGGTCCGAGGGGTATATGGCGAAGCCTTTAGCCCGATGCCCTAAACCTTAATTGTCAGAGTCATCGATCGTAGTGCTCTCGCTACACGGGTGGATAGGTAGAGTTTAGCGAGTTGTAGGTGCTAATTCTCGGTCATTCGGGGTCCTGGGTGAAGCCCAGAAGCTTCTGTGGTCAGTCGATCCTTTTGGCTTCGATGCCTCAAACCCTTAATTGGTTGGGAGTCATCGGTGGTTCTGCATCTGACTTTGATGAAGTCGAGTTTTTAGCATTGCACCCTACAATGTAATCAAAGAAAGAAATAAAAGTGTAGCTGGTCCTATTTAGGTTGGTCAACAGTTTAAGGCCATGGCAGTAGCTAGGTTGGGGGGAGGAAATAGCTTTGCATCTTATTGGCTCAAACTGGTTACCTTAGGAACAATTAGGTTTTGGTGGAAGTTCGGGTTGACTTCCTTGGAACCGATATTGCCCTAAAACTTGTTCTTATATGGCATTTGTTCTCTATGACTAAGCTGCATGTGGTGTAAATTGCTCATTTTAAAGGTAAAGCCTATCCTGCATATTACACTTTTTGAACCATACACTTTTTCAAGTAAAAGCAATGCATGATGCCTACCCTTATTGATTTGGCATTGCTAAGGGACTAGCAACGTGTCGGTTGGGGGGTGTGATTAGTGCCCAAAAAGTGCTTATTTCGAGTCTCATTCAAGATAGGTTTTGAGTGCTTTTGCGCACTAATCATATGAATTAAGCCAATTGTCATGTGCATAACCGTAAGAAGTTTCCTGGACATTTCTAGATTGTTTTGATAGTTTTGCGTGTCTTGGGAACTTCACCACAGTTTGGCTGTGCCGAATGTGAGAATCCTCTACATTTCACCAAGTCGAGGCGCAAGAAATGTCAAAATGAATTGAAGAATTGAAGGCAAATTGATGAGAGGTTGATGCGTTGGAAAACAAAGTAGCTGTGAGAAACCAGAATTCGCTATACATCATAGTTCTACTGGATTGCTAAAATTCGCAATCATAGCAAAAATTTCGCAATCCTAGCGAAATTTTCGCTATGTGAAATTTTCGCTAGCCTAGCGAAATTTACTATTCATAGCGAAATTTTCATTTTCGCTATCTCTTGTGAATTTCGCTAGGCTAGCGAAATTTTCGCTATGCTAGCGAAATTCCCTGCATAGCGAAATTGCTGCCCCTGTGTTTTTGATATTTTTGATTCCAAACGACCACGTTTTGATTAATTACCATGTTGTCCCTATTGTAATTTCATATTTTAGGCCTTTTTGTCATTTCACACATTGGGGTTGGCTATATAAGTTCCCCTACAACTTTGTAACCCTAACCTTTTCATTTTTATGCAAGTTTCCCGTAGCTTTCCATTTTTGGTTTTATTTTGCTCTCCTCTCTCTCCTCTTTCTCTCATTTTCTTGGCTTCCAAACACCCCCTTTGAGGATGACAACTCAAAGGATGTTTGGCTAAGCCTCTTCTTGAAGAGAGAGAAGTGGTCACTCGGTGGAGGTTTGGAGGTAAGTTTTCATGCCCTCTCATTTATCACACTGCATTTATGAGCATTTAAGCTCCCTGCATCTCACCTTAGGTTGAAACCTCCTAGATCCAGCCTCGCCAATGTGTATTTGACAAGCTTAGTGGTTACAGTGGATGCTTAATCTGGGATCCACCTGTATCCACCTATAGTTGTCTCCTCATTAGTTGTCGTAGGTTGCCTCTTTGAGGCCATATGCACACCGGTAGGGACTTGAATGCTCACTCGACCCATATCTCATGAGGGAGCAATTTAGTGCCTAGGCTTATGCCAAATCAAGGTCCGATTTGGAAACGTACCATAGTCATTATCCCCAACGTGCGAGGAAACAAACCCGAGGGCATGAATACACCTTAAAATCCAATCCAAAGGACTCAAGACTTTAAGGAGTCTTCTTTTCTAAATTCTTCTTTAATTTATATGCAGTTTACTAACCATCCAACCCATCGTTTTTTGGAATAAAACCCAAAACTTGGAAGAGAAATACCATTTTCAACCTTAACCCGCACTTCTCATTCTCACGAAGAAAACCCATCCCCGTGTTCGACCTAGGACTCGCTATTACCGCAAGAGCTTGACTACGTGAGGAAACATAGGGAAGCAAATTTTTGATTCCGGACACGCATCGTATAATCGAATCACCCTACTAAGTAAGCCTTCTACTTTAATGACCTTGGCGTAATTCCTACTAATATCGTGGTTTTAGCACGCACTTCGTCCCTAGCCACCTAGTTCTTCCAACTGGCCTGGTCAGCCGACCTTGACTCCGCCCGCAGCCTCACCCCTCGACCACCTTATCTCTCCTAAGGATGGTAAATTTCTCATTCCCCGACCACCAGATCTCGTGAATCGGCTCCTCGCCACCCAGCTTTCTTTTCCTCGGCTTTCATCTCTGCGATTTCATTGGCCGGCGTATGCTTCAGTCGATTTATAGTTCATGGCATCCTCGATCAAGTGTCACACCTGAGCTCGTAGGTCGGCTCTCTCCGAGGTCAGGGAGGCAACCGCGGCTTTATACTCCTCTACCGCCTCCTGCCAGACTTCTGAGAAACAAGCAAGCCCTCTTCTCACTGTGCTTTTCATGTAAAGTGTACCACCCTGCAAGAGAAAAAATTATGGTAAGGACCAATCAAAATCAACGATATGATGGACAAGTAAAGGCGTCTAGATAAACCATAACCTATCCCTGAAACGATGAAGCCAGAGCCTCCCCAACGGACATAGAATCTACCTTCCTAAGGTAAGAATCCCGTAGGATAGACAACAAGGCCCCAGCAGCCAGCTCTGCATTCGCAAGCAACGAGTCCTCATCCCTCTCTTGTCCGAGATGCTTCCTCCCCTCGCCCTCAGACGCCTCAGAAGAAAGCTCGGTTCTTTGTGCCGAGGGGCTCCAAACAAATATAGGCAAGATATCCAGAGGAGGCTCGGCGGTCCTCCAGGGAGGACTCGCTACCGCAAGATCGGGAGAGCTTTGAAAGCAAAGGACCTGCCACCTCGACACCTCAGCTCACGGATGAGAGGCGTGCGACCTCTGCCTGTAATTCAAGTCTC
This sequence comes from Tetrastigma voinierianum, assembly GCA_016808115.1. Taxonomy (NCBI): domain Eukaryota; kingdom Viridiplantae; phylum Streptophyta; class Magnoliopsida; order Vitales; family Vitaceae; genus Tetrastigma; species Tetrastigma voinierianum. The sequence goes on along the minus strand of JAEQBH010005766.1, from coordinate 64,601 downwards.
CTGGCGACCATTGCCTCGAATAGACTTAGCGAGAAGGACGCCCTAACTTTAGACCTGCCTCGAGCTGCATGGTCGCCTCTAGCACACAAATGGACTCGCGCTGTGCTTCTTTTCTTCTTCTCGTCAAAAATTCAACTCGGCTTGAACCTCTTCCGAGCGGCGACGTAAGATTGAGGTGGCCTCAAAGCGGAGGGTCGAGAAGATTTCGCACCAAAAGGCTCGGGAGGGTCGAAGGCTCTACACCGTAAGGCCCGTAACATCTAATCTAATAAGCTCTAATACACCAGCACTACATTTTAATCAACTCCGCTCTACCCCTTCATCCCTGAGTCGATCGGGGTTAATACCCAAGACCACACAACCAAAGCAAAGTCATAAACATCTTTACGACTTTCAAAGGCTAAACCCAATTACCGTGAAATCGTAAAACTCACGAGGCTCTCGGGGCGTTAAATCTGCCGAAATGTGCAAAGTATATCTTCTGGCCAAGGGATTATACTTCCCAATTACGACCACCGAATACGAAAAATAACGCTCTTTCCAAGGTTCAGGGAGGACTCGAAGATCCGAGATGATCAAACTTGGCATTGGTGCGCTTGAAATGTACAAAGCTCCCTACTCGCCCCTTCACACTAAAGAAGTCCAGACCAAAGATATGTCGCTGAACCCCGAGACCTTTATCCCTAAAGACTTCCACCACAGCCCGACTGCAACGCTCCTAGAAATTAGGAGAAAGCTGGGACTTTAATGCATGTTAAAGTGTTGAAGACGCTGATAAAGGGATGCAGGAAAGGCGAAGGTCGGCCCTCGAAGGCCGCTTAAAAATAAACCATCTTCAGACTCGATCGATGTGTTAGTGAGAAAATTAGGGCACCAAACATGAATCACCCAGTGGGGGTCTGTAGCAAGTGGCGAAGGTCCTTCCAAAAAGGGTTTCTGATCAAACTAGGGCCCAATCGTCTGCATTTTGCACAAGAAATTCTCAAGAAGTCACAAACCTCCATGGTACCCGATCTCACTGACCTTGCTCTTGCCTTTGCCAACTAGGAAGGAGGTCCACTAAAGACTCTGGCCAACAAATAATGGTTGATTTGCCATCCCTTCAATTGCCAATTTAAATCAAGTTCCCAGGAACTACCCCTATGCGCAAAACAAAGAGGACGACTCGAGGACCAAAAGGGGAGTACATGGTTAAGACGAGGAAAAGGGAGATCAAAAGAATAAAGCTTAATCTCACCGTAAAGCCCTAACAACCCCGGTTCGAATAAGAACTCCCCCGCAGCCAATACGCCCAAGAAAACCCAATCCGAGGACTAAGGAGAAGCAAACAATCCAACAATGGACCGTAAACGCACCTCAACCCCTGGGTGGACCCACGAAATCCCGAACCATAAAGGACAAAAAGAAAGGGAAGAAGAAAGACGTACCTAACTAGAGAGGGGAACGTCGGGAGACCAATAAACCCCCAAAATCGGGTACAACTTCGAGTAAGGGCCAGAGAAGATATGAAGTGAAAGCGCCTAGACTAATCGGGAAAGAGAAGTTTGAGAATGGGGGAAACTAGCCCGAGCAAATGTGATATACTTAGCACTAGAAACGCCAAATAAATGCACGGACGCCAAAGTAGAAGAGAAGTCTGGCCATGATGCAATCGACGGTGACAAAGCCTGCACCAACATACCGCTCCACATGAGTCTACCGCCGATCAAACAGGCAATCATCGCCTGCCCAAGCTCGCCTACCAAGGGTCTGGGGCAACCGATAGTGCTTAAAATCAGCGATAGCCCGTGACGCAGCCTAGGAATCCAACCATCAAGCAGCTTAAATAGTCAGTATCCTCCGCGCTAGCAGAGAGCCTCACGTGGGGACTCCTACCCATGATGACGTTCCGGTTACTCTAAGGCGCAAGCGAGGGTTGAAACTAAGCCTCCAGGGCCTGACAGTGACTCGTGGGATAATCCGTTGTCCACCAGTTGTGACGTAAGAAAGGAAAGCACTCCATCTCCATGATTCGATATCTACTCATTAAGGGAAGAAGGATCCCCCACGATTACGGCTCTCTAATTATCCCCTAATATTCAGGTAACGATTAGGAAGAGGAGATTCCCTACCTAATTGGGAAGAGGTCGTATCATCATCTAACAAGAAAAGTCATCGTGATCACCCATAATAAATACCGAGCAATTCCATCGAAGAAATGTACGCAATCACAAAACCATCAACAATTGATTTCTTTCCCTTTCGTAAGAAAGAAATTGACTTAGGCATCGAAGAGGCGGCCGGAAACCTCCTAATCTTCACCCTTCCTCGTAGGGTCGCAGTTGTGCCCGACGATCGACTTCAAGGTTCCTCCAAACCACCCCTTCTCGCAGGTGCTGCGTGTCGTGTGTGCTCGACGGATCGACTCGGAGGTTTCAACAAGCTCAGGCTCATATCGATAGAAAAAGCACCATCACAATCATTTTTTGAATTTAAATTTTTTCTTAAAAGATACAATTAAATAATTTAAAGCACTCATTTATTTCTATTATTTAATTATTAAACTTATTTAATAAATTCAATACAAAATTTCACATGATTTGATATTATTTATTTTCCTTAAGTATAAAAAAAAATCATAAGATAATCTTCAATTTTACTGTTGTTAAACGTTATTTTAATGGACAATAATCAAATTAGTGGTATATAAATTTTAAAGGCAATTATTATTTATTAAACAAGCCCATATATAGGTTTTCACTTTTCATAAACTAGCGGTAAATAGTGGTGGCAATTCGCGTTGGTTGACTATGTTCAAGTTGTGTCAACATATATACAATTACTCGTTAACTCAAACCCAACACAAACAGTAGTGTGGATCTAGGAATTTAATTCAAAGGGGCATAAATTGGTAAACTTGAAACTCTGGCATAATGATATAGGATCTTCCAAATTCAGGGGGACATAATTAAGGTTTTAGATTTGAGTCCATCTAATTACAAGACAAAAAATTTTTGCAAAAAAATTTAAGGAGGGACATATATATCTCCTAGTATTTACCTAGTGGTCCTGGCTATTTGACACAAATAAATATATAGGTTAAAAATAACAAATTCAAATGATGACCATCTAATAATTGGGTAATACAACATAACATGTATAACCCATCTATTTTTGTTTTTATCAAATCATGAGATGTTTTAAGCTGGTTTGTGCACACATAGAATGCGTCTTTGAGTCATATTACACTCAGACTAATCCTCATACGAGCTGGAAGAGATTACAAGGGCAATAAAGCTCTACCCCAAAACACAATTGCATTCCCTATGCTCGAACTTGAGACCACTAATTAAGCTAAAAGATACCCTAACCATCTCACTTACATGTCTAATAATATATCTCGTTTATTGATTGACCATTTAAAATAATATGAATTATAATTAACAAATCAATATTTAACACAAATAATAAATTGAATGGGGTAATGGATTAAATATTAATTAACAAAATAATTAAACAAGTCATTTCAAGGCAATTTTATGTTTTGCAGATTTGACACGAATATAATCTGTTTACTATACATGTTATGCAGGTCAACATAAAATTTGAGACAAATACGATTATACTCAATCCAAATACACAACAAATTAATATGTCAGGTTTATGTCGCATAAATGGGTCATGTCAAATTTTGTCAAACCTACTACATACTCTCAAGTACCTCTTTAAAATGAAAATCGAAGATTTTTTCAAACTACAATGTGAGATGTGTTTTAAATAAAAGTCAAATTTAAAAATAAACAATTATAATAAACCGCAATGTCTTAAACTATTGATTGTAATTTCTTTATTAGAATATTATTAACTGTTTATTTCTTTATCTTTCTATTTTTAGTTTTTACTTACCATGTAAATGAAAGAATATATTACACCATTACATTTCTCTATAATAATATGTCAGAAAATGAGAATTAAAATGTCCAATATAACAAGAGTAATTCAGTAATCAAGTCTCGGCATTTAGTACATTGCCTTAAACTTTAATTTATTAAAAACAGCAAAGTAAAAATCATCAGATTTTCTATAAATACGATAGAATAGCTACAAATATATTTTATATTAATTTCTTGAAATATTAATTTCTTGAAATATTAATTTACTCCTAAAACACACTTCCCTTTTTTATTTTGATTTATCATTTTAGTCCCTACAAAGTCAAACTGACTATAAAGATTAAAGACCTCTGAGGCACACTTGAGATTGAAGGAGAAAGATGGGAGGGGGTGTAGTCAACTTCCTGAGGTCTTCATTGATTGAAAAATATGAGAAATGGAGAAGAAATAAGAATAGAGAATGTTTTAAGAGAGAATATAGTAGAGAAAAAGTGAATACAGTAATGGGCCAGTGAGAATCTGATATTCAAACTGTTTGCAGTGGAGAGGCAGATACCTTTGATGTTTGTGGGTCATCTTGGGAAGTTGTCTCTTTCTAAGCTTCCATGGCTACTTACTTTGCATCTGCATCTGGGGTGAGTTACTTGCCTTCTCTAGCGTCTCCTTCCTTCTTGGATTCTGATTGTCAAAGTGAAAAAAATGTTTAGAGCCTGCTCGTTTTGTTTTTCGACAACTCGTTTTCTGTTTCTCAAAAACAAGATAATGTGAAAACATCATTGGGCTTCCCGCTTTTTGTTATGAAAAACAATAAAATAAAAATACTTTCTTAAACATCAAAATAGTACTTTAATAAAAACTTGAGTGGACTCACTAACTCGTTTTTTTAAAAACAAAGAATCCAAACATGCTCTTAAATTTTACTTTTTTTTAGATCTATTCACTTTCCATATCGGGTTGTAGTATTTTGTTCTTTCAAGGATTCTAGCCGTTCTTTATTCTACCCTTTTTATCACTTAAGTCGAGTCTCAAGAGCAAAATGCTTTTTAATTTACTGTAGGTTAACAAGCATGATACTCTTTTGAATACAAACTTAATAAGTTTAAACTTAGGAAAAATAAATATTTTTTGATTGAAAACTAAAGAACCAAAATTCCTAAACCTAATCTTGTTCATTTTTTAAATAACCTATTTTTGACAAAAATGCCTTTTATTACTTATGAATTATGTGTAGTTTTTAAAAGAGAGTTATTTTAGTAATAAAACAAACCTTGTTCATGTTTTTGAAAAATAACTTATTTTGGAAGAAAATGATCTTCATTATTTTATGTATTTATATATAATTTTTTAAAGAGAGTTATTTTTATAAGAGAATAAGAATGAATGAGGTGGCTTTCTATCAAAATGATGCAAAAAAAAATTTAATGATGGGTTAAATTTTCGAAAATCAATTTTCCACGAGTCTTTTAATCAAATCATCCAAAAAGAAAATTGGTAATTTGACATGGTTTCAAATCAAGGTTTGGAGGGAGGTCATGTATTCGAGCCACCACTCTAAAAATATTTTGAGGTCTGTATTTATATCTTTTTTGAGTCAAATAACTATTTTCATTGTTTTGTCTGTCTTTCCACATGCTGATATGGACCTAAAGATTAAACTTTAGGAAAATTAGTAGTTAACATTAACATATCTAGTTTGTTTGATGCAACAGGATGACAAGTGTATCGAGACCTGTTTTGAACACACTCCATAAGATATAGTGTTATTTATATATATCATCCTTCTAATAATTTTAAACTTTTAGGAAAAGAAAGGATTTGATTAAAAACATCAAAGAACTAACATTTCCAAGTCTAATCTTGTCTTTAAACAAATAATAATAACTCATTTTGGACAAAAATGTCCTTCATAATTTAAGTATTATATAATTTGTAAAAGAGAATTATTTGTAGAAGAAAACAATAATATTTTGTCAAATGATGTAAAAATTAATGAAGGTTTATTTCAAATACCCAAAAAGAAATTGATAATTTGACATGGTATCAAAGCAAGGTTTAATGGGAGGTCATGCATTGGACGAATATTTGCCCCCTCGCTTATATTTAAGTCCAAAGGACTATTTCCATATTAGTTTGTTTGTGACCTATAATGTTGTGTTTCTTTAGCAAATCGGTAGTTTAACATTAATATATCTCATTGAGACTTGCTTAGACGCAAACAGATAGGGATGGCAAGTGCATTGAGACCCCATGTAGCAACAGGCATATAAAAGCATCACAGGTCTGTTTGGTACACAAGCGCAGAGGGCCATGCTTGTTCTTCTCCTGCAGTGCCACCCTTTCCACTCATTCGCAGCATACAGGAACCATCTAACGCTGCCGGTCAAGATCCCTGAGATCTCACAAGAAGCCGAAACTTATGCCCGTTTATGATCCCAAGCCTGCTTGCCTATGGCTCCTTCAAAGGTTCCTGCCAACTTCACTCCAAAACATTGTTTACCTCCCCAATGATGATCATCTCTCGAATCATGAAAATGAAAAGAGAATTACGTAAAATTCTCATTACGATGTCAAGGAAGATTTATAATAGCGTAAGGTAGACTTAGGTTACATATTGCCCTCCCATAATTAAGTTTAGGTTACACATTAGTCACCCTATAATTGTTTTAGTTACAACATTAGTCTTCCATGACTTTAAGTAATCACCAATCAATAATAACTACAATTTAGAATACAAAAAGGAAAATCATATACAAGGAAAACCGTTATGCACAGACACGCTCTTTCTATAAATGAAGATTTTCTATGTTAATTTCCTAACACTTCAATGAGAGTAGACAGTCCACATTCCCAACTCCAGTCATCATAGAAGTAAAGATATCTTTCCTAAAGTTCGTAGTCAACATCCGCCAATTCTGATAAAAAGGGACAGTTCACTAATCAAAAATGGATCCATCTTGAATTCATCTTTATGTAATGACAATCCATTTCAATGCAACCGTCCATCATTGGGTGACTGGTCATTAATATGCAAATGCAAATTTTGTTGTTTTAAAGAGGTAATGAAGTTCTGATGCAATACTCCCAAATCTTTATAGTGGTCTTAGCCAAGTTAACTCACAACAAGCACCGTCAGAAGCACTGACATCGTCAAATGCTTGGAAGAAAGCTGAAGAGTTGTTTTCCATGCTTTCACTCACAGACTAATGAGAGGGGCTATGAAGTTGGCAAGAACTGGCTGACTTCTTCAGGTGATTGACATCCCACCAACTAAATCACAATAGTCTCAGAATCCGAAATCACTATTTTATAGAGAAGAACAACTCGCCAAGCGCATTCTAAGATAGCACACAACACCTAAGTGTTGCGCTCCTATGGCTTACAAAGATACAAAACCCTATTAGTAATATGTAATATGTAATATTTATGTAATGATCCGTTCTTGAGACAATAAGAGATATACTGCCCAATCTACCAACCAACCTTCTATAATGACCCGGGATCTTTGAGTAAATCCACTTTATCGTATTAATTCTCAAACCTCGTCATGGAGTATCAACAGGTACCACCTTAACCCCAGACCCTTAATGATTTCGTGTGCTATACTTACGCTGGGGAAATGAAAATCCCATTTTGTAAAGTGAAGATACTCATGTCGCCAAGGAACATTTCAAATCACCAAGATTCGCTGTGATGAAATTGACTATGCAGAATTTGACTGGCAGTTAAATACCACAGATTTATTTCCAATAATCAAAAAAATATCATCAACATATACATCAGGGTAAGAAGACTTTCCTGTAGTCTGCAAGAGTTAAAGTAGTCAGCTCTGTGATCTGAACATACCCCGCAGCTCCCAGTTAGCTTCCGAGAATTTTTGAGAACCACTTCCGAGATGCTTTTTCCAAGCCATACAAGGACTTAAAAGTGTAACTGACACACTGTTGTCCTCCCCGTCTCTGCTCCTACGGCTAGTAGACATAAAGCTCTTCATGAATATCGTCGTGAAGGAAGGCGTTGTTAACATCCAATTGGTGAAGAGACCACCTTTGAGCAAAGAAGCATAAAAGGAGATTAACAATGAATGCGTGATGATTTAAAGGGCACTTAGAAGATCCTCGGCTAATCGACACCCTCCAATCAGGTGAACCCTCGCAACTAATCGGGCTTTCAGAACGCTTCAATCGATCCATCGAACAATGTTTATGACCATAGACCCATCGACAACCTATCGACGCCTTCCCCGCCTAAGATGAGAGTCCAAGTACCATTACCGGAGGGCCTCGCATCGATCGTGATTGCCTCCGCCATCTCGTGATGGAGACTGGCTTAATAATAATTTTTGAAGCTTTCAGGACTTGACCGATTCAGTAATAAAGAGCATGTGCAGCAGTAGTGTGATATGAAACATAATTAACCATGATAACGGGTACCTTTAAATGACCGAAGCTACAAGTGAAGGATTGGTCGGTGTCATGAGGTAGAGAGCAGCTACATAACCCGTAGTTTCTGGTGGATTATGGGAGCGACTAGGGAGCGATGAAGGGGCCTGGTCAGTTGGTCAGGGCGAAGCCAAAAAGTAGAATGATGGGTCGGAGGAGTGGATGAAGAAGGAAGTAAGTGACTGGATGAAGGAAGGATGAGGTAGGTTACTCGGAATGGCTAGCTGTGAAGGTCGCATCCTTAGGACTGCAGGTAGGTTTTCAGAGGTAGCTTCAATGGGATGCCTATCAATGCCATCATGGAGGGATGGGAGATTAGAAATTGTGGGGAAGAGACTAAAAGCACTTTAAAGTGGGTGTCTCGAACTAGTGAGACAAAAGCAGCAGGAAGCTAGGTCGTGAATCGGGAGTAGGAATCGGGGCCTCGAAGAATAAGCCCAAATTAGAGGAGGGAGGACAAACTCGGAGGAAGCATAAGGAAAGTGATTTTCATGAAAATGTACATCCTCGTCGTGAATATTTTTCGTGATGATTGAACAATTATAAGTTTTTATCCAACAGATAACCAATGAAGATACAAGTAATGACACAGCTGATCGAACTTATGGAAACATGCAAATTGGTATGCTTAGACAACCAAACACACGGAGGTGAGAGTAAGAGGGTGTGGCTTCCTGTAACAAATGGTATTTTGAAAGAGAGAACGGTAAAATAAAGTGTTTGATGATATGGATTCATTAAGTGAGGGCGCATTCTCCCAAAATTACTAAAGGAGTTGAGCTTGAATTTTCAAGGCTCGTGTAACTTTAAATGTGGCGTTTATGCCCACCACCCCATTTTGTCGTTCTGTAAACACAAGAGGCCGGAAAAGAACACACCCATTATCTTGAAAAATTGGAGGAAAGGAATTCTCCACCATTGTCACTTCGAAAAATTTTGATATGAGATTCAAATTGAGTGGAAACATAATCTAAAGAAAAGTTTTTAGAAAGAGGTTGAAGCCCTTATGTTTCACTTAAAAAATCCAAGTAGTGTAATCATCAACAATAGTAAGGAAAATAATGTAAAAAAACTGTAAAGAAGAATATTTATAACGACCCCAAATGTAGCAAATGAATGTGATTCAAATGGTTTTTGATGATTTCACTAAAAATAAAATAAAACACAAGTTGCGTTTTGACAAAGGACAAATAGGGCAAGCATTATTAGACCCGAATTGAAAATTTTAAAAGTTCTTAGCAATGAAACTCACGAGAATGGAAATATGCCTAAACGACTGTTATAGGATCAAAAGATGAGGTGGTGTGGTTAAAGTTGGTCAGGGTTTGGGTGATGAACAGAGAAGTGGTCCATTTTCCTTACAGCAAGCCGCTAAGTAATACAATCCATCACGTTGCTTACCCAAACCAATCATCCTCCTTGTAGCCAGATCCTGCAAAACACACCAATGAGGGAAAAATGTCATTAAACACCAGTCTCTTGTCAAACAATTAACTCACATTAAACTGACTTCGAATGTAGGTACACAATACATCACGCTGCATAATAAACAAAGTTTAGCGGCAAGGATCCTTTCGCGACAATGTTAGCCTTTTCCACCAGGCAACAATGGCCCGAGGCAATGAAATATTTTTATCTTCATGCAAGAACAACTTTGGAGATGAAGAGATATGATATGTCGCACCGCCATCATATCCAATTGACAGAATAATTTATGGACAAACCTAGTTTTTCTTACAAATCAGATTTTTGCCTCGAGAATTCCACTTCATTCCTTGGTTTGATAGAAGGGACAAGAGCCGCAGTTGTGCTTCCGAGATTCCAATCACCATTGAGATTTCCCATCATCTTTGTTGCACCATCGGGAACTGATTAGCTACGTATATTCTTTGTGGCGGCAAAAATGGAATCTGTTTCTGCCTGCGTCTCGAGGATATCCATAGCTGAGCAATATTTCAACAAAGTGTCCCATGTCCTCGTCAATAGGCTCACTGAGGTCGCCTTGAAGATCCCCGAACTGCGCTTACTTTGATCAAACCTTCGTGAATCTTGTGAATCGCTGTAGAAGCGGTCTGAACGATTCGACCTTGCATTCCCAACGGAATTGTTTTTCATCTGATTGCTCCTTACGCTACGGCGCTGGCCGAATTAGAATATGCGTGCCTATGTGTGTCGCACTTAGAAGCCTTTGTTTTTCTTCTTGGCACACAGAGGAATATGCTTGACGAATAGAATGAAGAGGATTCATGAGAAGTATCTGCCCACGAATCGCGTTTGTAAGATCTTATTCAACCCCATTAAATTGCATCAATCTGTTGATCCTTGCGAAACGCTTGACGCATTATTGTACAAAGCTTGTCTATCCACAAGCTCTTGAGTTTTGTGTAATAAAATTGGGATAGAAAGCCGTCTTCGGTCGACGGTAGGTAATTTCTCATTGATCTCAAATATGCGAGGTGCATTGCTTTGAGAGAATCACTCACGAAGATCTTCCTAAACCTCATGAGCAGTTGTATAATAGATTACGTAGTCCTAGCCTCTGTGGATCGAGGCACCATATCACTGCAACGTGACCAAGTTGCATAGTCATCGAATGAGTTTCTTCCAAAGGCGCCTTGACGTGCCATTGACAAAACCCACCATCTTGGCAGATTCACAGCCAAGGTCATTGCTCGCGCCGTTGAGTAGTTATCTTCATTCAAAGGGTTTGGAAATCAAACCAAAGCCTGATGATTCGAGTGGTGAGTGAAATAAGTGGTTTGAGAGATCGACTTTGATGCGCCTCGATTTGATGCAGCTGTTCCGTAATCATTCATGGTGGCCGAAGGATGAGAGATTGCTGCACGAGAAGGTAGAGTGCTGCTACAATGGAGTCAAGATTTTAGTTCCTAATACCATGAAAAAGAAAAGCAGAATTATTGAATTAGTTTTCATTGATGTCATGAAGGATTTATACGTATGCACTTAGGTTACACATTAGTCTCTCCTATAATTAAGCTTAGGTTACACATTAATCTCTCCTATAATTAAGCAATCACCAATCAATATAACTACAATCTAGGAATACAAAAGGAAAAATCGTTATACAAGGAAAAACCGTTGCGTAATGTATCACGCCTTCTATAAATGGAAGATTTTCTATGTTACCCCAACAAATCATGACTTCACTGCATTTTCTAGTCTGCTGGCTTCTGGTTTTCAAATCTGGCCTTGGAAGTAAAGGTGCTGCTTTGGCAAATTGCATCTCCAATTGGAGAAATGTTTTGTTGCTAGCAGTTTATGTCAAACTCTCTTCTTCTTGCTCGAAAACTAGGACTGGATTTTCAAAGGAGGCCCTCCACAATATCCCTAGTTTTCTTGGACTTGCTATTCCTTCTGTTGTTTGTTGTCTAGTAACTCCTATTTCACGCTGATTCCTTCTTATGTTGTCAAGGAGATTACAGAAATGGTCATATTGTTGCAATTTGTATTTAAAATGTCTTTATTTCTATGAAATTGAACAGCTTGGAAATGCGGTCATTTGAGCTGATAGTTATCCTATCTGGTCTCCTTCCCAACCCAAAGAGACTTCAGCAAGCTCTTGCATCTGGTGAGTGTTGAATGTCCCAACATTATTCAAAACAATTTCTTATGTACAACCCCAAATTAAAGTCTGACGGAGGTGGAATATTTGTTTTCCCCAGCCCTAATACAGCTGAACAATTTTGATGATCCCCTAGGGACTTGGTGGAGCTGTGAGGTAAGTCCTCTAAATTGGATTCAATCTTGTAGTGTAGATTCACAGTCGAAAACGGGTACTAATTACTTGTTAAGCGCAAATCCAGGTTTTCAATGCTTCCCACAACCTTGAATTGGTCCATGTATTCTATCTAACATATATGTTGGTTTTCTCTGTACAGTACAAGGGTCGCGAATGAACTTGGGGCCGGGTATCCGCACGCAGCATGTTTAACAGTATTCGTCGTCTTATTCATGGCCATAATGGAAGGCACTCTAGGTGGAATAGTTCTGATATTGATAAGAAACATCTGGGGCTATGCCTACAGCAACGAAATAGAAGTTGTCAAATATGTAGCTTCCATAATGCCAGTTCTTGCAGTATCCAACTTCCTAGATGGACTGCAGTGTGTTCTTTCAGGTTTTCTCCACTTTCTTTATCTTCTACTACTGATATAAATTATAATTATCATCCATAAAACAGATAAACTACCACTTTTTTAGGTGGTTATGTTTTTGCTCATTACATAAAATTTGAAGAAATGCCATCATTACAACTTAACAAAACACAAACACAAATGCTATTCCCTCAAGGTGTATTAATAGACTGCAACAGCTAATTTTCTCATTCATTAACACAACCAGGCACTGCTAGAGGATGCGGTTGGCAGGAGATCGGTGCCTACGTCAATCCAGGATCATATTATCTTGTGGGAATTCCTTCTGCTATTTTATTAGCTTTTGTCTTCCATGTTGGAGGCAAGGTAAGAAGAGCTCACCATTCTCTTTACTTATGCTAACTACCATATATATGTTCTTTGTCATCTCTAATTTTCTGATTTAGTCTCATGTGATTAGGCCTCTGTATGGGATTATATGCGCCACTGTTCATTATGTTTTGTCTCTTTTTATCATTACTTTACGCACAAACTGGGAGGATGAAGTAAAGCATTGTTTCCTTCTTTTTCATTTCAGTTCTTGAATCTCCTTTTGTTTCTCCTCCAGCTGAAATTAAGTCCTCTCTGTTTGTTTGTTTTTTTTTTTTTTTTTAGGCAAAGAAGGCTACAGATAGAGTGTATGATGCTATAATCCCAGTTGAGACAGTGCATTAATGAGCAGAAAGAGCAAAAGGGCAGAGTTCTAACTACAAAATTTTGGCTCCTAACCTTGGAAACTCAGTTTATACAGTCATCTCCATTCACCATTGTATTGGGTATGAAGAAGGATTCAAGGAAGTTTGATGATTTGTTACAATGCCATTGCTGAAGTTAAACTCTCTGGGTTTTCAATTTTGATGTATGTGGTATAAATATTTCTAGATCTGGGGGTGTAACACGTTACTTGCTTGGATCTTTATTTTTAGATTAAATCAATCAAAATCAAAAGTAAAAAAAAAGAAAAAATAAATAATCATGTTTAGTTGAACTTCATTGTTTTCTTTTGAGGGGCGTTTGGTACAATATCGAAACATAGAGTGGAAAACAGAATCTCATTTGATTTCTCTATCGTTCGGATAAGTTTTATAAGAATAGGAACGGAATAAGAGTTTATCTCATTAGGAAACATCTAAAACATCTTTAGATAAATATCCAAAAATCTAAAATAATTAATTATATTCCTATTGATTCTAAAAAATATATAACAATTAATTATATTTCTATTAATTCATATTAAATAAAAATTGTGACATAATCTTATCGTTTAACTAAAAATCTTAAAATGTTATAAATGATTCATTTATAACTGTGAATGATCACATATTTACCGATGAATAATTATTACTATTAATGAATGTATCATTATATATATAGGTTTTTGGAATAATGAAAATACAGTTTTCTTCTTAAATTATCTATATTTATTCTTTTCTCTTTCTTTTTATCTTTTCAACACATTATCAACACGAAATGAATAATCACAAAGAGAAAGCTCAAAGATGTGGAACCTCGTGACTTCATAATATATTACAAAATCATAAACAAGAAAGGTACATTTCAATTTCATAGTCCGGGAATTTTGTTTTTGAAATTCTTTTTCAAACTTCCACTTCCGAAAGCTAAAAGCCTAAAGCTTGAACTCCTTGTAAAACCAGCCCCAAGTCACGTTTGAAACATTATCTAAGCCTCCGATGCTTGAAGATGAAGATGAATTATTTTCTTTTCAAATCGACCAAGTCTATAAACTGAATGTTCGTGCTCTCAAGTTCTCAAGCAAGTTAAAAATAAAATAAAACAAAACTTTCTTTCAAACCGATTTGAACCCCTGATGTTCGGTTTTAATTTTACATCAATTACCACTTAAACTCAATTATATTATTATTAAATACAATTATAAATTATAATTTCCTTATATATATATATATATATATATATATATAAGAGAGAGTATATATATATATATATATATATATATATATTACTTTATTAATATAGTGAGAATTATTTCAGATAGCCGGTCCACATCAACAACCCATCTGGTTATCCCTGATATATTTCTGTGTAGTCTTTCATTTATCTCTGATCTTGGATGCTATGAATCTTAGAACACAATCAAAGGAGGAAATACCGCATCCCTACAGGATCACGCTAAGGCCTTAATATTCCTTCGTCATCATATTAATGAAGGCCCCGAAAGTGAACATCTAAATACCATGATCCATTGATCCCTTCCGGGACGAGTTTGAAAGAACGATATGATCATCAAAAGATCAGAATTTCTTCCGAAGGTCCGTTATGATTGGCTTCATTTACGACTGCGTATTTCAAGTCGGCGAGTGACTACAACCCAGCCTTGTTCAAAATTAGTTCTCGCCTGAAATTATGTGGAGAAAATATTACGCATTTGCGACATGCTTGAGAAAAAACATACACCACTTTTACACGCCTAATGTGCCCCACGTTAAATATAGAGAGCGCCGCTTTACCAAATATTCCAAAGCACTGTACGTCTCCTCAGAAATGGAGCTGCACAATGAACCTACACTAAAACCACCAATCTCTCGCCTCTTCTTGTCGATCTATACCATTGCCTAAAAGCCACGCTACAATCTGCTAATAGACGCGGGCGTAAGTAATGGGCGTGGCATGGATATTATGGACAAGGTCCGAGGCCGTGGTTGTGGTCGCTATAATTCTTGGAATCGAGGTAATTACACCAATCTCAAAACAAGAACACAACACTCTCCAATCTAAGTTGAACTGCTCAGAAAATTATCCGAAAGGCAACAGGGCCTCATAACAAAAAGGCTTGGCAGGACTAATGTTGCAATAAACAGGCTCGTCTCAGACTCGCCAGATGGCCAAGCATTTGGTTGACCTTATCAGGCCTCCATGAAAGAAAGATACTAAACAGAAACAGAAATTTTATTGACTTAAAGACACTACATGGATCTTGATGATCCTTTTCTTGATGATTTACATGGTATAAGACTTTGAAACATTTTGATGTTTTGATTTTGAAGATCCAAGTGGAAAATTGACCATTTGATTGGGGATGGCAACGTGCAGTTAATGTTACATAGTCATTATCTTGTTACTTTTTTTTATGTTATTTTCTTTTCCATACAATTATCTATAATGCGAACTTTGATTTTCTATTTAAATTTCATTTTTTATTTTGAAGATATATGGATCCCTCCTCAGAATTGATCAATTATATGTCATCTGTTGGTGATGCATGTCTTGCTGATTGTGCCACAACCCACACGATCTTGCGTGATAAGAAATATTTTTCAAACTTCACATTAGCTCAATCTAATGTTCATACTATCTCAGTCTTTTAACCTGATTAAAGGCTCCGGCAATGCCACCATTATTCTACCGAAAGGCACTAAATTGCAAATTGAAGATGCCATTTATTCTAATAAATCTAGTAGGGAATTCTACCTCGCTCAAAGATATTCACGAAATGGATATCATATCAAACTATGAATCATGATTCAAATGAGTATTACTCATTACTTCTATTATTTTCGGCAAAATGTACTTTTAGAACAATTCCCTTCTTTATCTCGTGGGTTATACTACCAACTATTAGAACTATTGAATCTTATGTCAGCGAAACCGTAAGTTCAATGACTCAATAGTTTTTTGCTTTGGCATGAATCATCATATCCCGGAATTTCCATGATGCCGAGAAGTTCAAAATTTAATGAGCATCCATTAACAAGCAGAAAATTTTAGTAATCGATGATTATACTGTGCCATGCTGTTCCATAGGCAAATTAATTATTAGAATAGTTTTTTTACAAAGGTTACATTTGAATCCCCGCTTGTAACGGATCATGGAATATTTGTGGGCCTATTCACCCACCTAGTGGGACCTTTTTCTATTTTATGGTTTTAATTGATGCATTCACGATGGCTATCTGAAGTGTTGCCTTCTTCTGCAGAGAAATGTTGTCTTGCTATCTTATTGTTCCAAATACCACTCAGAGCACAATTCCTCGACATCGTTCTATCAAGACAATTCGCCTGATAATGCCAGAATTCTCATCTCAAATATCTTATTATTGTATATTGGTATGGATGTTGAAATGATCCTATGTTCATATCTTCCATTTAATGGATCGGCTAGTCAAAGAACCTCTGTTCCTCTTTCATCCATCTTTCCTCATTTTTGAAACTAACTACTTTAGACCCATGTAACATGCGATATAATGCCAAACCCACTCATCTTGAACCCAAAACAACACTGATCATCATTACAAACATAAATATCAACCCAATATTTGATCAGCCTTTGAACAATAGAGCTGCTTTGTATGTCCCAATCATCTTACCACACGACCCAAGAGGTCCTCAACCGCTGCCTGGGTGGTCAATGTCATTTCTAACTGGGAATTCATGATAATTGATAATGGAGTCTTTTAGAGCCGGGGAAGTTTTTGTTTCACTCGATTTGGTGATTATTAGCCGGTTATGTCCTTTCCGCTATTAGTGGAGATAAGCCAATTCCTAAGAGTCATGGTGTGTACCTTCATATGGAATGAGAGCCAGCCCTGAGCCTAATCTTGATCCTTACAGCTAAACCCAATTAGAAGTTTAGAGTAATAACTGATTAGAAGGTCTGGTGAATCCACTACTGAATGTTAATGGGATTCTAAACAAAAGCCACAAAAATCACATATCTGGAACAAGGATTGAACTCAACAGAAAATAAGGTGCAAGATTACAATGGAATCCAGCTTGGCACGCATTATTAAAACCGGAAGACCTATTGGTCTAAAGACACAATTCTAAAAAAAAAGGAAAAGGCAGGTCTACACTCCCATATACATAACTCGTTGTCCCAGTCGATGAACAAGTAGTCATGGTAGAGGCACCAATAAAGAGCCATTCTTTGTTTGATGTACCAAAAGATAACAATGAAGAGATCTCTAATGTTCATATACATGAGGGGGTTAATATGGGACTAAATGACATCATAATAATGTCATGCACTTGATGGCACAAGAATGGATGAAGATCAAGATCAGAAATGTCATTTGATCATTCCACACCTAACGATTTAATAATCTGAAAGAAGCAACAAACAGACTAAGATCACCGGGCTAAACGAGAGAGGTATTTAGACCAAGAGGGGTTCAAACACCTACAAATATACAACTCCTGATATCGATGGGTCTTGAACTAAAGCGAAATGAGAATAATGAAATAAGGCGATACAAAGCACACCTCATGTCTAAGGTTTCTCACAAAGACCTCGAATTGACTATGAGACATATTCTCCGTGAATGGACGCAATCACATTCTGATATTTGATAAAAGTTTAGCAGCCTGTATGACCGGACATGTTGGCGGATGAGTCACAACATATTTATATGGATCTCTAGATGCTAATGTATATATGAAAATCCTTGAAGGATTCACATTGCCCTAAGCAATGAATTCAAACCATGGAGTGTATTCAATCAAGGTAAAAGATTCATATATGGATTAAAACAAGATGATTGAATGCTTGTATAATCAAGCAGCTTCAAGATTTACTCAAAGAAGGTTATGTGAATAATTCAATTTGTCCATGTGTTTTCATCAAGAAAATGTAAATGGATCATAATAATAGCAGCAAGATATGTAGATTATTTTAAATTTGATTAGACCCTGAAGAGCTCATCAAAACAATTCAACTATTTAAATATGAAATTTATATATGATCCTGTGGAAAAACAAATATATTGTCCCACTTAAGATCATAGTATATTAATATGTATTATCCACTGAATCCACTCATATAAAACCTGGTGTGAGAGGATAATCCATGACCCCTAGTTCCCCAGTGGCTTATGAATCACTTCTCTAGCAACTAAAGATCCATTCAAGTCAAGAAGAAACATATTAGTTTCATTCCAACTGGTAACTAGTGCAATTATGCACTAATGTATCTTGTAAATATACTGAATTCACTAATGCTTTCTACTTAATTTTATTAAAGTGACAACTTTGATCCAACTAAAATAAAACTGAATGAATCAAACATGTATATTATGATGATCCTGTGATTAAAGATGAAGTGATTGTTTTATTCCAAAGCAAAGTGGAACTATTAATTTATTTATGTTATGATGTGATATCTTCAATTCTTAGAGTTTGGCTCTACAAAATAAGGATATATATTTGGGTTTGGTGGAAGAATGTGAATATCCTTGAGAATCAAGTTAACTAATCAGTAGTGGCCACTCCTCAGTTCAGTCTGGTGCTTAACACTTTAAGAAAAGAAGAACGCAGTAGAGAATGTTTTGGTTGGAGATCAATGATACAAACACATGTGGATTATCTTCTCTATTAAGAATAATCCAACAAGATTATATGAAGACAATGTTGCATGTATTAAAAGAACAAAGGAGGATATATTAAAGGTGATCGAACTACACATTTCGCCTAAAGTTATTCTACACTCATGAACTTCAAAAGATGGTGAAATTGATGTGCAACAAATAAGGTCCAATGATAATCTAGCATATTTATTTACTAAAGCCCGACTTTCTTCAATGATTCAAGAAACTTGTACGCGTTATATGCGCCAGCTTAAAGATCTTCAAATTGAAAAGAAGACAATATAGTCATGTCATTACTGTGGGGAGTATGAATAAAGATGTTAGATACTGCATTTTTTTCCTTCGTCTGTGTTTTGTCTCACTAGGTTTTGCATCGCGTTTTTTTTTTATCGGTAAAAAGCAGTATATAGATGAAAAACGAGCACAAGGCTCCCAAAGAGTACACAAGAGGAGTACAAGGAAACACCAACTCACTCTCACCTATACCCCATCCAAGTCAAAACCCTACCCAAAGAATCGACATCAAATGACCATACGAATCCTAGCCCACGACCACAAGCAAGGTAAAATAAAAAAGAGGGATTTCATCCTATGAGCAAAGGGGGCCTCATTCTCGAAAGCCACTCTATTCCTTTCCATCCACAGCGTCCAAAATATACAAAGAGGAGCCGCCAACCAAACTCTCTTCCGTTTTTTGCCGACATTAGTGCTTTACCAAGCAAGAAGAAGTTGTCAAACCGTTCGGGGGAACACCCAGATAGAATCAGTAATGGCCAAAAGAAGATCCCATAACATCTTGGCTCTCGAACAATGGATAAGCAAGTGGTCTATTGTTTCCTCATTCTCTTCACATAAAAACACCGCTTACTGGGGTGGATCCTCCTCTTTCAAAGGTCATGTCAAGAGTAAGCACCTTGCCCTAGGAAGCTTTCCAAGCAAACAAACCCACCGTGGGGAACGATCAACTCCATGGACGACAAGGGAAAATCCAGAGAAGAGGGTCACATCGCCATGGTACATGTAAACATCCAAAACCATCGCCATACTTCCTTTTAATAACAATGATCCTCTGAAGGGCCTAATTTTCTTGTTGTGAAGGAAGTGAAGGAACCTTTCCACCTCTTCCACCTCCCAATCATTAAAAGGTCTTAAGAAGACTAGAGACCAACCCCCATCCTCCCTTGAGGAATCCCAAACATCTACTACCCTAGCATCTTTGTGAGCCGCTGTCGAACAGAGTAGGGAAGTGCCAGACAAAGACTACGCCTCACCGCACCAAGGGTCCTTCCAAAAACCCAGCCTCCTACCATTTCCTAAGGAGGAAGTAGTGTTTTGAGAGAAGGTGGGTTATTTTTTTCTGATGTCTTTCCATAAACCAGTACCATAACCTCCCCTGATGTCCCTAGTATTCCAAACAACTCTCAATTCGAACTTGGTGTGCCGATCAATAATTCCAAAGAGAGTCCCTCTCATTAGCAAACCTAACACCAATTTACAGCACGTTTGATTCATCATGGAGAGGCCTCTCACCCCTAAACCCCCTTTACTTTTCTCTAGGCAAACAGCTTTCTCCAATGCTTGACTGTGTGTGGTTTACGCCTACTGCCACCACCTCAGAAAGTCTCTTCAATCTTCTCCAGCCTGTAATAAACGATCTTTTGCATTCTAAATGTAGAGGAAATAAATGGGGAGGCTAGACAAATGTAATTTCGAACGCAGGGTGAGCCTCCCACCCCTTTCTCGAGATATATTGCCTTCTTTTCCGTGAGGACAATCTTTTCTAAATCTTTCTTCACAATCTCAAACCCCATAGCCCTCGCGTGGAGGAGCTCCCAAGGGGAAGACCCAAGTATATAGTGGGGAGGGAACCAACCCCACAACCAAGCTCAGCCGCTAACACCTCCACGTTGTCCACCCTACCCAGTGGGATAATCTCGCTCTTGTTCAGGTTAATTTTCAAACTTGAAAAGGCTTCGAACCACATTGAGATCTCATTCCGGCATCATCATCGCTGGGCTGGATTTACAAATGATGAACCATGATATGGGGTGGATAGAGAGATGATATCCCCCCCCTGTCCCACCTTAAACCTGCACTCCATAAATAAAATTGCCTTCCACCGCCTCGCGAGCAGACAACTCGTGGCTTCCATTCCAATAACAAAAGATAAAGGCGACAGAGGATCCCCTGCCTCGACCGAACCCTAAGAACCCAATAGGGAGAACCATTAAACATGACAAAAACGGTTGTGAGAAAAACTAATTGGTATCCATCTAATCCATTTTGAGCCAAACCCCATTCTCTCGAGAGTTTGTAGCATAAAATCCCAATTGGAGTGTGACTACAAGCCTTTTCATGTCCAACTTACTACGTAATCCCTTTCTCTCTTTCCTCTCTTCTTTCTTAGAATGGTAGTCCACAAACTCTCATTAGCTATTAGCATCACAATAAGAATCGTCTCCCTTCTCTACAAACGCGCATTTTGAGACCTCGAGAGACAATCAACTCTATAACCCTTTTAATTTCAGTTACAACACTTTCGATAAGATTTTATAAAAGACTACCACTCAAACCGATGGGTCTTAGGTCCTTTAGATCCTTAACTGTAGCCCCTTGGGGATTCCAAAAACCAAGAAAGTAGCATTTCAACCTTAACAAATCGGGTCAAGTGCCGGAAGAATTCCCTAAAGAAGCCCATAACCTCCTCGTTCACGAAATCTCAACCGAAAGACCAGAAAGCTAGTGGAACCATCTCAGCCTCAGCCGACTGCCGCTAGCCCCGAGACGCCGGCTAGGATTTCCTCCTCTGTGAACATTTCTTCCAACTTAGCAATTTGATCTTCGCCAATCAAATTGAAATAGAGGTCTGATTAGGCGGACGCCAATTGTTTGAGGCTGAGAGGAGACTTTGGAAAGCGCCAACCAGACCTTCTTTAACCTCAGCCTCCTTGACAAATCTTCTACCATTCATTCTAATGCTGCTAATAGAATTCCTCCTCCTATGAGAATTGGCCATTCTATGAAAAAACCCCGTGTTTCTGTCCCCTTCTTTCAGCCAAATTTCTCTGGATTTCTGTCTCCATGAGACCTCTTCCAAATCAACCCACTTCTTATAATCCTCTCTAGCCTTCTCCCTCTCCTCTGCTTCTTCCAAGGACAACTCCTTTTCCTTTTCCACATCATCCCAAAAAGAGATCCTGCTTAAAGCCTCCTTTTTTAAATCCACTCTACCGAAAACCTCTTTGTTCCAAGCTCCCCCCAAAATCTTTCTCTGTGGCCTTTAATTTTAAGCTAGAACAAATCAAGGAGCTAAAGTGAAGGTTTTGCCACTCAGCTTCCTAAGAAGGTCCTTAAAGCTCTCTAATTAAATTTCAAACTACATATTCTCAAACCGAAAAGTGGCAAAGGGCCCGGATTTAACTCTATCAGCTCATCTTAACAAAACTATAAAGGGCTCTCTGACACTGGTCCCTGGAGAGTGCTTTGAATTATATTGAGCAACCGACTTTCCTAATCACCGACACTAAAAATCTCATTAAGACGGAGATGACGCACACATGAGTATGGCCACCCTCCAGTGAAAGGGCCCCCTTGCAAAGGGAGATCTCTGAGCCCCAACTCATTAAGAACTTCATTAAAGCGCCATAGAGTGCGAGAGCCTACTTCCAACGAGCTTCATCGTAGAGAACCACACATTGAAAGTCTCACCAATACCAGTGGCCCTCCCACAACTTTAACGACCCCGCTTCTCGCAAACGATTCCCTTTTGCACCTCTTCACCGGGCCATAGACCCCTGTGAAGGCCCACAGAAAACCATCCTCCACATTTTTAAACAAGCATGTAACAGAAAACTGGCCTATTTCAAATTTCCACAACCCAATTTTCTGTATCCCAAAAACACTGTGGATTCCCCCGTTAGCCTCTACCTCGACTCAGCCAATCTACCCACCCCAAAACTGCGAGCATCAGCCGAGGACATCTCTTGAAGCTTGGTTTCTTGCAAGAATCACCTTCCATAAGAGCATCGGTTATCCCCATCCCCCACTCTCTTCCGTCAACTGACACCACCCTTAATGGTTCCATTTCCCCCAAGGCCTCATGCTCATGGAAATCCCCCAAGCCTGAAGAGCCCCCAGAAAGTAGGGGTCGACCAAAAACAGAGAAGAGGGGAGAAGAACAATCAACCGAGGGCGCAGTTTCAAACCTGGAGCCTTTCGCGTGGTTTCGGAGAGCTTCGGGGGCATCCACCTCGAGACACCTAGAGACCGATTCCACTAGAGCAAAAGAACGACCATCCAAAAATCCTTCTTCTCCGTGACCTTGGCACGAATCTCCCATTAAAGGGCAATCAAAAGACACAACCCACAGCCCTTCTTCCCAACAGCTCTCAAAACTAGAAGTTCCCCCCAGGCCAGGCCTATCTTCTTAAGCATGCAGTAGGGGACCCCGTGCACAAATCCATGTCGGATCTACCAAGGGGTCTGAAGAGCCCTCCGAGCCAAGGCAAAAGCCCCCATCTTCCAGCCTCCTCTTTTCTTTTGGGCAAGAAGTAACACCCTTAGGGCCTAACCGGGCCACTTTAAAACCATTTTTTTCAAATTTCTATTTCCCCGTATCTGCTTTAAGGCTCTCGACAATTTGAAAGGGCCACCTGCTGGGCTCCAGCAATCCAGCTCCATTCAACCCATCCAAGAACCTGCAGCCCCAACCCAGAGACCTTGGCCCACCACGTGATTTTTAAACTCTTTTTCAGTCCACTTCCATCCTTTTGTGCATTTAGGCTTCTACTAATATCGTGCCTCGCTCCAAGAATTCTCTAATCCTAGCCCAGCTCAGAAGGGTGCGCGACCGACATTCGGGGCTCTTCAACAAATTGCCCAAATTTCGCTAGATTAGCCTAATTCCAAACGAAATAATTCCGCTTTTGTTCCCAACATTCACCGTAGGCCCCACCTCTAGCTTCATTAAAAACCCCTAAATTCAGTCGACCTTATCACCCGATTAAGACACCAACATTTCCCCATTTTTTTAAGAAAACCCACACGTCCCTGCCTTCCTCGCCCTTCATCATTACTACTTGGACGAGGTAGCCCCACTCGCTTAGTCGCGCGTGCCACACCTTCTTCTTCTTCCTTTGGACTTTTCGCTTCAACCTTGGAACTTACAGGGTAGACACCAGCTACCCAAGGAGGGATCTCCCACCAGATCTGCAATTCGAACGATCTTGAACCTTCTAAGATGTTAACGGCACTTAGCCTAGACACTATCCCATTTAATTTTATCAAGATTTTCGCCCACTCAACTCCGCTTATCTCAGAATCCTCGTTCAAGGCCAAGAATCCTCCACACACATCACCTAATTTTCTTAGGATCTCTAGTGTCCATAAATGAAGTGGAAGCCCTACCACTCTGATCCAAGCCTCTTGCACTAATCCTTTACGCCTTATACACCTAGATTCTGGGCTCCACCGATCCAGCTGTAAAACGCCTCCTTTGAATCTTCTTCTTCCCAACTCAAGGACCCACTTTGCCTTCTCTGGCGAGTCAAACTCTAAAAACAAAAGATCTTCATTTAAGACAGCTAGCATCACGTCCTCGTTTAGCCTCCAGGCATCTCTAAACCAGGCCTCCACCTCCTTTGCCGCATGATAAGGCTCCGGTTTTGTCTTCCACTTTCCGATCAAACAGAACTGCAAGGGCCCTAACGCCTTCCCAGAGACAGTCTCCAACATCCACCCACACCGCATTTTCCACACTGCTGCCTCCTACATCCTCATCCTTAAGAGCGGACTGTCCCCCACATGTAACTTTATTTTTACTGAGGCTTGTACACTTCTTCTCTCCCCCCTTTGACGATTCTGCTGTAGCAATCCTCATGGATTTATTCTCCTGTAGAGGTTTAAAGCCCAGCCCTCTAATTTTTTCTGCCCAACCATTTAAGAACCCCCTTCCTTCCGGGCCTATGCATTTTTCCTTCGACATTAGTAACATAATAGAGAAGGAACCTCCCAGCCTTGTTTTCCTTACACTCCAGCCTGAATGATCTTCCATTCTCCCTCCAGACAAAGGGCCTTCTAGCAGGAACAAAGACCCTACAGCACTCTTCAACTCCCATCAAAAGCTTGTTCATCCCCTCTACTCCAAACCGAATCCACGATGTTATGCCTCTACTCCGTTTGTGATGAAACATTCAGTTTTCACCTTCCACTCAAACCCCAATAATATCCTGATCCAACCCGCATCACTCATTTTTCATCCTCCTGCATCTCCCAATAATCCCAAACTCACTCTATCGAGTACCACTGGCAATGTTTTTAATGAGGCAGTACTAACAATCTAGTGATGGTCATTCAAGGGAGAGTGTTATAAATGATTCATTGATAACTGTGAATAACCACACATTTATCGGTAAATAATTATTACGGTAATAATGATTGTATCACTATATATATGGGTTTATGGAAGAATGAAAATACAGTTTTCTTCTTCAAGGGGGAGTGTTATAAATGATTCACTGATAACTGTATTAATGAAGCAATACTAACAATCTAGTGATGGTCATTCAAGAATGAGTGTTATAAATGATTCACTAATAACTGTGAATGACCACACATTTAATGGCGAATAATTATTACAGATAATGGATCAGACATTATATATAAGTGGGTTTAAGAATTTAAAATACGCTTTTTTAAATTATCTCTTTTTTATCTTTCAACATAAAATTTATTATTTTCATATGCATAAGGTTATTATTGTCAATTTTTTTATTTTATTTTTCCATTTCCAACCCTAGTTACCAAACATTGAAATGAAAACAAATAATCATTCCACTCTGAAATTCCTAAGTTCATCCAAACTCTAGAAATATAATAAAAACTTTATTTCCATTCCACAAAAAGTAAGAATAAAAACTATTCTTGAGAACAACTTTTAAAAACACAAAAACATTTTTTTTTTGTTCTCTAAAAACTGTTCTTATTCCCTGAATTTAATGCTTTCTATTTTCTCAATGTTTTTCTAAACAAAACAAACTATGAGTCAAACATATTCCCTCTGTTTTTCTTGAATTTAATGCTTTCTATGTTTTCAAAGTTTTTCTAAACAAAATAAACTATGAGTCAAACATATTCTCTTTGTATTCCTTGTTCTCTTTGCTTTTCAACACAAAAAACAGTTTTCATAAATAGGAACCAAACATACCCAAAATATTCGTTTCCATTCCTCGTTCCGACATACCAAACACTCCTTGAGTTTAATATGGCTGTCTGAAGTCCAAATTTCTGAAGAACAAAAACTAAAAGGAAGAAGTAAAGTAATATGGGAAGAAGAATAAAAGCCCATCAGAAGAAGCACAGAATCTCAAAACACCAATCAAAGCATAGAATGATTTCATTTGTCATGGTTAGAAGAAGTACAACAATATCTGTATGACAACCATCATCCAGAACAATTTATAAACCAACCTTTTAGAACAGAAACAAACACCATTTCATGGTAATATTAGAATCCTCACATTTGTTCAATATAAAAACAGGAAGGTTACATTCCACTTACAACATATTTGATGAGCTCTGCGTTTAGGGAAGAAGACTAACACATAAAATAAATGCTAGAATTTTATTATCCCAAACCTGTGAATGCACTATTTTTCTCCAGTATCGATTATAAAAAGAAATGCCTTCAAAATTTTGAACTCCCATGAACAATAATAGCATACAACAAATCCTCTGAGAAGGGGCAAAAGGAATTTTTCTTTTTACAGTTTTTCAAGGGCCATAACATCAATCTGATGGTCATGGTGATGACCTTCCACTCCACCAAGACCTGCATAACAAAACAATTTCAATAAAGATAATAATGAATTAAGTGTCTAAACACAGATTTATCAAAAAAGACGGCAAGAGCAAGGAAGTAATGATCAATTTCTAAGAGCTTCACTACATACCTCATGAATGCATGTTCACCAGCAATGCATCGGTTCAGTAATGGTCAAACTTTAGAATAGATGGGTGTAACATATCAGTCTTGGTCAGGTAGTTGAAATTCAAGATCTAATTTCCTTTTTAGGCGTGATTTATCAGCACTGCACAAGAGGGCAAGAAACAGAAGAATTAGTTAACATCATCTAAACTTACAAAAAAGAATCAACTAAAATTTTCTAGATAGGCACATAAGTTGCAGAACATATATTGCCATCTTATTGCATTCAATTACACATAGGATTGGAGCCAAAAGGTCTTGTTTCTTTTTCCCACTTAGCACCTAGAAAAGGAAACGGAAATTGACTTCCGTTAGTCACCTAGAGACATAATTTGTTATAACTTTTCTCCTTCCTCATTACTTAGTAGTATCCTGGTTTTAATATGCTTTCATCAATTCCTTTTCTGATTTGATTAACAAAAGATGGGGAAGTGAGAATGATGAAAGTTTAGTCTTATAAAAATGATAGATTCGGGGAAAATCTTTATCCAAAGGAACAGCCATAAACTGAGCTGAACCAACAAAAGAAACTTGTCAAAATCAACTTTGGATCCATGGTTACTCATCAATAACATATTAATATGCAAATTCAGACCAGGCATGATTTCAAACCAATATAAAACCTAGGAGTAAAGCACATTAACCTTGCAACCATGTTGCGATGCTATTCTAGATCATTTCATTTAGCCATCTCAAAGCAAAATGTTCACACACAGACTAATTTGGTTCTCTACCCACAAACTTTTCAAGTATTACCAGGGCAACATGCTAGCATATAAGCCATCTAAAGATCTAATTGCAACCAAATACCAAAACCACCACCATCACCCCCACCTGTACTACTACTGCCACTTGCCTACTAATAAGGAGTCAACTGCTCCCCTCTTTAGTTAACAGATCTACTCAACAATAGTACTAAATAACAGATCTGCCCAAGTTAGCTGATGGTGGCAACCAAGAGAGTAGGATCATTTTTTTTTTTTTTTTTTTTGATCGATAAAAAAACAGTATATAGAACAAAAGAACCAAGAGGTTCCAAAAAGTACACAGGAAGTGAACAAGAGGGAACCAAAGAAGAACCTACCAACCCTGACAAAAAGCAAACAAACCTACCAACACCCAAGCCAAGCCAAAAAATTCACTAAAGAAATCGTGTCAACAAAACTATACAAATTTGTCCAATTCCACAAATTGCTCAAGAAATTAGATTTAATTTTTTGAGCATTGGTGACCCCGTTGTCAAACACCACCCTATTTCTTTCCTGCCATAAAGTCCAGAAAAGGCA
Organism: Tetrastigma voinierianum; assembly: GCA_016808115.1. NCBI lineage: Eukaryota > Viridiplantae > Streptophyta > Magnoliopsida > Vitales > Vitaceae > Tetrastigma > Tetrastigma voinierianum. The sequence goes on along the minus strand of JAEQBH010005766.1, from coordinate 36,528 downwards.
TAAAGAGCAGCCATCCAATTTTTTTTTTCATTTTTTCCCCACAAAAGCTCCTTGCCAAGCTAAAAGGATATGAATGACAGAGCATGGAAAGACCCAACTAGTCCCAACTGTCGTCAAAAAAAGGTCTCAAAGCATCCAGGCTATCTTGCAATGAATTAACAAATGGTCTATTGTCTCTTCATCCTCTTCACAAAGGCAACATCTATTCGTAAGGGCTCTTCCACGACATTTTAGCTAATCCAAGGTGATCACTTTTCCCTAGGAAGCTTCCCAAGCGAAAAAGCTAATTTTGGAGGGGATCACATAGTTCCAAACTGAGCGGAAAGGAAAATCAATTTCAAGCGAGAGGTCTAAACCACTATACATGGTCCTAACTGAGAAACTGTTGTGACTGGAACCCTTCAACATAAGTTTGCCCTCAATCCAAGGTCAGGTCTGATTTTCTTCCTATGGATAGAGAATAGAAATCTTTCCACCTCCTCCATCTCCTAATCATTAAAGGACCTTAGAAAGATTGGAGACCAACCCTTCCTCCCTAACCCAATTCCACATATCTGCCACCATAGCATCTTTGTGCACAACCAGGAGAAGAGAGTAGAATCAAATTATGACACGTGACTTTATAGTCTCTACACCAAAAAGCCCATGGAAACAACTAAAAAGAATGTTGTTAAAATAAATAAGCATAAGACTCATCTATCACAGCTAACCCCAAAAACAAGTTCTCCTTCAATATTAAAACAAGACAAAATGATGGAAATGAAGGCTCATCTGATGGTTGGCTTATAAATATAGAAGGACGATGCCCCTAGGATCTTGTGTTGTATAGCATGGACACTTCTAAGGTGGAGCTTTGCTCATGAATATGACTTATAATCAAGATTTCTCACACGTCAAAGTCAAAATGTTTTTGTCATTGTACTAATGGATTACAAGATTAAGAGGAAGCAAGAAGGCATTGAAGGAAAAGCTCCATGTTCCAAGCTATTTGATTGCTAAGGGTAATACAATTCCTAATATTATGTTTTAGATAAATTAACCAAAGTAATATATGGTTCGGATAACTAATCAAAGTATAGATTTCCACATAAGATATTGTATGCATGTGCATAAAACATTACAAAACTCACATATAATATGATGTATCATGTCCAAAGGGCAGAGCATGTGATGGGTAGTGGGGAGGGGAATCAATTAACTACTTGCTTCAAGATTACCCTCTTATGAACTATGGCAAAGGCTTACCCCTTTAACTAGAATGATTAGAGTTGTTCCTAACAGAAGAGCTTGTAGGATTTGGGTCCTGATGAATATCATGTTTAACACAGTAAAACAAAAAAGATAAATAATTGAATTTTAGTTTGATAAATTGAAATTTTATTTCTCGCATATTACACATGTAACTCACCATCACCTCGTTAAAAAAATAATAACAATAAATAAAAATCAACATTAGAAACCCTACCTTCTATATTTTCTCTCATTCTCTCCTCTCTTACACTATCACCACCTTCATATCTTGAAGGTAGGAGTTAGCCAAAAATAGTACTACTAAAACAAAAAAAAAGAACTAAAAACCATTGCCTTTCAAGACCTTTAGCCCACTAACTAAAATATCATAGGCAACATTATTCCGCATTTAATGATTGGGAAATGGATAATGTTAAGAGCTTGATCGGGAGAGTTAGAAGCAGAAAAATTAACCTTGTATAGGAGAATACAATGGTGTGGAAAGCTACTAATGATGGATCATATACTGTGAGGTCCAATTTGATGTGTTGAAGGGGGAGAGGCTGAACCTTTTTGAAAAAGACTGGTTAGGAACTGTGTCTGCTCCTACAAAAGTAGGATTTTTTGTGTGGGAAGCTTGGTGGGCGAGGTTTTTACTTTGGATCATTCTCCTAAAGAGAAGAGGATTCTCCCTTGCTAATAGATGCTACTCTTTGTGGGGAAAAGGAGGAGAATATAGACCTCCTTATACATTGCCTCAAATAAGGACTTTGTGGTCCTCTTGTTGGACAACTCTTAGATATTGCATGGGTGACACATTTGATGACTAAAGATGTTATAATTAGTCGGAACAAGATTCCTTAAGGAAAGATGATCGTAAGATTTCGAGGGGCCACTCTTGTAGCTTGTTTAAATTGAAGGAGAGAAACAAAGTGGTTTTTGAAGATGTGAACAGTTCTCACTACAGGTTGAAATTTTTTTTTGTATTTTCCTTGTGTTCCTAGGCAAGATTGGTCTGCGGATGATTCTTTTGATAATGGAAAGCTGGTGCATTCATTAGGCCTTAAGAGGGGGTTGGTGTTTTTGCTCCTTTTATAGTTTCTTTTGTATAGCCCGGGTCTTGCTGAATACTCCTATATACTCTTTTGGGGTTGTTTTGGTCAGCCTCTAATGAATTCCCTTTGCTTATCAAAAAAGAAAACATTATTCTGCATTTAAGTTCTGTTCTGCATCAGAGATGATGCAAACTCCAAATTATTAGTGAAGATCCCAAACCTATAATTCTTCTATATATCCCACCTATCTATCAACACATACACACAGACAAAGAAAAATCGGAGAGCCCCTAATAAAAAGGAAAGCAATCCAGGTACACTGGAAGAAGTATCATAGAATACCCAAGAGGATAAATAGGCAAAAGGATGTAGATAAATAAGATCTCCTTATCCAAGCCCAAGCCATCCAAAAATCTACTAGGAATATGGCAACACAAAAACCTATCCCATATACCATAAATCCTAATTCTTGAAACAAACTAGGGAACGATCCTAATTTATACAAGTCTTGGTAGGACTCAAGCATAACAATGTAAGACCTATGTTAACCTACAGAAAGTATTTCAATTTTGTTCTTGCCAAATTTGACCCAATTAAAATAAGATCTTAAAATACTGAACTACATTTTCGAAATTTGACTTAATTCATGGTTGCTCATCGAAGCCTACAGAAGTTCAAAACTACTACAGAACAGTGTTTGCATAGTAATAACCAAATTTCAAAAAATATTCTTTACCTGTTAATAGTAGGCCTTGGTGGTGGCCTTGATCCAAAAACAGAAAAATCTATTGACATTGGCATGTTCCAGCCCATTCTCTTCACCAGTTGCCTGTCTGATATCATTTACACGTTCATCACTCTTCTCAACTTGGTGAGCATTTTCTTCAACCATCACGTTGTGGCATCACTCTCCTAGGATTTCCTGGGGGGAGATAACAACACGGGGTAGACCTCCAGCTGATTCAAATCTGAAACCCTAGCATTAAGGTTTTCTCTCTTAGGGTGAGGTCTTGGGAGCTTAGCTGGTTCTGTAGGCGGAGGTCCAGATGTGAAATACCTAAATGAAAACAAATATGAAGGCAGAGAATCAACAGTAATTGTAAATACTCTGAATCAATAAAAATTGAAAATGGCATACCTGTGCTCCAACACCTGCTGTGCCGAAATTCTAGCTTTAGGATCATATGTGAACATCTTTGATAGCAGATCTAAAGCATCATCACTGGCCATTGGAAACAATGACCGCAAAGGGGGTGCAAGTACAAATTGGTATTCAACATAATCGGGAAGGTATACCATATCAGGCCACAGAGAGGGCTTCGGCGTTCCAAAAGCCGCAAATATCTTTCCTAATTATCAATGTCACTAGAAACTCTATGAAACAATAAAATTTCAACCAATGAGTTGCAAAACCAAACATAGATAAATGAATGACCTAAAAGAATCATATTTAGACCGAATATGAGAAATATTACTGGAGAACATCAATATTGTAAATAAAAAATGATCCAAATCCCATGAAAATTCATAGAAGATCTTAAAGAGGAAGTTGGATAATAGAATTATGCTAGTCATCATGTAATTCAGGATATATTGACTTCTGGGTACAACACATAACCAGTTCAGTCACCAGTCAAATACAAGGTGATTTCACAGTATGAGTAAACAAAAGTACAAGACATCTAAGACAATTGAGCACAAAACGATATGAAAACTGAGACGCAGATGTCAGAGTCCAAAAGGGTGCCAACAAGACATGTTGGTGACTGTAAACCAGAGTGTCCTAGTATGATTCTATTTAGGCTTCTATAAGCCTCAAGACTTGGTCTTCAGGAAAGCCTTAGTATTTTGGAGAAACGACCAAAAGGAAAAACTAAGCATCAGTCTGAACCAGTCTCATTAAACACACTGAGCAATCTGAAACCCCTCAAGCAGAACATTGCAAATTCTAAAAGTCTAGGTATGCGCAGATGAACAATTTTTTACTTTCTTATTTTGTCTATGGGTCACAAAAATGAACATATACATGAAATACCAGGAAAGGAGAACTGAGATGATCAAGAGAGGACAAGCATGCAATAATTCATACTCAACACAAAAATCACCATTACCTGTTGAGGCCCAAGGACCCACATTGGAAAACAAAAATCCTAGTCAGTTGAAACGATAATCACTTTGTCTTGATAACCACCTTGATAGAATGCAAAATATAGACAGCAGAACGCCTTGTTGGTTGTCTCAAATTCAGAGTGTTTTAGTAAGGGTAAAATAACACCTTCTCAGATGATCTTCATCTCTCACTACCATAGCACTATCATTTATGCTCACGGCAAATATGAGCTTCTGTATTTCAGTTACTTTATGATACACATGGATAACTGGCTACTTTTATTACATAAAATCCAAGCTAAATGGCACCCTCTTTTTTTTCTTTTCACGGTATTGTTTAGATTGAACAAATGCACATGGACAACTCTAGGTGTCACTGCTCAAACCATCTACTATCTATTAGGTCTTTCTCAAAGAACAATCTTTACTACAAAAGATAGAACCATTTGAAAAGCTTACCAAAAATATAGCTATGAAAAATAAATAAATAAATAAAAGCACTGCATTTTCCATGGGTCAAGACACAAACGACAGGCTTACAACCACTGCCATGGCAAATCTAGATTCACTCTGTAGAAAGGCTCATGGAGGAAGAAGTTCAGCAAATATACAAGCTGCAGCTCCAACATCAACCCTCGTAGGCTACATTGCTTGGAGCCAAACAGCTCAGGGGCCTTCTATACCATCGAGCAAATACCTATTTGACAGCTTAGTTAATATAATAATAGCAGTAATACTAATAGCAACAATAAAAATAATATGAAGAAAATACAACAATAAAGAATAATAGTAAATTATGATGATGATAATGATAATGATAATGATAATGATGATAATTTGGGTTAAAAACCAATCTTTATTAGGATAAAATGGGAATGTGTGGAAAATCACAAAATTTCAGCCAAAAGAATTGGATTTCAGCAAAAAATCAGGAGAATTAAATAATTATCTGTTAAAATGTCTGAAGATATGACCAAAAAAATCAGCATCATATCAATGTATGGCAGGAAATTTATTTGCTGAGAGCTTCTTAAACTTAAAATCATGTCAACAACACCTAGAACCAAAAACCATTTTTCAACAAATAATAATGGGATGTGGATCATCATGCTAGAATGATAACATACCTGATGAGTAAACTTGCGGTCAGGGCTCCCAAAGATACGTGCTAATCCAAAATCTGCTAGTTTAAGCTGTCCTTTATCTCCTATCAACAAGTTATTTGGCTTCATATCCCTGTAAACCATAAGCAATACACATCCTAATATAAATAGCTAGTAGGAACCTAAAAAACCTGCATCTGAGTATCAAAACTAGTACCTGTGCAAAACCCATTTCTTGTGGCAAAAAGCAAGTCCTTTTAATGTCATCTGGAGGTATGACTTTATGTCAGCAAGCGAAAGGAATATATTCCGATCATTATTAACTGCTTCAAGGTCAGTCTCCATGAATTCAAACACAAGATGCAAGTTCCCTTGTGAGGAAATGCACTTCAATTAACTCGATTATATGGGGATCTCAGTTCTTTCAGCAGTTTAATTTCTCGAAGAGCAGTAAGTTCACGCCTTCTTTGAAGCCTCAAGTCTAATTTTCTTAATTGCAACTACCTGTCCAGTCTGCATATACCAATCATTAAACACTCAGTAAAAATCAAACATAATAAGGGTGTAGCCCAACTGATGCAGCCTCAAAAGCTTCAACTTTCAATTCTGTTTTTGACACTAAATTTCTTGACCAAATAAGCAAAATACATGTCTTGAATCTTGAGATCATGTTCATCCATTTGCTAACCAAACCTTTTTATAACAATAAAGCTACTAAAAATTTAGAAAGTAACTCAATTATGAACAAAAATCAATTTTAAAATTTTAAAATGTTTGGTTGCCACAAATATGAAGGAGAAAAAGAAATCAAGATTTTTGAGTTCTTAATTTTTCATAACTTTTGAACGAAAAAAACATACTAAGAAAAAATATATATTACCTAAACGACCAGCCAGTGAACTGTATGCGTCAGTTAAAATTTTCTTTCCTTTTCTTTGAAAAATAAAATAAAAAGAAAAAGTAGAAGACTAATGACCATTTTCTTCTCGTCAACCAAACGGAGTGTTGCTCGAAAGTAAGTCGAAGATGAAAACTCTTCAGTTCACTCTGTTCCACAGAACAACAGAAAATGCAAGACTCACTCAACATCTCGTTTCCTTCTATTTTTCCGCAACGAATCAAAGCTCAATTGGAACTATTACAGAATTACTATAAACAAAAACAAGAAAAACCTAATATAGTCAAGAAAGGGGAGAAGAAGTTCTATTGCATTCTTCTTCCATTTTCTCGGAAACCATGGAGAAATGAAAACACGATCAAGACCCAAGACTCAATCAATGAGAAAAACTAGTTCTTACCTTTGTATCAATGGCTTTGGAAACGACCCCATAGGTCCTTCCCCGGGAGAACTTCTTGCGCTTAAGGTAGCGATCGGCGACTTTCTTACTGAGAACAACCGGAACCTCCGACATTGTTGCTTAAACTCCGGTCTATGAATTTTCCTGCGAATTCATTTTCTCGAGAAAATCCCAGGCATTAGAGTGAGATTCTGAGGGAGCGTTGTACGGTAAAGTTGAAAGCAGTAGGTAACATCTTTCAATTTACAATTGAGTAGGGTATTTTAGTAATATTAACAATATAACAAGTGGAATTGGGCCGGTAGTTATGAATTGGGCCAAGACTAACCAACCAGGTGTTAAGCCGTAATAAAGTGGACTGCTAAACTAGAGGCCCTAGCCAGACCAAATGATATTGAATTGGAAATTTTTTTTTACCTTTGACTTATATTCATTTTGCATATAATCTTGTAGTATTTTGTTTTTAGAAAACCATGTATTTATTTATAAATAAATAAACAACTGTGTATTTTTTTAATTACTTTTTTTCATTGTGATATATGTTATAATGAGGCTTAAGTAATTAGGATATTTTCTAAAACTTGCTTATTTAAGATATATCATATCTGCTAATAAGACCTAACATGAGTTGTTAAGAGACTAGGATGGCATAAGGAAGGAATGCGTCCAGAGTTCGAGTCTCAGTAAAGACAAATTTATGAGGAACGGATTACTAAAATGTAATACAAAGTGAATAGATGTCAAAAAAATTTATATATATATCATATTCTTAGATTATCGAGGAAACCCTAGTCGCTCCCCTTTTCTCTCATCTATTCTCTTTTCTAGCCCATTTCTCGGTAACAAGGAGTGGTGATTTTTTTTCCATTCTTGGCATAAAATCATCATTCTACATGTCACACCCCGATTCCCGGTCCAACCCGAATGGCGGATCCGAACCGAGTCCGGGACGCGAGACTATATACTGGGACTCTCATTAACTTGTTCTTTCTCATAAGTGGCTTTTGTACTTGTGGGTATCTGAACCGATTTAATAATGTAGAAAACATTTACATAAACAAATGAGCTATATAGGAATGGTGTCCGTAAAAATCTATACACATATACTAAGTCTCATTTACTGATACAAATACTTATACATGTACATGTCTAATACAAACGTCTCAGTGCGAAGCCGATCTTTGAAGTAGCTTTATCTACGAAGACCGACCCAGAATCTTCTTCTTTGGTGTGAATGTCTGCATGCTTTCCTCCTCTTGAGTACTACGGATTGAACACTTTCGTGCTAGCTTTACATTAGTGGGAACATATAAACAGGGACGACCAATAACAATAATCGTCATTTACAAATACTTTTTACATTCTTCATATGCATATAATGAAACCTATTCTTATGTGACTTCTAACTCATATCATATTTCACATGTAGGTTTCATCCTTTTCAGACTCTAAATCATTATCATGTTCGTATTACTTCCATGTGTCATGTCTTTTACAAGTTGTAATTCACATCTTCTACATGTAAGATAGGTCGAATCGATTGAGCAAACTTATACCATATCTGATAGCCGTCGGAGCGGAGTCGTGAGTCATATCAAATACCTACAAGGTCCATCCAGGACTTATACGGATGCATGTCGGATACGGACATTAGTCTATAAAGTCTGAGGATCCACGAGCGGATACATATATCATATTCATACGAGATTCCTGCAGATTGAACATGTCAAAACAAACGGTTATCGGTTTATATCATAATCATATTAGAGTTACATATTCATGTCAAGGCATCGATTAAATCTCTTTTACATGTTTCATGACTTTCTCGGGTTTCAGGTTGTGTTCCTATTCATGTCATTTACATAATTTTGTCTACTTGTACCTTATGACTAGCAAATTCAGCATCGTGTCATCGAGACATATTCTTATGAAGGTACCCGCGCGGTTCATCTTGGTTCATATCTCCCCAAAGGGACACATATTTGTACTTATATCGATTCATAACTTATACATGAATTATACACGTACTTGTCTTATAACATACATATGCTTATCAAATCTCTGTATGAAGGTTTTGGAGCATCTATGTGGCTTGGAGGTACCCTTAGGTACTACATAAATTAGACTTATGTCTGAGTTTATACTTGTTGAACTACCCGTAGGTTCTACACGAGATTCATTATCTGGGGGTACCCACCAGTGAGTACCTCTTGAACTTATGCTTATTTTTACATAACTTATGCTTATATTGCAGATCTGAAGTACTTTGTGGGTACTACGGAATTTTACTTGTACAAAGTACTTGCAGGTACTACGAGCAGTTCGGAGGGACTGTAGGTACATTCGATTTTACCATAGTTCACTGCTCTTATTTCTTTATTCGAGTCCTTATCATATAAGCGTTTGACTGCAGACCAATCATAAGAAGTAAGTGGGACCTGACCTGATAAGTGCTCGAAAGTACAATGCGATCTTGAGGTGTGGCACTAGCGGGAGTCTTGAAACACTAATCGAACGTGTGCGCGCGTAACATAAGGGTGTAGTGAGTGATAGCGAAGTGTCGTAGCAATGGCGAGTGCTGAAGCACGATCGAGCGTGCTGCCCGCATTAACAAAGTGTGGTAGCACTAAGCGAGTCTTAGGCACCGATCGATGTACGCGCGAGTAGCGAAGTCTTCGTGGCGATGGCGAGTCGCGACACCCGATCGGAGCGGTGTGCGTCAGTGCGAAGTGTCGGCACTGGCGAAGTCTTGACTACCCGATCGAGCGATGCGTCCAAGTAACGCGATGTCGTAGCACTAAGCGAGTGTCGAAGCAGGTCGAGCGATGCGCGCGTGCGAGTCTCATTGGCACTAGCGGGGAGTGCGGAAACGCGGTCAGGCGATCCGCTCATTCATTCTTCGGTCCTAGGTAGTCATACTATCATATGTCTTTCAGAACTCATAACCTATCTTAATCACATTCTGTGTTCATGACATATTGCCTTTCATGTTCATGTTCATGTTCATGCTTCAGTTCGTTTTCATGTTTCATATCATATTCATGTTTTATGAACACATCTATACATATTGCATTTCCTATATTTTTCTTGTTTCATGCCTAGCCACATATGGCATTTCATATATTGTCTGAGAATGATGCCTATGTATTCAGCTTTCATGCCCATTAAGACATGGTGATTTCCTGACATTTGGTACTAAGAATGATGCCTCATTTATCTACCACATCATTCACGATTCTCTGTCTCCCTCTCTCTCTATATTTTTTTTTTTTTTTTTTTTTTTTTGGCACCCAGAGAACACACTTCCTTCCTTCCTCCTCCTCCTTCAGAGACAGAAATTCAATCATTCCCCAATCGTAATCATTCAAACTCAAACATATGATTTTCATGTCAAACTAGTCATTTTGGCTCATTTACACTAGGAACTGTTTAGGCCACTCGCATTTTTCTGTGTCTTACCCACATTCTGACACCTAAGTTATTTGTATTCCTCAAGTTAAGGTGCTGTCTTTCCCAACTGGAATCAATTCAAACTGAGTAACCCAAACTCAAGATATGTCATAAAACAACCTGATCACTTTATGTTCAAATCAACTCAATCGGGCTTGAACATAGCCTAATTTCTGAAAGCGAATTTTCGCTGCTAGAGTCGACCACAGACTTATTTCATGCGTTGTTTCCTCCTCAAGTCTAGTTTTAATCCAAAGAACTGGTTCCACCAACCCACATGTGCCAAACTAAACAAAGCCACAAATGCCAAAATAACACTCATTCAACAGGAAGATTTGAAAGACGGTGATTGGTGCACCCGATAATTTGCATTTAGCTGATTATAAGACCTCTATTTGTTGCAGATTTATCACTTGCTTATACTTAGTACACCTCTCGAAAATGCCTGGTGAAATTTCAAAGTGGTTTTTTCTCCCATTTTTCCATATTTTTCTACCCAAACCAACTCAATACTTGATATACACATCAAAACCATTCATATTCATCTTGTAACCTATTATACTTCAAATCCTCTTTCAATACTCTTATCTTACTTCTCAAAAACCTGGTCAGCTATCTGGGTCCACATCCCTAATATGTTAAACCCAACAACAACTGAAACATAAGTGATTAATAGTGGCTTGTTCTAACCCAAACCCATTACTTTGTTATTAAAACCTAATGAACCAAACCCCAACCACATTCCACTTATCCCTGTCAAAGATCCATTCCGTTAAGCAGTGGGCTTTCTTTACAACTCCACAACCCAAAACATCATGATCCATACGCGCTGAAAATCTGGCTGATCCACATCAAACGTTAGATCTCATAATCTTCAATCTTCCTCGAACCTTTTCCTTCTTCCTTCTTCTCTTCTCTTTCTTCTTTCTTCCTTTTCCTTCTCTTCTTCTTCTTCCTCCATCTGTTGTGTTCCTCATATTCGCATAACCAAAGACACTTTCGGCCCAGCAACAAACAAGCCTGGCCTTGTGCCCAATTTGCCTTCCTCTCCATTTCTTTTTTGAGCATGGGCTGTTTTGACCTTTAAGACTTTAAATTTTTCTCATTTTTGCATTTCAGGTCTTTCCATTCCTTTCTAATTCTATTCCACAGCGTTTTCTCCAAATTTACAATTCATAAACTTATTGATTTGTTTTCCTCATCCTCTTGCTAAGAAATGACTAATTTAACATTTCTGCCATCGTGACACTTCCTGCCTATCGCTTTATTTCCGAAAAATCTCACTCAACTTTATTATACTCCTAAAATACGTCCTCGAAATCACACACATATTTCAAGGTTATAATTACATTTTTTTTTCATCATTTTCTCTTCCAACAAAACCCAGTTTCACCTGTTTTACGATTCAGAATCAAGGCGCATGGTTGCTGACTCACTTGTTTGCTGTGTATGGTTTGGTTCGCCTGCCTCTATCAGCATTTTTCATGGTCAGAACTTCTGTCCTTACTTTACGCCATTTTTCCAACATTCACGCTATAATATTTACTTCATTTTGATAGAGTAATCAAATGTTAAAATGATATTCAATCAAACACCTTATTGTAACAAATTTTGTAAATTATTGATCGTTAATATGCTACTAAACCGAACAATAAGATTATACCATTATATGATTATCAAAATGATAAACTTTTGCGCTCAATCTTAATATGTTATTAACTCACGTTTTAAACTCCATAAACTATGCAACAACTAATCTGATTATGTTTTTACTCCAATATATTATTAATTTGAATCCATAAAAATTATCTTATAAAGCAGACAAACCGCATTCCAAAAGATCGCGTTCAAGAATACTACAAAGTAACTGTTCTAGCAAACAAAACAATAAAACATGGCGTGTTAATTTCTTTACAAAAATAAAACTAATTACTAATTTTAAAATTAAAATAAAATGAAGAAAACTAACATCATGGTCTCGTTCTAGTTTTCATTTGTCGATCCTGCCATGAGCCAATGCAATAATGACTCATTAAAACATTCCATATTTCTGTTTCTTTAATATATGGTGGCTTATAAGAACATATGAAAATTAAACATTAAGCATCGTTTTAAATGCAACGTTGGTCTTCCCAGTAAGGTACTTTAATTAATCGCTTTCAGCCTAACTTTAAAAATTTACACAATCACATGTGATGTACTTTACTATCATTGTGATCCCTCCCGACTCAAATAAAGATTGGGCTTCTGACATAAAGATAACTTAAAATACTTCAGATGCTAATGATCTATTCAAAATAATTTCCTGTATATTGCCCATCCTAACCTCATCCATTTTTTAAAAGATTAAAATTTTCATTTATTCAGAATAGCACATAATAAATTTGGAACATAAAAACCAGTTAATTAAAAATACAAGAGTGATTTAATATGAATGATCATGTTAACAAATGCAATTAATTCAATCACTTTGTATAATCATAATCGTAATATACCTAAAATACTTCCAAGCTGTGATTCTAATAGCAAAATGACAGAGATTTAATATAAAATTTTTATACGACTTTTCCGTCTCTAATTCGTAAAGATAATCTGTAAACCCAGTCTCATTTACACGAAAAACCAATAAACAAACAGATCCATCGCGATAATAATTAATAACTAATAATAACCGCTTAATGATAAAAAGACAAAATCTTTGTTAGGTTTCCTTATTATTTCCTGCATCAATCATAATCCTACCGTCCTCACTGTATCCAAAATAACCATCTTCATCCCTTAAAAAATTAAATAGAGGACATGACATAAATTAATTAAAATATTATAATTTTTTATAGCTTATTTTATGTAATCAATGGCAAGGTGATTATCAGAAAAACATAGAATAGTTAAAAGACATCCTAGTACCTATATGTTATTTGATTAAAAGATCTTTCTATAAATCTAATTTTATGAAATTTGATCTTTCATCAAAATTTCTATCACAAAATGCACCTACTTTTTTCTCTTACAAATGTGTCAAATTTTTTGAGATAATGTAAAATAATACAAATGAAAATGACATATTTGTCCAAAATTGATTATTTTTCAAGAAAAAATATATAAAATGTTATATTCATTGGGTAAATTTTTAGAGTTATTTGGCTATTCTTTTAAACAATATTTCAATTTGTTAATCCAAACCATCTCCATATTTTTCTTATTATATGACAAAAATACTCTCTTATTCTTTAGGTAAGCCTATATGTGCTTACATATAATAAAATGATTATTTTTAAAATAATATCAGTAAGATTGTTTTTACTTCAAAAATGCGATAAATTGATGAAACTTAGATTTCTGAAACTCATGTTTCGAAGCTTGTCTTTTTAACTCAAAATTAATCTCATTGTTTATCCTCATTCTGGTCTATGGCTCTATCAACCCATAGAACTTTGTTTCTTTGTTTGGAGTAATACTTTAAAACCTCAACAATGTTGCTGGAAATTGTTATCTCACCAACTCTTCACTACTTCAAGTCAAGCTTGGGACAATATAAGAGACACACAACAGAACCCAAAAAAAACATGAGAACACTTCTTTGTCTGATATTGACAGAAAATATTGACAAATTTAATTTACTCTTTAAAGCTTAATCAAATGTCTCATTCCAAAAGGTGCCAAGTCCCCAGAAAAATATTTGATAGAGCTACCCCCAACATGATTATTATAATGCTTCTATCTGGTCAACACACCTAATTCTTCATTTTCTAGACTTTTGAGGTCAGCATTGTTATCCATAGAAGAGTACTAAATTTGCATCAATGTAACAAGATTCACCACCATGCATCAAGTTTCATGTCTCCAAAGGGCTATTATATAAGGATCATTAACTTAAGGCCAACAGCTATTAAATACAGTCAAAAACAGATCTTTATAACAAAAATAAATAAATCATTATCTCATTTGCATTCAAATATAAACCACATCTTATTTATTAGGTCTTATTAGCTTATTTATGCTGCTGAACTCCAGAAAGTAGTTTTGTTTAAGTTAACTCAGTTGTTATGTATTATTTTCAATAAATATATAATTTTCTTCCATGATGCAATGGATTTAATTTATACAATCATATTGATCAACTCCATCATAATTTTAAAACTAATTTAGGCTCACATTTGAAAATTACTCTGTCCAGTTCTCCTCTCTCAAGTATCACTGCCGATTATTTGTTCCTTATACACTGATCACGTTCACCTTTTGAAGTATTTTAACTTATTTTATAAAGATAGGTTGTTCCAATCAGCAAAGATATTTGACCTAGAGTCCGCATTAATTAATTGTAGCAACACTATTCAATAATTGCTAATATTGAATCTGGAGGAGCAGGCGTCTGGCTGATAAGCTGGAAAATTGATTGACATTTTCAAATTCTTGCACGCACTTTATATTTGTATATTACTGAATGACTTTTGTCAAGTTTATTGTAATCCAAAGTCAGGTTGCTGAGACTAAAAACAAAAGCCACAGAAGACCCCTGTCAAAAAATCAACTTATATAAGCCCAAAAAAAGGACTATGAAGGTCACAAGATCAAGAATATTTGAAGTCCAAACAGTTCTTCTTATTTTATAAGGATTTTGTTAGAAATGGGAGAAAAGTGAAGCTTGATTTGTATCCATCCAGCCTTCTGTCAAGAGGATTGAGGTCACGTTTAAGGAGTGGAGTTATGAGTGATACAAGAAGTTGATAAGAAACAAGGAGCTCCTTTGATCAGTTGTGTTAATCCTGTCCAGTCAAGAAGGTCCCTGTGTTTGTCTTCAATGCTTGCAAGCCTCCTTCCTGAGTCTCTTTGTTATCCTTGAGCACATCGATGATGACATGGAAGGACTGCCCTCCTCCTTGCCCCGAAGATCCAGTATGAGCTGCTACTAATGGCCTGTCAAACAGCAAGACAGACGAAAAGGCACTTATAAAATCAAGTTCTTTATATATATATTTTGTTATGAGATATAGATGCGCTTGTAAAGGTTATATGAAGTGTCTAAAAAAGAACAGGGGATACTTGGTGAAATAAGGGAGTTAACAGTTCAAGGTATGGATATAAGAAATGTGGAAATATGGGATATTTCAAGAATCCTAATAGGGGTTATAGATGAAGTTCCTACTTCCAAAGACAGATAAAGAATATGGGTTCGATTTAACCATGTTAAAAACCCTATGCCATCTTTTTATGTTCTAAATTTAATATTATCTTTCATCAAAGATTTGCTAGAAATCAACACTATCGCATTTACTAACTTTTGCTCTTGAATCTAGTGTCTTATTTACAAAGATGGCAGCCAATAAGTTTGTTTAGAGTAAATAAAAAGATAATAATACAAATACACTAAATCAACAGCTTCAGAAGGATAGTAAGTGTGTTTTTTCTATATATAAAAATGTGTTCCGGATCCAAATAAAGTGTCAGACACCACTAAGCTGAATGTTCTGCAGTCAGCGCCAGAAGCATGTAGTTGCTTGATGCTGAGAAGTTTCATCACTCCATGAATGGGTTGAGAATTTCGATCCAAATTCACCCATCAGGAACGCATTCCACCATGTTAACTATCAGCCATTCCATCCCGCCCCATTCACTCAAGCTTCCTTATCTGCTGTGGCTGCCATGATTTCGAGTTTTTAGGTCGAAGCAACATATATTATATACAAGTCAGAAACTCTGGATAAGGATTGTTTTATGTCTCTATTTTCTTTAGTGATTTTGTTTTGTTGGCTTGGAGGATATATGGTACTGTTGGCTCATAATCATCTCCGTTTCCTTGGATTTCGAATAAGTTTATAGTTTGTTATAAAGATTTGTTTCCAGCAAACGTCGTTTTGCTTGTATGATTTTCCAGAATCCAGTTCTTTCTCAAATCTGCAACATTTTCACCCTTCTACTATGTCTATAAGATCGGTAGGGACGGATTGTTGATCTATGATGCCATTTAAGCATTACTCACTACCTACTGGATAAATTATCCTGAATTTAGTGAGTTTTCATGATTTTGTAATAATCCATTTACTTAACGAAAGAAATCAAAAGTGGAATTTTTGTTTGAGTTCTTAATAAAAGCTGAACGTTTTGAAATGATAAACAGCTAACTTAATGAAAGTGCTATTGGAAAACAGAAAAACCATAATATTACTGAATTATAGATCATATGTGACTCAAACATGTACTTTTAAATCAAATCTAATATTTGAGCTGCCTAATTTGACCATGATAGTAAGTGATCCAAGCACAATAAAATTTGAATCTGAAAATTTTATGGAAAAGTTTTGTATCTTCTCTCCACACCTAAAACTGCTCATGTTAAGAGAACTTAGGCTAAGGAATGAACCTCCACAAAGAATTTGGCTGATTGTGGGCTGACAGAGGCAACGTGCTTCACCAAAATATAAGAACTCGTCCCATAGTGTTCGATAAATCTACAAACTCAAGGTTTTCTAAAATTAGATGTTCATGTTCCACTCAGCCCATACACTTTAATAAATGGGAGAAGTGGAATCTGTTGGTATAAGTAGAATGGCCTCTAAAGTCTGGCTGCATGAAAATTTGGCTCGGAAGAAGACTCAGGAGAGCTGAAGACTCTGTGATAATCTAGTACATTGCATGAGTGTCCTTCAGTGTTTGGTGATCAACTGAGCTGCAACCAACAACTCACTGATATGATCTTTCTGCAAGAAAACTTATTAAACCCAACATAAATTCTATAGCCAGATGAGGTACTTCAGAATTAAACCTGCTTTATGGTGAAACCTCCTGTCACTCAATGGCAGGTGAAAATTTCGATTCTTGTTAAAAAGAAAATATACAGTGTAGGAATGACAGAGGAATAGAGCCAAATGAACACGCTCAATAAAAAACATAAACAATGCAAAAAACAAAATGACCATTGAGTAATTCTATCAAATTAATGAATCAAAAGTTAGAAAGATAACTTAGTCCAAATGTTTCTTCCAAGACAGCCCTTCGTCCCTTGTCTTAGCATACCACTTAAAAACAATTTGTGTTGAGGGCTTATTTAGGAAGTTTTGATTTTTCTCTAGACATATTGGTTGAAGTAACTGAATCTCCATGGATCTGAAATGATCTGACTGGTCTCCAACATCACATCAATCCTTCCTGGTGAAAGAGGCTAATTTATGTCTCCCAGCTTTGAACTCTTCTTAGAGGTCATGTTCCAGGGTCTGAGTTAGCCAAAGAATCATCAACTGGCATGATTGTAAAAAGTTTCATTTTCTCCTAAGATTTGCATCCCTCCAGTGGAAAACACATACAATCTTTACTAAGAACCCACATATTTATTCTCATGTTTCCAAAATTCGAGCGATCTCTAGCCTTCAACTTGAATAGAATGAATAATTTCTAATACTTAAGATAACACTACACAAATGAATATAAAACCGACATTTAGGCTGAATCAAGGACTCACTATTGATGATGGCATTCACAACTAAATGAGTCCCCACCATTCCTGTTAAACTGTCACTCTCATCACTGTAAAGTCCAGACAGCAAGAGGGCGGTCCTTCAGCCTGGGCTCTGTCTATCTTTGCCAAGACTGATCTCTAGTATGGTTAAAAGGTCCAACTTGATCCCAATCACCCCAAAATGAATGCCAAGATTCTATTCTTCCCACTTTAAAATCTGCTCCTTCAAATTGGTGCCAGACATCCAATCTTGGGCTCCATGATTATATCCCCATTCTCACTTTCTTTCTCCCTGACCATTCTAAGCTCAGGAGTTAAGCACTCTCTTGAAGTTGGACAAATAGAAACTCTGAAAGTTTGCTCATATTTATCCTTTTAAATTAATGAATGTGCTGATTTGAAAATTCATAATAAAAAAAGAAAGAAAAGAAAGCTAATATGATGGCTGTAAATTCTATGATGCTGCTTTAATGTAAAACTAAAATTCCTTGAGGACATTAGGGAAGATGCAGACAGAACACACATCACATAATCATCAGAAATTTGAACATTTGGTTCAAATCTTCTTTTAATAGATTAATATACTGTTGGTGTATTTAGGCCTTGGCATGAAAACCGGGAATCATGAGAAAGGCACCAATTTTTGTAGTAGTGGAACATGACCAAGAAATATCCTAGATTTCCAAGTTCAAATAAATATGGTGCTAAAATTTTTATTATTCTAGAAAAGATAATCTTTTCCTCTTGGAGGAAATTCATTTAACACTTCCAGAACCAATTTTACCAGATTGATGTTGGAACAAATGAATTTTAAAGGAAAAGAAAGAAAAGTTTGTGGAGAATGCTTACAGCAGCATCAAACCCTCTGAACAGTGAAAGTGAGGGAAGGAGTTGCACCAACCCTCTCTAACTGTTTCTAAAACCAAACATAAACATAGAAAGAATGACAAGCATCAGCTCTGGAAGATATAAGGAAGCTTAAACAGAAAAAGGAAACAAGGTCTGAATCAACCAACCTGGTTGAATAAAATAACATCCATGTCCTCCTGGGTGACTTGATCCACCCAGTGGGTATTGAGAAACCTGAGGGATCAAGCTATTTTCAACTGCAGAAAGGCCACACAAAAACCTCCTTTTGGTAATCTGTCTAGTCTTACATTTTTTTCAACACTTTCACACTTTCTTCAACTTCCTTGGCATCACGCTAAACCAAACCAAACAATCAATAAACACACGTATGTTGAAGTGGTTTCTATAAATCGAACTGTTCAACCTCTTCTGGTTGCTGAGAAATGTATGTTTAAGAACAAATATAAAAACAAAAGTAGCATTTTTCAGCATTTCCACATTCTCCTCAAATTCCTAAGCCACATGGATAGAAACCAGCTCAAACAGCCTAAAAAATAGAATGGTTTCGTCCAGGAGAAGCACATGGCTTTGAACAACTGAATCAACTACCCCTATTTGTAAGCTCTAGGAAATCCGTAAAAAACAGAACAGATGGCAAGATCTTGTGCTTTATTTGGTCTTGTTCTCAAGTGCCACAAAATCCTGAACCCACCTGAACTAAGCCAGCTGAAGTCAACCTGAAAGAATCAACAGTTTCTTTTCACTTTCCCCAATAGTTTTCAGAAAATAATAAAAGAACCAAAACATTCAATCAACAGCGCCAAAAGTGGGCAAAAAGGAACCCCATGAGAAGATCACTTCCTAAATTGGCATGAAAAAGCATGATCTTTTACTAAGCTGTCAGTCCCAGGAAATGAGCAATGGGCACAGTGGCACTTTGGGCCTGCCTCATCAATGAAGCAGCCTATTCTTCCTCTGTGGAATCTTGCAAGATGGGTGGGTGACTTGTGAGAGCACCGAGCAGGAGCTGGAGGTCTGGAGTACAGCATGTTGAGCGAGGCCAAAGGTGGAGGAGGTTGAGAGCAAATTGGAGGGTGCTGTTGTTGATGAAACCATTGCTAAATTCCTGCAGCTGTTTGTTGTGATGCTGTTGCAGGGGAGTATCCACTATCCATAGCCCGGCGCCTTTTCTCTAGCTCAACTCCAACAAACCACAAAGTGACTGACCATATAGACTCTCAAATTCCTTTTCTATTGGACCCTCTATTTTTCATCCCGCTGAAAAATTATCAAAACTTTAGCTCTGCATGAAATATTCCAATCATGTCTTTTTTTTCTCCTCCTAAAGACAAGATTTGAAGCCAAAACCACCACAACAAAACAACAACAATGATGACAGTCATGCTGTTTGATCATGATGCTTAGTTACCACTGTAAAAAGAATAATTTCTTTATTCAAATATTTTATTTTTTTATTTATTTAAGTTTTTAAAAATTCTTACATCCAAAGTCACTGTTATGGTGACCAAAATATAAGAATTAACGATTTAAGTCTTTATGAAAATAAAATACTATAACATTTAACATTAAAATTTAAAGCACCTAAAAATTACTTATATTTAATAAATCAATAAAAACCCTAAACTTATCATAACATTTTATCCCTTAAAGCAGATATGATTACTATTTAAATTAATTCTCATAATAATAGAATTTTGACTTTTTTACATCAATGGCAAAATATTGAAAATTAATCATATATAATAAAATTAATGAAATTATTTAAAATATATTTAAAAACGTTTGTACATTTATAAAATAGTATTGATATTGATATTAGATATTTGTACATTGTGTTTCACTTTTATTAAGATAATAATAGTTTGATTGTTTTAACTTTTTTCATTCAAAAGACAGATTAACAACTAACACAAAAATCTCAAATGCTCATAGAACGACTTCTTACTCATAATTCATAAAGATTCTACTATGCACCACATAATGACATGACTCACTAAAATCCTACATCCATTATATTCTCCAACAAAATCTATTATTGATATTAATAATAGTGTATTATTGATATTAAGATGTAGTTTATTGAAAAATTGTGACGCAAACAAAATGGCGCGGTCTATGCTGCCTGAGCCAAATCATGAACAAAACGTTATAAGATTTAACTTCGTTTTATTTTTCATTTTAAGTATTTATTTAATTAAAGATTTATTTTTCATTTACATCAAGAGAACGCTACAAAGCAAGGAAAAATTTTGATCGATTTTAAACAATACAACACAAATGAACCTGGTAATCAAAGTTCGTTAAAAACACACATTAAATGCATTCGAAAGTTAATAAGAAAACAACTGAAAGATTTATAATTGTAGAATCCCAAACATCGAAGTCAATAAAGCACAACATACATCACCTGATGTAAGATACTGATTAACAGATATTCGAGCATGATTTATTTATCTTTGATCGGGGTCACTCATGCCATCCGAATGCCCCCATACAAAAACCAGAATTAGTCCACTGGACACTACATAAATCACATCAGAATAAACTACTTTAAAAATATTAAAAATTGAAAAAGAAACTCTAAACTGAAAACCCATCCACATTAAAACTATTTTATCGAGAGAACCCCAAATTTCCAGAAGGTGATCAACAATGAGACATAAAGATTTAGGTAAACAAAACCAACGTCTTTTTTACAACTTAGATGAAAAGAAATAATAGAAGGGAAATATGGTTTCTAGAGAAAATGAAAGGAGTTGGAGAATCCTTATTAGATTGTATTGTTATAATACTTTGTTCTTATAAAGAATCGAGCATGAGACATCCATCCCCTTTATTACATGAGCCAAGTCTAATGGTAAATTATTATTATTTTTTTATATCTACTACTTTAAAAGATTATTGGGCCATCGTAGTTTATTCAATTTTATAAAAGACATCTAATCTGCTCAATGTGATCTACAAACTAATAAAACACTGACCCACCGATTTGTAGGGCAAAATTTCACTTGTTTAAATGGTAGTTAACATGTTTTTTTTTTTAAATTTAGATGCTAATGGTTGTTAGAATACGAGATGTTAGAATATTAATTAATTAATTTTATTTTGGAAATTCTATTTCTATCATCTAATTGTTTTAGAAAAGGGAAGTAGTATGCTGGTTCACCAAAAAGAATATTTGAGAAAGTCGTTGGCGCAATGCCACTGGCCTTTCCCACAACAAAAGGGGCTCTTTTTATTCTTGGCTTCAAATTTCAATTCCTTCCATATAGCGTCACAGCCACCCTGCATGGCTTTCCCAACCCACACAACTCAATTATTCAGCGAGCGGGACTATTTCCACAACCCACTTCATGAACGCTGTCACGTCCACAAATCACAGTCTCCCTCCCTTAATTATCGCCATCCTCCCAAATCCCCACTTGATACAGAGAGTTTATGAGTAAGACCTTTGCTTGGTCCTGTTTAACCAACATTACACAGCGCCGCGCCCAGCACCATCTCTCAATTGTTGATATCACCTTCACTAAGATCGGGCCCTGGTGCCCTTCATTTTCCATAGATCAGAGTCTCTTCTCTCACACGCTCGCTCACACCCATGGCTTTCGAAGCCTCATCGCTTCTTCGGAAGCCCGTCCGCCGTCCATCCTCCAGGTCCTACTTCTAACCCCAGATCTCCTCCTCGTCCTTCTCCCGTCGGCCACTCGCCCATGCGGCTAATCATAGCCTCGCGCCGCCGCGGCGCCCTGCCGCATCGGCTCCTGCTGGTATGGCGCTATCCCAGCGCAAAGACCGCCACTATTCACCGTGGCTGTATTACCAACAAAAAGCCAGTGATTGGTTGTCGTGGACAAAGAGGATTCTGTCTTCGGTTTGCCTCTTGATCTTGACGGTGTCTGAGGTTCGACACCTGATCCGGTTGGTTCGGAGGTCGCCTGTTGCTCAAAAAGTGTTGAACATGGCACTAATCCGCATCGCGCCGGCTGTCTTATCAGAGGACAGAGTCTCAACACTGGCTCTCCCCATCACCGTGAGCCTTTATTCCAATGTGCTAATTCTTCATCCGTCATAATTTGTATAATGTATGGATTTTCCTGATTCACTAGATCTCGTCTAACTTTAATTCGATATGATTATTATTATTGGGCTTTGTTTCAACTGTTGCCCTTCGGTCTGGGTTTTCACTTCAATATTGACATCATGCCCATCTCCTGAACGCAATATAGTTTCATAGTCCCATACGAGAAACTGTATAATATATGATTAAATCTCTGTCCTGCTTTGTTTGGGGTTCAGCCCTGTTTACTTTAATTTGGTGTCACTTTTAGAATGGCACAGACAAACATTTTGCAAACAGTGCGCTCAACAAAGCAAAATGAAATGAGATATGATCACACCTACAACAAATCCGTCTTTGCTTTATAAAATCAACACTAAGTTAATGTCATGTGGAAGAGCACAGAAGTAGATTCAAAAACCCAACTGAAGGGCTTCATTTTTTACCCGTAACTCTGACCTACTTCCATGTCATGGCTTTATAAAACGTCAAAGTTGAACAATGTCGGTTTTATCTTAATGATTCTACATTTGCTCTTTCTTTCTTTCTTTTCTTTTTCTTTCTTTCTTTCTTTCTTCTTTCTTCTTCTTTCTTTCTTGTGCTATCCTCGATCGGTGCGGATTTACAATGATCTCTGCACGTATTTGGGTTTGGTGCCTATAAGGTGCAACCTTGACGGATCATAAATACATTGGAGAGTTCATTGATGAGAAGGGTGGACCTAAGTGCAAACAAGAAATCTTTCAAAAATATTATTACTCTGTGGTTCTAATGTATGATGTACACACACTCAATTCTTTTCTCCTCATATCTTAATTTTTAGTTTTATGAAAATCTATTTCTTTTTAAAATTTTCAAAACTCAGGAATGTTTCTTTTGTGAAATTTTTTTACTTAAAAAATGGGGGAAACATGTTTTCAGCCAGCTATATATCATGAATGAAAAGCAATTAATAATTTAGATTTCACCAATTTGAGTTTCTTCTCCAATTATCTATACCTATGTGCACAGAGCAAGACACCTTTTTTTTTAAATTTATTTTTATTGATGTTTGATTTAATTTCAACAGAAACCGACCACTTTCTGCCCATCCATCGAGAGGCTCCATCTTTTTGAGCTGAGCAGGCATTGAACAAATAGATTTGTCACTGGAATTTCATGTTTCTGTATTTTTCTATAATTTTGTTACTATAGTTTTGCCTGCCCAAATTTGGGTTGTCTATGTATTGTATTTTCGATAATCTTTGATCTTCCACATTTATTAATTGATTATATGCTTTCTTTCAGAAATATTTTCCATAGTTGCTCATCTTCAAAAACCACACAAAGAGGTGGAAAGACTATCCTCATGCGTCAGGGGCAGGGAGGGCACCAGTTCACAGGCTGAACCTATTTTCACCACTGTTGTTGTGCCCATGGTCGGGTTCCCATTCGGTCCATTTTAAAAGTACCGTTGTTTTATTTCCTATTTTGATTCAGTGCTCCACTGAATCCCATGTTCTCTTCCTTCCAGGTGGCTCTCTCCTCTGTCTTTGCTGTGTGAGAACATCATGAGGGCAGCAATGATCTGCAGAGGTTCACTGAGAGGTGTCATTGGGTTTCCAGGCCGATTGCCATAGTCCATTCACGAAATTACTATGTTTTTCCACTTTTTTGTTTTGGTTTGATTTTAGTTTTATATTTAGCGTGTGATGCAAAATTCACTTATCCCCGTATCTCAGAGTGAAGCGCGCGACTTTGTGTACGGTCAAAATGCGAATGAGCCTCCTGGTGCTCGTGTCGTGGTGGCGATTGGTTCAAATGCAAGCCGACACCCACAAAGACGCGGTCTCGCCACGAGATAACATTTTCCCGCTTTCGGCCACCAAGTAAGCTGTTTTGCAAAACAGAAGATTGATGGAACTGCTTATATTGTGACGAAGCGCAAAGACCCTGTGGTCTGCCTAATCTTCTGTACCGCAGGCAATTCAGAAACGCTCGTTCGCCGCGATCTCATCCGCCGCCCGGCGTCATATCGCGCCCCGGCCCGACAATACGATCCGTGATGTCTTCAGGAGCGTGGTCACTGCTAAACCAAGAAAGGTTCCACCACATCTGTCCTGCTTATTTATGAAGCTCATGATTGACTTGATTTATCCGTTCACAAACCACTGTCATCTGACAAATGTTGTCTCGTCAGGCTTTGAACCCAGCCCATTTTTTTCATCTGAAGCAATAGGTTCATTTTTCTATGTTCTTGGATTTTAACTCTCCAGTGTCCATTTCTTTTGTTCAACAAAGATTTCTGAGCTTGGGTATTTATCCCCATGTCACCTCAGATCCTAAGACATCCCAAGAATGTGTCTTCATTTAGCTTTAGACAAATATTACTACAACACTGAAGCCTAGTGTCTTCGTGTTAAACACAAGAAACCAAAGAGAATCTTCTATGATATTATCGCTATTTTGGGAAATGTTGTGGTTGTTTTAGTAAGATGACAAGTTGACTGTTGTCGCCCAAAGATCTCAAAGGTTCTTGAGTCAAAGCTCTTCCATGCTGCTTCGAAGTGTTCAATGGAGCCCCTGGAAAATGACGCTAGTGTCCAAAAAGAGGAGACCGCCAGTTTCCTAAGTGAGTGCTGGTTTTAGTAAATGATATTTCATCATTTAACAACTGTCTAGAGAATCACAAGGACCAATAGGAAGAGTCAAGATATGCTTAGGATTGTGGTGTCACTGCTTTAAGATGGGTTATGGCAAGAGTTTATTAAATGGAAAGTGTTTAGGATAATAGTTGTAGGCAAGAAGATTAGTGGTGAACTTAGCGCCAGGGGGCTTTATGCGTTCCAGTGAAAGATTGAGTGTGAAGGATGAGGAGGCTAGACTTTTTTGAGTGTAAGCACAAATATTAATAGAGAGAGAACAAGAAGTAAAAATATTTACTAATAAGAAGTGAGCTCTAGCGGATGTTCTAGTCGTCCCACAAAACCTCAATCATACAATTTTATTTTTCCATGTCTATATCTATAGAGACCAAGATTATTTATTGTATGTGCAAAGATGGTGCCTGTTTTTTTAAATCTGCTCTTGTGTTTGATATATTTAAAAACACTATATCTCCACAGATAGTTCCTGTGAAATTTTTAAATCTCAATTAACTGACTCAGAACATTTTATTGTTTGGGTTTTAGATAGACTTTTTAGTGCATGGATGGTAAATAGATCCATAACAAACACATAATAAAATCATTCAGTTTCTGGCAAACTATTAACATTTCTAAGTGATTGTGCTTTATTTCCCTATAGAGATATACGCATATATATATATATATATATATGTTAGATAGACTTCTAGGCACGGATAAACAGATCTCGAATTAAATTACTTCTGGGCACAAAAAAACTTTATTATCTCTGTTTGGCAAACTGATGAATTACTCTCCTGGGCATGTGTTTCTAGAATCATATATATTACATATATATATGTGGCAAGGTGTGTATATGGTATATGTAAAGTGTGTGATACATATAGTTATAACTTTATATATATGATATATGACTACATATATATATATAATTCATGTAAAAGTGGTATATATATATTATTATTATTATATTTATATATTATAATATAAAACAAAAAACAAAACACTCCAGCACGCCTTTAGTTGTCCTTATATATAATTCCTTTCTACTCAATTAGACATCAATCATTTATCCTTGAAAATTCGACTGATGAGGCCTTGATTTTTGATTTTCATTTTGAGAAACCCACTTCATTTTTATCCTTTTGACTGAGATTGTGATTTGAAATCATGTTTATTGATACAAACAAGCCCACCCTGCTCTAACCATCTCTAATACTCATCTCATCCACAAATGATTTGAAAATTGCTTTGCTTTCCCCATCACAGTCAAAAATTTTATAGTTTTCCATATTTCTTATGGATGGCTCCCGTTCTATTTTGTTTTATGTATGTGATAATGTCCTTCCCTGGAGATGTGGCTCTGTTCTTTCTGACAACATCAAAAATTTAAAACAAATTTCCATTCTCAAGTTTTGGAGCCATGGTCTTGTTCTGTTACGGATGCTTCGTTGGAAAAAGGAAAGGGTAAGATTTCCACTCCACAACATGTCCCTGTCAAAAACACATGCCCGCCAAGCAGCCAGCTCTCATGTGTCCTCCCTCCTGTTGTTTTGTTCACACGTAAATGATTGAGCCTGAAAACAGTTTAACACTTCTAAAAATTAAAAAGAATGAAAAACAAATTGATCATGAGGGTTCCTGTTTGAGGAGTGAGGATAGCTGTTCCTTTTTAATAGTAGGCTTTATTGCACTCTCTCATTGTTTTTTAGCTTTGTTAAGCCCACAAATCTATCTCTGCTTATAAATAGTACTCAATGAGGCGAAGTGAAGTAGAATTATGTTGGTAGGAGGTGATATTTTTCCTTTTAGCTTGGCTTTATGGTGTTTCAAAATATTGTATGCTCTGCATTTTTGAAATTTTAGTACGAACATCAAAACCCAAAATTCATTTTTATTGTGTACTCTTGGTCTTCTCAAGATTTGTTTGAAATTTGTGACTTTGTGTTTGAAATTCAGGCAAAATTTGTCTTCAACTTTTCAAGATTTTCATCTGATATGATGTTTATAGTTTTGCATCAGTTTCTTCATATATGTCCTTACTATAAGTCTTACTTAATCTTCCTGAGCAGTCTTTCAAGATGGTTGGTGGAATTCACAGTCTCTCTGGCCACACTGATGAAAATTGCCAAGGAGCTCAGCTTTTAATCCAGGCACAGTTTGTTCCTTGTTCTTATAAACTGGAAACTAATAATTTAGCTGGAGTCTAGTCAGCCTTTCCAAGACCCGTATTTTTTTTTTTAAATTTTGAGATCAGATCTGATCTTCCATCAGCTCCACTGTTTAGTCTTTAGGAAGAAACATATAAAGCACTGAAAGCTCCATCCTATTCTGTGCAATAAGAAATGATGCATTGTGTATTTTGATTATCCCTGTTCTAGAAATATGACAACAGAATCCAAACTTTATTTAAGCTCACACACTATAAAACACAATCTGAATGATGCCTAGTACTGGAGCAACCTTAACAGAATAATCTCCATGAACTGATGTCAGCTCGTCCTCATCGTGATTTCCTTCAATGCTAATGGGATCTACTTTAGATTATAGAAAGGAGAACATATGTTGGCTCATAAAGCACAGCCGTAAATCTTTTGTATGAGCTTTTCAGGCTTTGAGATGTGTGCTTAGGTGATGGCAAAAGCTTCGGGCAAAGCAGCTTAAAATGATGCACTCCTAGTGGTGAGCTGCCTTCAAGAGTCAGGCCTGCCTGAGAGAAACTGCTTGGCAGCATTCAATTCAAAACAGCTGAGAAAGATCAGGTTACTGGTACACAATTTCATCTCAGTAGTTTTCTTATTTTCCATTCAAAAACGTATTTTTAAAAACCACAAAAAAACTTGCAGTTTTTAGTTTTTTCTTTGACTTTTACGTTGTCTTCGGTCATGCCTAATTAAACATTTGAAATTGTCTTTTGAAAAACAACTTTGAATTCTGAAATTCTTTTGTGAGAGTAGAAGATGACTTCCGAATTTAAAAGTGAAAACTATTATACCTTGGTTAAGGTCTTTTGGTTCTTATTTTCCAAATATATTTAACTGGGAATCCATTTTCCAAATATATTTAATTGGGGACCCATAACATAGTTTTCATTTTCCAAATATAATTAACTGGGGATCAATAACATAGTTTTCACTTTTCTAAATGGTATTTAATAACAACTGAAATAAAAAACCAAGAACAAAAAAGAGAGACAATCAGCATGTGTTGAAAGCCGGCCAAAATCATGATTTTTATCTGATCTTCCTCCGGAAGTTCTTTCTATATTAAGTTACATAAATGTTCTTGATGTTTGGTCATATGTTAAATTTGGCCCTTAAACTTTTATGGTAAAATGTTGTCCTTAATATTTATTTCATAACTCAAATATTCCTATAATGTTAAAGGAGTAAATAAATGGGCAAACGGGCATCCAATGGCGTTGATGTGTCACCCGTGAATGATATGAATCGTTAGCAAATTATGTCATGTGTGGGTGATATGCCTGTGGCATTACTCGTTACGTTCTTTCATATGTTTATTAATGACCGCGATATATTTGAGTTCTGAAAACTGGCGGTCGCGTCATTTGACCCCAAAAAAGTTAAAAATTAAGATTAGGCAATATAGCCAAAGCAATAACGTTGTGTATTTTGTTCGTATTTGTTTCACTAATATTCTTGGGACTTGATGTAGTCGTGATTCTCAATAACATGACATTATAAGCTTAGTTGTTATCAATGGTTGTCAAGAATTTGGTTGTTATGGACTTGGTCTCGATTCTAGATTCAAGAATTTGTTGTCAAACTCCCTACAATATTTATAAATATTAGCTTTCAAAAATTACTTTGGAAGTCTAGTGCTAATATGTTCAAGCATCAAAAAAAAAAAACATGACATTATAATCACAATACCACGGTTGCTTATTAATGATGCCCAAAATGACTTCTATGCAGCAGTTCATATAGATAAAAATGACTTAAGAACAAGGTTCCTTTTCTTTTTTCTTTTTAAATAAAGATGTTATGACATATGGAAAACAAGACAAGAATTTAACAAAAAATCACAACAATGAAACTAAAGCAGGAATATTCATGTAGCTCCACTCGTCAATACCCATAAGCATAATGCTTAATTCACAGTTTTGCGTTTAAGCACAGCACAACAGTGTTTGCGTTTTCGCAGACAAAAGTCATCGCAGAAATCTCGTCTTCAAGTTTTTTGGAATATGAATCAAAGAGCTGATCCAGTCTGATATCGTCCCCAAAATGTGCCTTGATGAGTCCCTCCATGATAGCTCGTATGTGGAATGAGATCACCTGGGCTTTCTGTTGAGCCGTAAGGGATTGTCCAGTTCTGGGATGAGGTAGGATTTCCATTTTCTCAATGCTGAAACATCCGTTTCTCTCTGTAGCCTCTTCCACCTCTTTGGGGGACATGTAATACGTTGACAAGTTAAACAAGTCCACTTTTTCTTGGCTTACCATACCCTGCAATTATGAATTATCAATCACCCTCAAAAGAAAAAAGAAAGTAATTAATAATAGTATATATTAGCAAATCTTGGATATATGGGATTAGACAGATGTACCGCGATAATCCGCCCCTGCCTTTTTGGCCATGTCGATGAGGCAAGCTTCCAAAATGTCGAAAGATATATTGGTACTGACTTGAGAAAGAGGAATTCCATCCGGACGGCCTGGAAAGATTATGATCATCAACCTACCATCCGCAATCTCTTCTGCCCTCGCCTGCATGCATAAACTGAGCCATGTCGTCTGCAAACTGAGCTGAATAAGCCTCAATAACTTCATCTGAAGCGCTTGAGTAATAGATCCTTCCTTTGTTCCAGGCGGGAGAACTTCTGTCCACCACCTCCTTTGGCACCCTTTGAGAGCCAGTGAATGGAGTAAGATATATGGGCAACATGAAGAGAGTGACTGGGAAACAGGCCAGAGTAGAAAGACCCCGGGACGCCGGCTGCGTGATATCGCTTATTGGGAGGGAGGGTTGAGAAGAGATTGTTGAAGTCATTGGAGAATTGAAGAAGACTTGGAATTCTGGGATTTGGGAATTCAGTAGTCCTTGGCTTTTATGGCAGTACTTGAGCTGAATAGCTTCCAGTATGTTTTGCATGGCGAAGAAGGTGTAAGGTGTTAGGCCCAACTAAACAGCCCAGATCAGCCACCCTTATGGTGGGTGGAGGAGAAAATTTTACCATGTCAAGATTTCTTGCAATTGCCTCACTCACAAGCTTGTTGGCAGAGCTGCCAACTTCCCTCTGCAAGAAAAGTTAGTTACTTGTAGCCATTCAAATAATAGTGATTTGATTAAAAAACCTTTTGATACATGAATTCCAAAAATCTAACACATTATCAAAATTTGACCGTATTTTGACAAAAATAAATTCATTGTTCTTTTTATAAACAGCATGTAAATATATAAAAACGAAGAGATATTTTGTAATGCAAGCAAAGTTATTTTCAGAAAAACATGGGGATAGTTAGATTTACAAATTTTTGTTTATTTGATTTTGTTAACCAAATATTTGATTAAAAAACCTTTTGATACATGAATTCCGAAAATCTAACACATTATCAAAATTTGACCGTATTTTGACAAAAATAAATTCATTGTTTTTATAAGACACATGTAAATACATAAAAAGATGAAGGGTATTTTTGTCTAAACAAAGTTATTTTTTCTAGAAAAAACATGGGGAGAGTTAGATTTACAAATTTTTGTTTATTTGATTTTGTTAACCAAATATTTCTTTAAATAAGAGTGATTTGATTCAAAACATTACCCCGAAAATTTGACCTCTATTAATTTTAGTTTTTGTTTTTATAAAATGTCTTAATTTTATTGCAAAAATAACCCATTCTTTCAAGAGATAATGTAAATACATAAATAGAAAAATGGCATTTTGTCCAAAATGGATAATTTTTAAAGAAAAACTTGGAAATGTTGATAATTCACAAATTTTAGCTTATTTGATGCCTTTTATTCAAATATTTATTCAAATAAACACTTCATCTTACTCCTTAGCTTATTGACAACCCATTTTGTTGTATCTCAGGGTTCAAGAATGCTCTCTTTTCTATGATTCTACATGCTTCATATATAGCTTTTTTGGTTATATATATATATATATACAACAAAATACATAGTTAACTAGAAGAGATTTGGACCTAGAGCTCAGAGGAACATTTTGCTGCTCTAATGAAAGTACAGAAAATTCAATCTTAGTAAGATACCCATGCCATGATTCTTACTTGCCAAAGTTTCTGACTATCACAGTTTTGCTTATCTATGAGCTTCCGTCATGTATTCGATAGTTTTGAGT
Source organism: Tetrastigma voinierianum (assembly GCA_016808115.1). Lineage (NCBI taxonomy): Eukaryota > Viridiplantae > Streptophyta > Magnoliopsida > Vitales > Vitaceae > Tetrastigma > Tetrastigma voinierianum. Next base: position 4,954 of record JAEQBH010005766.1, on the reverse strand, counting down.
TAAAATCTTCTATATTTATATTTATAGATCAGGAGACTTGTATGCCATAAAAAATATCTTTGAGTTAAAATCTTCACCATTTATATTTATAGATCAGGAGACTTGTATGCCATAAAAAATATCTGTAGCGAGCATACTATAGTTTTCTCTCTAGAAAAAGATCAGGAGACTGGACAAAGTCATTAGATTTGAATATAAGTAGGAACAGTGGGTTTTTACCCCTGTGGGATTCTATTCAACTTACTGAAAAATATTCCAATAATATCATCCGAATAAACTGAAGGAAACTAAAAGTTTGTTCTCTTCTGTCCACCGAAAACCAGTTTTAGTTGATTAAATGTTAAGTAGTTTGTGTATAAGTGGGTTTGTCCACATCGTTGAAGAAGAAGAGTCTGGCCTTCTTAAAGTATTATTGGTTCAAAAAAGTTGAAATGTGTTCAAGAGGGATGGATCGAAAGAATGTGATGGGGCAGAACTTTTTAAATTATATATTTAAAGTCAAAGATGACACTTGGGCATATATATGATCACACTCTCGTTTGTATATATATTTTGACATCTATTTATTTTATTGTAGTAATTTGTTCTTACAAATATTTAAACTTTAATCTTTTGTAGCTCTTTCCCACTTCTTTACCATTTGAGCCAAGTTTCAAAGGCTCATGTATTGTATATATCTTTAGTGCAAAATTGTAAAAGATGTGTAATACATATGATGAGTAGAGTATGAGGGTATGAGAATGAGACTACAATGTAATAGGTCTAGAGGAAAAACCAAACTTGAGAGCCTGGTTAAAAATAAAAAAAACTAATTATATTTATATAATATAATGTTTAGAAGAAACTTACAATAGCTTAATGCTTAATAGTAGCTCGATTGGTTTAGGATCTTGAAGTTTATCTAATGATCATTAGTTCGAGCCCATTTAAGGCTAGGGATTAGTGGAGGAGGTCTAGACATCCATAGTAATAAAAAAAAAAAACAGTATGCCATGACATAAGGAAACAAGACAAGAATTTAACACAAAACAAAAGAGGAGATAAAAACCCCTCATGCACAGGACAAAAATAAATCAGATCAAAGAAAAGGGTTCAAACTGTGAAACCAGAGTATTATAAGCAGGAGATGGTAATTATTAAACTCCATCAATAAGCAAAAAAGCAATCCCTAAATCATAGTTTTGCGTTTAAGGACGGTACAATAGTGCAGTGTTTTGGCAGATTCAAGCACAGAAATCTCATCTTCAAGTTTTCTGGAAAATGAGTCGAAGAGTTGATCGAGGATCTCGTCTCCAAAATGTGCCTTGATAAGTGCCTCCATGACAGCTCTTACGTGGGTGGCGATCACCTGAGCTATATCACGCGAGCTTGTTAGGAATTGATAATGTGAACTTGTGGGATAATGTAGGATCCTCATTTTCTCAATGCTGAAACATCCATTTCTCTCTACCGCACCTCCCAGCTCTTGGGGGGACATGTAATACATTGGCACATTAAACAAGTCCACTTTTTCTTGGCTTACTATTTCACCACCCAATATCAATAACACCAAATGAAATTTTTTTAAAAATTTAAAATCATATGTATGTATAAGCGAAACTAGGGAAAATGTGTATAAATGTCTATGACTTATAGCTGTATGTTCAGTTTAACCTTTGATTATTTTTCAGTCTATAAGTACTCCTAACTTTAGTTTCGTAGGTACAATCTAATGTCGCTTCCGTCCGTCATGAGCCTGCACGGATATCTGGCTAAGGGTACACATATGACACTCACATGTCAGGGACGTTTAACGACGTTTGTCATTATCTGAGAATTTATGATAATAAAATTTATGAATGAACGACATTAAACATCGAGGGTATTTGTTGATAAAAAAAAAGCAGAACAAATTAGATGTCTGTTATAAACCCGGGGACATTTATACACCTTTTCCTAGCAAAACTACCTAACCACCACATTCCTTACCTTTTTGGCCATGTCAATGAGGCAAGCTTCCAATACGTTCAAGCTCACATTGGTACTGACTTGAGAATGGGAAGTTTCATCCGGGCGGGCTGGAAATATTAAAATCATTAGCCCACCGTCTGCAATTTCTTGTGCCCTCGCCTGCAAAAACAGAGCCATGTCCTCTGCCCATTGAGCTGAATAAGCCTCCACAACTTCATCCGAAGCACTTGAGTAATGGATCCTTCCTTTGTTCCAGGCAGGAGAAGTTCTATCCACCACCTCCTTTGGCACCCCTGAGAGCCAGTGGATGGCGTAGGATACATGGACGATATGGAGAGGTAGTGGGAAACAGGCGGCCGAAGGCGGAACGCCGGCGGCGTGGTATTGTCTATCGGCCGGAGGGAGGGATAAGAAGAGAGTGTTGAAGTCATTGGAGGAGTGATCATTGAAGAAGACTTGGAATTCTGGGATTTGGGAATTCAGTAGTCCTTGGCTTTTCTGGCAGTACTTGAGCTGAATAGCTTCCAATATGTTTTGGACGGCAAAGAAGGTGTTAGGGCCAACAGAACAACCCAGATCAGCCACCCCCTTATGGTTGTTGAAGGGAGAAGGAGTTTTCTATGTCAAGATTGCAATTACCTCACTCACAAGCTGGTTGGCAGAACTGGCAATTTCTCTCTACAAAAAAGGTACAAGATTAAGACACTTTCTTCATAAGAGTTTAAAGCCTCTCTTTTCCTAATTCTCTATGGCACTCATGTATGGATTTTTTGTTGTATAAAAAATACACAGTGAAGTAGAAGACTTGGGAATATAATTTTAGTAAAAGAAAGTTCATATCATGAACGATCCTATACGATATTGTCCATTTGGGACAAAGGCCCTCTCAAAAGGGAACATTCCAATTAGATATTGCCTATGCTTATTAACTCATGATCTTTCTTATTTCTAATGGGACTTTGTGAGATTGATAATATTATCTCTGTAAAAGCATAGGGCATTGGGCACAGTCTCTGAAGGGATTCTATACACCTAACGAAAATATTCCCAATAAAAACATCCAGCAGGTTTGTTCCTTCCGTTACATCAAAGCCAGTTTTCACATATTTGATCATTAGGACTCTCTCCAACCCTCATCGTCATATCAAACAAACAAATCCTCAGCAAAGGCAGCTTTAAATAGAGAGATTCTAGCTGGTACCTGGAAGTCAGAGTTGTTGGAGTAGCTATGAAGATCATCTCCACTCTTCATCGGGTATGCTTCTTCACTTGCGTTTCTCATCTCTCTCTCTGTTTCCATCTCTCTAGATCTCTTTCCCTTCTCTCTATGAGAAGATTGTTCTTACATCTACAGGGCCTAGGGACATGTCATTCCTTTCTTATTCGCTGTTGGTACAAAGTGTTTTCATCAATCTTCGCGCAACAAGACAGCCGTTCTTAATATTTTGAATTAATGTAAATAAAATAAGGTGTTTATATCTATATATATATATATATATATATATATAAATTGGGACTTAATCTTGAGTAACCCGTCAAGGTATCTTAATCAGTGGACTACCTTACAAAAAAAAGAAAAGAAAAGAAAAATGTGTGGTATTGATGAGTATCTTAAATGCTCATTTTATCCCTATGTTTTGCTTAGGTTTTAGTAGTTTATGAGATAAATAATTGTCATAATGCTTTCTTTTTTCAATTTTGTGATTAGGCCTATCATTGAGTGAAATTGAGCAAAATCAAAGAAAAATTGGCAAAGTTATCATATTGTTGCAGCAAACATATGATAATTTCGCCTATGCGATGTCCTTTTATGGCTCTCTCATTGGCATAAGCAGATTCTAGACTCAGGGCGTGCCAGACACAGAGATCGCGTGATTTAGATGCAGATGAAGAGATATGAAGGAAGAAGCAAGAATGCCAAAGTGAGAAAGTCGACTAAAGCGTGAGTAACTCATCTTTGCAAGCATGAATCTTTCTCACGTTGTAGCATGGAGTTCACTCGTGCTTTAAGCGTGATTATCTTTGTCTCCTCTAGTAACTCCTTCCAATTTTTCTTCTTGACTGCGTGTTAAGCTCCTTCACGCTACAAGGTGGATGTCGAGGTCTAAAATTTGCAATAGCCCATCTCTTCTACTGCTCTCACGTTGTAGCATGAGTTCACTCGTGCTTTAGCGTGATTATGCTTTGTCTCATCTAGTAGCTCCCTAATTTTTGCCACGCTGCAGCGTTAGCTCCTTCACGCTACAAGGTGGATGTCGAGGTCTAAAATTTGCAATAGCCCATCTCTTCTACTCTCTTGGGGTTGGCCATAAAAGGGGAAATTAGAGATTTTTTTGAGGAGTCCAGCAGGGGGAGTCCAAAGGAGAGCTTTTTAGGGGGAGTTCGGCAAGAGGGATTTCGTGGAGGCAAAGGGAGCGATTCTCTTGGCTGCAAAGAGGGAAGCCCTTAGGGTCTCTTTGGGGGAAGGAAGAAGATTGAAGAAGAAGAGGAGATTGAGCGTACATCTTCCATAAAGGCTATTTCTTCTTCTCTTTATGTTTTCTCTCTTTTCTTTGGTTGTTTTTCTCCTCTCCATGAGCTAATCTCATTCTCTAAGGTTTTAGATGTAGTTTAGTTATAATTTATGTATTTAGGATTTTATTTACTTTCTAATTGATATTTGAATCATGTATTTATTAAATGTTCTATTCCCTCCTTTATACTTGTTGATGATTAATCACCATTGATATGAGTTGTGGTTCAATTTGAGATTGAGAAGTGAGAGTTGAATTAGACCATGATTAGAATATCACAATTCTCCATTGACAAGAGATTTTCATGGGTTTTGTGTGGTAATTAAGGTTTCCCGAGTTCATTACGCTCTTAGAACTTTGAGGTTGAGTAGAGATGTAAAATACATAATTTCTAAGAGTAGATTGTGGATTCTCGAAAGAGATTCACATATGTAATAGTGAGACTTACCATTATTAAATGATTTGAATATTAATATGGGATAAATTGTATT
>JAEQBH010005765.1:0-368119 GCA_016808115.1 Tetrastigma voinierianum | reverse complement strand
GAAGACCACCAACACAATCACGACCAAGAAATCAAAGTCACAACATGAAATCATCATACAAACAGAAAGGTGGTCGTAACCTAAAACTGCTATCGCAACTCGGTTGGAAGAAGAGAAAGACAACAATGTCGCAACATGAAACCGAGGTCGACATCAACACCGAAAACACTAAGTGAAAGAAAGTCGGACTACAAACGAGGTCACGACTTCCGATTAGGAATAGCTTGCAAGAAAATCGGTCGCAAGCAAATAAGGTCGCAACCGAATCAAGTAATCAAGGGATATTCATGTCGCGACATCAACTTGAAGTCGCTGACATGTGACGTTGAGTCAATTTTTCTTCGGGAAATTCCACTGAGCTTTGGGATCACTCCAATTTATTTTTACAGTATAAATAGACAACTTTAGAATGGTAAAGGAAGCTTCCGTCTTCACTACCCAAAAAGAGGGGAAAGGAGAGGAACTCAGTGTATAGTTTATAGTAGATTTTTTTTATTTTTTTTATTTTTCTTTATTTTTAGTTTATTTCTTTCCTGGATTTGAATCTGCGAACTGTGCGTAGACGTAGTGTAAATGATTTTATTTCAAGTATTTTCTTAGAATTATTTGTCCAAAATTATGAAATCTAGACAAATTTGACCCATTTCTTCTCGCTTATCATGATTACAAGACAGACGTGGATCTGCTCCATTTCTTAAGTCGCACGTAAGAATAAGAGCGCAGCCATGGATTTGATTTACATTTAGTTACAATCTTTCCCGCACAACATGAGAAACTACTGGGGTCTCTATTTACTTTAACTGTGTCGTTTTTTGAATTGATAAGTTCCCAATAAGAGTACCTAATACCACGAGGGAATGTGATTCTGCTCTGACATCCAAGATGCCCTCTGCGTGACACGTAGATCTGAGATTCCGAGAGTCGAGAGCATTTTTTTGGGTATCTTACTACCATCGATGAACCGCTGAGCTCAGAGTTCATTTGGATAAACTCCCAATTCCGCTCATAATCAAGGTCGAGGTGTATTTAATATAAATAATCGAGACTTCACCTTAATCTAAAGGTGTTCCTAACCCCGTGTTAGCTTAGATCTAATCATGGATAGGGATCAACCTATTGGGACTCGAGGTTGAGCCAACAATTATGGGTAGAAGCTTTAAGCAAATCCGAGACAAAGCAAAAAAGGTCTCATTGTCAACAGAAACGGTGAAGTATCGAGAGAGAAAATACCCGATTCAAGTAAGAGAACTGCTGAATATGTGTAGTCGTCATCTGTCTTCAGAGAAACATGATATCTAATCGGTGAATATGGAGAAACTCATTCCAACAATTAGAAATTGACAAAACCGCATCCATGTAATTGCAGCAATGTACTTTCGTGGTTGAATCGATCAGCCGCCATTGTATTTCATCGATAGTTTTCGCTTTCGCTGTGAAACTGATTCAATCCATCTTTATAGATACAATTTATTTTTATTCATTTACTTTTGTTTAGCTTTAGTTTGGATAATATTCATTAGTATAGAATCTTTTAATTTTGTTGTTTAGATAAAACTTTCACCATGAAGTTCTAAATTCAATAGTATGGAATTTTAGTAGTCATAACATCTTTAATTCGTTGTCAATCTCCTGTGGGAATGATACCTGGACTTACATTTAGATTTTACTACTAGAGGGACTGTAAGAACCCTATGTGTCATAGACTTAATTCCTACTTAATCAAGCAACACAGAGAATATTATTTTTATCGCTACACTTTATACAAAGTGACATAGATGCAAAGATAAATGTAAGGCCTCTTGTAACTATGTTAATTTGAGGGGCTTTAGCTCCATAGAAAAAGGCAAACTGGTACCAAATTCTGGCTAGCGGTTGTGGCCACTGGCTGGATTCATGTGACCTCCAACTTCTGAAGGTCATAACTCTTCGCTCGAACTCCGATTCAGTGCCTCGACTCTGAAATACCATTGAGTCAAGATTATGCCCATATCCCCGTAGATCACATTGGTAATCGGAGCCAACAAAGGAGTGGTCAAAGCAAGACTGGCCGGGTAGGAGCTAGCCGTAAGGTCAGGTTATTCATGTGAGACCTCCAACTTTTAAGGTCATAACTTCTTGTCTCAACCCGACTGGGGGTGTTCTGCATTTCATGGAAATCCCATTTAGTCAAGATTACGTTCATATCCCTATAGACTCGAATTTGGTACCGGAGATGGCCCAAAGGAGTGGTCGGCACATCAGTCGGTAGAGCTAATGCAAGGCTGGTTATTCATGTGAGACCTCCAACTTTGGAAGGTCATAACTTCTTCGCCCGAACTCCGATTAGGGTGTTCTTGGACTCTATGAAAATCCCATTGAGTCAAGACTCCATCCATATATAGCTTGATAAAAATTGGAAGTCATATTAGGTCCATAAATTACAAAGAACAGTAGAACCTGCTGGTAACCATAGTTATTCATGCATATAATGAGATATGAAAAATGAAAAGATTCGAATAACTGAGTATACATATCACATATGATTACCGGATGACTATAATTATTCGAATACGAGATATGTAATCGGCCATAAAATATACACGGATTGTCTGCTTAGAACCTGGTAGAAGGATAGATAGGCATGCTTATAGGGACACAGTTGCTGCAGCATACAGTTTACAGATATCGAGGCCCGTTTTGGGTCGATGACATAGATCCCATTTGGATCATTACATGGCATAGGTCACTGTCTCATATAGTGATGATACCTTCGGGTATATACGGCCCTGTTTGGGTCACATATTACATGGCATAGGTCACTGTCTCATACAGTGATGATACTTTGGGTATATATTAGTCAGAGATCACTGCCTCGCATAAAGGATAGTACCTTCAGTACATGCGCTATTTCCGCATCCGCTCTAAGGTATTCGCAGATTTGTCCTAAACATGCACATGAAAGGTATAGAATATATAACATGATATGAGAAGCATAGTAATCGTTATGCGATGATAGTATGACAGTACAAGGCATAAGAAGTAAAGTGTCACGACACGAAATGTATATGATAGATAAAGTATATGAAAGCATATGGAAAGTACCGTATATGAAAAGCACAGATATGAAAACTCACAGGAAAGTATAGTACATGAAAATGTCAAGATGAAAATATAGGTATACAAGAATATGTGATGAAAGTATATGACAAATATGCAGTACATGAAATCATTATTACTGCTAATGAATGACAAACAAGACAAGATTCTCTAACTGTCGTAATGTCAATTCTATAGTCAAAGTGACTCATACTATTCAATGTGAAAGCACATTGCTACTGAATGACAAATATGACGAGATCCCCTCTCGAATCTGTCGTGAATGTCAATTCTATAGTCAAAGTGAATCATACCATTAAATGTGAAATCACATGGCTATTGAATGACAAACAGGACGAGGTTCCTCTCAAATCATTGAACGCTAATTTCTATAATGAATAAAATACAACGCAAAGTATACGATGATACATGATCGTATAAGAGTATATGACAAGATACCTAAAAGTATATGAACAAGTACAGTACATAAAAGAGAAAGTAATATGAAAAGTATAACAGGAAAACAGTATATGAACACAGTACATGATAACAGTACATGAAAATAGAATATAACAAATGGTATAGTATATAACCATGAAAGTAATATAGATATATGACTATGATATGCACCGAATAGGAGATGTAATATGAACCATTAGAAAGGTAATAGATCAAATGATAAGTATTAGAATAAGAAATAAATGATATGAAAGGTTATATGTCAAACGCTACATGACGTAATAAGGTATTTGCTGAGACGATCATAGTTACTGGTCGTCCCCAGATATGTTTCACTAAGCGTGTTTAGCTGGGTTTTTAATCCATGTAGGTACAGAAGCAGAAGACAAGGATAGAGGACCGATATCACACATCAACAGAAAGGGTGCCACCGTAGATAGGTGCTTCACCGCACCGTCTGCAGAATTTCTATATTTTTGAATAGTATAAGCCAGATATCGAGAAGTGAATGGGACTCACAGTAGAATATGAATACCACTATAGTGGTATGTGTAATGTATATGTAAAAGAATTTTTTTTTTTTTTGTTATTACAGAAATTGTGCATATGAATGAGAAAACAGGTACAGGTGTTAATCTCTGAGAAATAAAAGGTTAAAGAGTCCCAGTCCCGAAGTGTGACACCCTCGCTTGACACCCCATCGGGTGCCGGGTTGGGGGCGTCACAATTATATTTTTATATAATTCCACATCATGTTAACACATTTAATTACATGCATTAACATATTAATTCTCACACAATTCCAATCCATTCATGCTAATATATTTACGTGCTCTCAGATAACACAATTAATTCTCTATAATTCATATTATTCGATTCTCAATCAATAACACCAAAATTAGCTCATGGATTAATTAATCCAATCAAGCAATTCATTTTAAATCACTCAACAACATAAAATTCACACTGGTAAACACGTGAACGTGAACCCTAGTTGGAACTGTTCACGGCCACACAATTAGAGATTTTCTTCACTCGGTTCAAATGTTTTGAGACCGAAATTACGGCTAAATCAAACCACAGAATATCCATAACCATTTACATGGCTTTTAGCCAAAGAATAACACAAGTAGGAAAAGATCCCTACCTCTTGAAGTTGTCGGAACTCCACCAAATCGGTGTCCACGCATAGCCCTCGCCACGTAGAACAACTTCTTGGCCCTAAGCGAACCGACAGTCCGAACGACGGGAAATCGATAGAGAAGGAGCTCTCTCTCTCTCTCTCTCTAAAAACTGAACCAGCCACTCACTGTCGATTTTGGTCTTCAAAATGAAGAAGATGACTATTGCTCTTTTGACTTATACACTTAAACTTTTGCAAAATTCCCATCTTGTCCTTAAGTTGTGGATTTTTTTGACACATGGCTTAATCTAAGCCATTCATCTCATCCTCTCTCTAATCATGCAACATGTGTCACATGAGTACATGTAATAGGTGACTTTTTTCACATCACATGTCTTTCATACAGCCGCTTACGGCACCGACACCCGGTGCCCTCGAAAAACGGAAATTTGACCGTCTCTAATTCAACTAAATTCGACGCAGGTTAGATTTCATGAGAAATTCCAACTGAAGTCCGTTTTGTCATCCGAGATCTATAAAAATTTCGATTGAATCAATTACCATTTTTCCTTTTCGTAAAATTGATTTTCTCGGTTTCACAAGGTGCATCTTATGTTTTTATAGATCCTACAGATTGGTACTTCGGTCACAAGGATCAAATTTTACGATTTATCGCCGATATTTCTAAAGGCCAGCCCTTCCAACCATTACTCCTTTGCAAACGAAGTCGCTTCGAGGAAAATGGGAAAATCTACTAATATCTCGCTATATATCGCAAATTACCGATATATCCGAGCATTTCCATGTGAAAAATCAATTCAAAATGCAAGATGTGAAATAAAACCGCTTTGAGATTAAACGATCATATATCTACTTTTTTGCGGTGTCAGGGCATGCTCTATGTGAATGCTTCATTCTCGCTTATTAGGAATCGCAATTTCGAAAAATATTGATTATAAATTTGCTGCAATGGGAGTGGTGCCCGTTATTTGGCTTATGGTTGATGATGATGCATTTTTCAACCTGAATCCAGTTAGAGCGTGTCGAATCGCCAGGTCGGTCCACTCGGCTCCTGACGCTGACTCTCCGCAAAACAAGAAACAAAGAGGATCTGCTAGGGCTCACCTGTTGCCTCTCTGATGCCTAATTCAGTTCTTCCCTGATGAAGAAAATATCAATCGCCAGAGAGTGAATTTTCACACTTCACCGACGGGTGGTCCGTATTTAGTAGTCGTTTCCCACTGATGGTGATAAGGATTCTCTTATCGACGGGAATTTTCTTCTTTATCAGCAAATGATTAATATGATAATTAGAGAGCGCTATTGAGAATTATCCTACTTCCCTTATTGCGACGGATTTGATTTATAAGATATGGGCTCACACCTTGTTATCGTCTTGCGGGATGAACCGCTCCCTTGGGACTGGTGCCAGAGCCCATGCTCTAATCGGGCATGCTTATAACCTTCTTTAACTCGTCTCTAAGCCAGCTGGCCCAGGCGCCATTTTTTAAACCCGATCGTTGCCCCTGCCTTGGTTACGCGGTGCAGTGTGGGCAAGGGTCGTGACATTTCGAATCGGGTGCGACTTCCACGGTTCGGCCAGGCCGGCCTGTTGTGGCTTTGTCACCATCAAATGTCCCGTGGTACTAATGATTTTTCGACTCTACGCGCTTATTTCCTCTAGTTCTCTGGGCCAGAACATCCTTCACCGCTTGTATCAGGTTCCCGCTATTGAAGCTTTTTCCTTCGTGAGTTCAGCTTCTTTTTTTCTTAAAACCACCGACTCGTCGTAATCTCTTTCGTGTTTTTGTAATACTCCGCTGGGGTCAGTTCCTTTCTTTCTATTCAGACCGCCGTTTTTCCTTTTTTTTATTTTTTTGAGGAAATAGCGAGGCGTTGCATACTTGTTAGGTTTCGTCCAATCTCGAGTATTCTACTGGGTCCTGTGCTGCTCCTCTTCTTACGTATGTAAGGTGATTCCTCCGTGGTATCCGGTTCGTATGACGAAAGAAAGGAGTCGAACTCTTAGCCGCGTGGTTTCTCTTCGAGATGCCCCGGGGGAACCTCCTTTCCCCTTGGGTAAAGGTAAGGATAAAATTGACGAGATTAAATACCCTGTGGGGTCTGAATATCTGAGGTCGCCCATGCAGAACGCCTTAGCGGTGGGTCCTAGCAAGGTTGAGCCGTTATATGGGGAAGTCTTCGCAAGACGATACAAGCCCCCGTTTGGCATTCAGGTTTGGTCCCTTGACGTACTGACCTCCTATGTTGTTCAAGTGCCCAAGATGGTGTGCTTCTTCGAGGTGGCCTTCGAGAATGGCCTCCGTTTTCCTCTACATCCCTTTATAAAAAGGGTCTTGCAACATTTCAACGTCTGCCCCTCTCAACTTTCGCCCAATTTTTGGGGTATTCTGATTGGGCTATTGGTTGTCTTTAGGGATAAGGGCTTGGGTGTTCCTAGTATAGCTCTGTTCCTGGACCTCTTTAGTGTGAAGGAAGCCGTTAAGGGCTTCCTTTATTTATCTAAGTGTTCCAATGCTCCGTTGATCATCTTGGATCTTCCGTCTTCCTGGGCCAAATTTGGAAGGAGGTTACTTTGTTAGTGGTCGCAATAGGAGGCCATCCCATTGACAAGGAAGACACTGGTGTTCCATTGCCTGTGACTCCACTCCCGAGAATCTACGTGAGCTTTGCTTTGCTTTAGTTTTGTCTAGTTTTCATAAATTATAGGGTATCCCTAACTTTGCATTGGTTGTCCGCTCTTCAAGTATTCGCCCTAATCTTAGCCCCGAAGATCGGGTCGTAAAGTAAAAGTTCGCCAAATGTCTTCCATAAAGCTACTGGAGCTCATCAGTCGGATATTCCGTGATCTCTGGGTTCAAGTCTCCGAATTCCGCTACTACAGGCCTCACCTCCATCCGTTGCGAAGTTCCTCCCACGACGGGCCTCCCACACAAGCCCACTAAGGGAAAGCCTAGCTCCTGGGTGGAGACGCCGTCGAGGTCTCAGTGTGAAGAAGAAACCCGACTCTTAAGAGGGGGCCATCCGCCCGTAAAGCCCGAGGTCGGGGGACGCCTTCATAGTCACCCTCGCCCATAAACCGAGTGTGGGCAGCACAGCACCTCCGACCGAGGTTCAAGAGCTAGTTCGCAGCCTTGCTCGCTTTCAACCAAGAAGGCCAAAGATTCCTCGAGGTCACAGCCTCCTGGTTGGAGGCTGGTGCTCCATCCTGGCTTTGAGTCCCTCTGCAGAAGGCCGAGCCTCCTCCTTCGCTACTAAGACTCGGGAGGAAGCGCCCGGAAGCTGATGGAGATGGGGGATTCCTTTGCCTCCAATGCTGAGCTTGTCGCCAGTGCGATCTCATCCATCCCCGTGGATTCGATCTCAAGAGGTCAGCGCCGTCAGTTGAGGAGGCTTCTGCCTCTATCCCCAAGGGGCTGCTCCCAGTCTTGCTCAGGTCTACCTTATCTCGTTTCAGTCACAGGTTGACTTTATGTCAACGTAAGTGGCTACCATCCGGCGAGTTTGGGCAAAAAGGGCTAGGACTGAATCTAGGGTCATGTCAAAGCCACAGAGTTTATAAAGCGAGAGTGGCTTCATTCCGAAATAGTTGAACTACGAAGTCTGATGCAAAAATACATGAGGAAGCCGTGAAGCTTAAGTCCGATCTTAGGCATACCTCGATGGCGCGAGCGCGGCCGAGGGTAGGGAAGAGAAGGCTCGAGATGGCTTAAGAGTTGCCGAGGGCTAGCCGGAGGTCGTGGATGAGCTGTGCATCGCCTCTAGAATGATCCGTCGCGGCTGGCGATGGCCTGCCTGCACTGCCAGTCGTGAAGAGCTCTGCACCCATCCTGCATCGAGCTGCGTGTATCCCGGGAAGAGCACGAGTCGCAAAGATGAGTCACACAAAGCAGTGTTGCTAGATGTGAGCACGCCGGCCTCCGAAGTCGTGGAGCCCTGACAACACCGACCGATGAGTGCCATGTGGCTGCGAGGGACCTCGGGAGGCGTAAAACCGGGTCGCCAGGACCCGAGCGACAATGAAGCCTGGAGGGATGAGGCCTCGCACTCAATGGGCTTCTACTATTTTCGTCGAGGAGGGTTAATACCTACCCTGCTTTGTCCTTAACTTTGATATCCCTGATGAGGAGGCAGAGTGCTCACAGATTGCCTAAAGAGCCAGCCCACCCCTACTGGGAGGCCCGCTCCCTTCTTGCCTTCGTCCTAATCCCGCGCCTAACGTCCGGGAGCCCCTGTACTTTGTTTTTTTTTTTTTAATTCCGTCCGAACCCCGATGTATGTAATGCCAGCTCTGCCTTTAGAAATTCAATGAATGTTCTAATTTTCTATCCCCTATCCGTGTCCTTATGTCGTCTCACTCGAGCCGACTTAGATCGGGTACATATGGCCTTTTTTGAGCAAATGAGCTTCAAACCGAGAGTCGCCGAGGTCTCGCGGGCACCCACCGGGAGCTTAACTAGCTCCCGGGCGCCAGCCCAGTCAGCGGGCTTGAGCCTTGAAACTAAGATGCTAAGGTCTGCACACCTGGCCTGAAATGAATCGCCTCGCGGGGCTATATGGCCTTGTTTGGGCGAAGTTGAGCTCTTGAAATCGTCGCGGTTTCCGCAAGCGACCGCTCGAAATAATCGTTTCATGGGCTTATATGGCTCGGTCTCCGAAAGGGGCCAGCCTGGAAAATCGAAAGCCAGAAGCCTGTGTTAATCATCGAAGCAAAACAGCTCGCCGCTATATGGCTCGGTTCGAAAGCGCCAGCTCTTGAAACCGAAGCTCGGTGGCTCAGGCTAATCACCGAAAGTTGAATTAGCCCCGCTACGTTTTAGTCAGCAACGGCTCTTGAAAAACCGAAAGCCAGCTGGCGCTTCGCGCTAATTCGCCCGGTGTCGGTCTGGTTTCCTGGGCTACCAGCCTTGGGCTGAAAGCAATGAGCTTTGAAAACCGAGCCATTGCCTGCGGCTAATTCCGCCTGAGTCGAACCGCCTAGCTATATGGGCCTTGTTCGAGCGGCCAGCCTCGCGAAAATTGAGCCGCTGGTGGCTCCGTGGGCTAATCTCGCCCGAGTCTGACCCTGCCTCCGCGCTGAGCATGGCCTTATCCAAATGAACTCTTAAAACTGAAATGTGAGGTTCAGAGGAAGACCCGCCTCGAGCCGAACCGGGCTCTACGCGCCTATATGGCCTCACTCGGCAGTCAGCCTCTCAAAACCGAGCCGAGGCCCGCGGCCTAACTCGCCGAGCTGAATCTGGGCTCGCTACTTATATGGTCACCAGTGCAATTAAGCCTTCAAAACCGAGCCGAGGCTCCATGGGCTAATCCGCCTGTTTAACCGTTCCCGGCGGCCGCGCCTGAATAGAGCAAAGCCAGCTCTCGATTAAATCGAAATGGGCGAGGCCCGTGGCTAATTCATCGAGCCGAATCGCTCGCAGCCTATATGGCTCATTCGGCAGTTAAGCCTTGAAAACTAAGCCGCCGAGGCTACGTGGGCTAATCGCATCAGCTAAATCAAGCCATTCATTATACGCCAGCTCGGCTGAGCAAATGAAGCTCTCGAAAACCGACGCGAGGCTCCGTGGCTAATCTCGCTTGAGTTGAACTGCCTGAGGCTATATGGCCTTATCTCGAGAGCGAGAGCCTTAAAACCGGAAGCCACTGAGGCTCCAAAGGATAATCTTCCCGAGGAACTCGTTCCTAGGCTACTGCCAGCCTTACCGAAAGAAATGTTTCGACAACTAAGCCGCTGGGCTCCAGGCTAAGTGGCCCCATGGCTACCACCGATTTGACTTCTTCTTCTGGAAGACCCAGCATATTTAATGCGGGCTTTACGGAGAATCGGAATCGGACAGACGATTTTCCTAGTAGCGCCCGCTTCCTATAAATCGCTGCCTCCTCGCTGATGGAGTCTTGCGCTTCAACCTTCTTCCCTCGCGTAATCGGAACTCCAATGTGATGATGAAGCCAAGGCTTGGTCAGCCGTCAGCAGAGGTGTGCTTTGAGATCCTGAGTCAAGGCCCGGTTCCGATGGTCCTCCCGCCAGAGGGAGTTGTGTTTTCCTAGCTCCTCCTCGCGGGAGCAGGAAGATTCCCTAGCTCCGCCCCGATGACGAGCCGTGCTAAGGAATGCATCCAGAGAGGGCGGTGTACTTAAAAAAGAACTTTTAGTACCGCTTCTCTATTTTCTCTCTTTTTCTTCTCTCTTTCTCTTCTTTCTTCTTCTGCTTTTTCTTCTCCTCTTCTTCCTTCTCATTTTCCTCTCCCGCTCTCACTCTCTTCTTCTCTCTTCTTTCTTCTCATTTTCCTTCCTCATTCGCACTCTCTCTTCTTCCCTTTCCTCTCCCTTCTCTTCTTGGAGATTTTTTCGAGGAACTCGCTTGACTGCTCATCTCTAGATGCGGATGACACTCGCCGATTATAATCAATCAGAGTCTTCATTGGAATAAAGAGCAAATTTTTTTTAAGCATGAATTTGTGTATTCCGGGCGTGTAATTTTCTGCGCTTCCCCAAGCCGAAATGCTTGTTTTTCTTTACTGAGATGCCTTAATTTTTTTATTCATATGATGTTAAACAAAGTAATCAACGAACACATAACCAAGCATTCAAAGTCGAAGGATACTTTATTAAAGATTACAATCCGAGGTCTATTGATAGAAACACTTGAGGTGCTTAGCGTTCCAAGAATGAGGTAGAATTTTCCTTCCTTCCGTCTAGATTTCGTGAGTTACTTAGGTCCGACTAATGAGACACGATATGTGGCCTCCTAGTCAGGGTCCTAACTTTCCACGTGTGATCTTTCCTCCCAGCAGGCTTTTAAGACTAGGTCGCGCCTATAACTCCCTGGCTCAATTTTTTGGCCATAAAGAGACTCACGTCTTCCTCGGTAGTCTTCAGATGTTTCAGACTGATCACGCTTTTCATCTAGAGGTCTAGGTTTAGCAAGAGCCTCTTCTATGTTCCACGTTTGATAATCTAATCCTTGGGATTTTAATCCGATCTCGATTAAGGCCACGCCTCAAGTGGCTATAAAGGCAGAGCGAATGGGGCCCCCTGAGTTGCCGATCACAGTGTGTTCTGCATACTCATACACTGGGAGGTATTCTACCCATTTGCCTTTGCACTTTCAACCTGGCCTCAATGATGCTTTGGGTGGCCCATGGTGATTTCTCTTACTCCATTGGGATTGTGGAGAAATGGGACGAGTAGTAGTTCCCGATCCCAGCCTCGCGACAGAAACCCCGAACTTAGGATCACGTTTAATCGTTTCCCAATGTCTCGACACCGTATTGATATCAACCTACATATTATGGCAGCATCACAAAACCTGCCAGCGACCTTTATCTCCAGGATAGTAGCCAAGGGCCTCGCTTCCATCTGGGTGAAATAATCCACCGCTACGACGATAAATTTGCATCGACCTTTCCAATGGGCGCAGGTCCCAATGTCCAAATTCCCCACTGCTAAAAAGGGCTTGTAACCCGACGCCGGGCTCCCGATGGGAGGTGAGAGGATTTCGCGTGCTTCCCTCACAAACTTTGCATTTTCCGACTGACTTATAGCCCCGAGCATCAGGCCAATAAGACTCCCGCCTTAAGACTTTTCCCCGCCACTGTACGAGCTCCATGTGATTTCACACACACCTTCTGAGTACTTCTGCGACGATCGGCGCCTTCCTTTGCAATGCTTGAGGATGGGTGTGAAAAAACTGCTATAAAGGGCTCCCGATGAATAAAGGGAACTGCACTGACCCAGCTTAGATGCCTCATTCTGCCGTTCGCGCATCTTCATTAAGTAGTCCCAATGGGGTCCATCCAAATTTCATTTCTGACATGATCTAGAGACCTCTCTTGTTGAGATCTACTGAGGGCCTCAGTGTGTCCCAAAAGGCGCCACCGCTGAGGTCTTCGAGGTTGTTGCCAATTTGCTAAGGCATCCAAGCCGCGAATTCCTCTACTCTTGGTATGTGTCCGACCAACTCATACGAACTTTAAGTAATCCCAGACCTTTTAGGCATGTGGATCATTTTTTTCTCCTTTCAAGCCAGAGTCTTCATTCGCTTACTACTACCTCGAGTCAATGTGATACCTCTAACTTATCAACTTCCATTGAATGGGCGAGGTTAAGCCCAGCTATGACGGCCTCATACTCGGCCTCATTGTTGGAGGCTTGGAACCCACATCTTAGCGCATATTTGATATCTATTCCTTCTAGGGAGGTCAAAATTAGACCGGCACTACTCCCTTGAGCATTGGCGCCCGCCTACTGACAAATTCTTAAATGGGGAGGTTTGGGCATCACTGATTAGCTTTCTGCAAGCTCGGGCCGAGGTGAATTTCCATGACGGTCCGCCAAGATATGCCCTTTTATCGTTGTTTTTGGCTCAGGACTGGCGTCGAATCTCGCCACCATGGCCCACTTCACGCCTTCTCGAGGCCCGGTTTGTGTAGACCCTTCATTGGGTATTCTCGTCAGATTTCAATTGTATGAGCTTGGAAGTAAGGGCGGAGTTTTCTGGCTGCAGTTACCAACGCCAGGATTAATTTCTCCATCTTTGGATACCTCTCCTCTCAAGCCCCTCGAGCCTGGCCATAGTAGACTGGTGCTTCACTGGTCACTCTCATCAAGACAAGGCCGGGTTGAGAAATCAAACGCCCAGTACGTAGTAAGAGCTCTCCTCAAAGGGACTTTACCGTAATCTGGGAGAGCTCTGTGGATAAAGTTTTTAACGCTGTGGAATGCTTCTCTTCGCAAAGGTGCGCTCCATTGGAAGGCCTTTTTCAAACCCGAAAGGGCCGACACTTATCGCCGCCTGGGATTACAAAACGCTAGCGTAGCTATCCTTCTAGTTAGGCTTTGACTTTATGCTCGGCGGCGACAGCATGTCGGCACACCTTTTATCTGTTCGGGGTTTGCCTCTTATTCCATGGTTGTTAACTATAAAACCCAAGAATTTTTCTACCGGTGACTCAAAGCGCATTCGTCGATTCAACTTCATGTCAGACTTTAGGACTGAATGCCTACCATAAGGAGCTTAAGTATGGAGCTCTACGTAGCTGATTTTACCAACATGTCTGGGTTTTATATATACCTCCATAGATGTCCCTATTTGCTTATGGAACATCCTCGTCACCAACCTCCGTAGGTAAATTTCCCGCGTTTTTAGCCGAAAGGCATTACTCGATAGTAATAGGTCCGCTCCCGTGAAAATGAGGTCTTTTCTAGGTCAGTTTGTGATCCATGCCGATTCGGCTAGAGCTTCGGAGAAAGCATCCATGAAGCTAAGGAGCTCATGGCCTACTGTGGCATCTACTGGGTGAGGTCGATCCGAGGTGTAGGGAAACCATCTTTGGTGGTACGCTTACTGATGTCAAGAAATCGATGCGCAGTCGCCATTTTCCGTCTCGGGGCTGACGAAAGGGTACGACGTCACAACCATTCAGTAGGCCCCACTCTCTGATCGCACCCGCCTGAGAGGAGCTCACGACCTCCCCACACCCAAGGCTTTTGTCTTCTTCTAGGCGAAACTTCTTTTGCCACCGGGTTCAAGGTGGATCGAATGCTTAGTCTCAGGAGTGATTATTGCGGGTCAATCCTCCCATGTCCCCTCCTACTTCCATGCGAAACATCCTTGTCTGCTTCAAGAAATGGATAAGGAGGCTTCGAGGTCTTCCGCTAGCTCAACCGACGAGGTGAGGTGTCTCGTGGTGATCGTCCACTAGATAGGCTCCAATTTCTTCCGAGGGCTCAGTCGGGGTTTAATTTCGCCTTGCATGTCGAATTGGTCCATGTATATGTTGTCGACCGCTTTTGCTTCATCGATGTCAGTAACACTCGCCACGTCCCGGTCTCCTCGAATCCATTCCTACTCCGCTTCAGGGTAGGGAACTTGATCACCATGTGATAGTTTTTTGGGCGGACGGCCTTACGGCGTTGAGAAAGGGTCCGCCACAACACGTTATACAGGCCGAGGGGCATCTACTACGAAATCCATCACATTGTCGCCTCGGCACGGGGGTTCCAAAGAGCAATGAACTTATCGACCCCAAAGGTAGCACTTTTCTCCAGAGAATCAGCAGTGGGTGCCGACTGTTCCAGCCTTCCTTTCCGATGCCCATCTTGTCAAAAGCATATGCGAAGATGATACCAATAGTTCTATTCTCGGCTGGGCGACACTCAGGATTGTTTTGTTAGCCAAGAACTCGCTCTTATATCACCAAAGGGTCGTCGTGAGGGTGTTGACACCCCTTCAGGTCTGAATCTGAGAAGGTTATGACGGTGTCGAGTCGAGGGAGTTTGGACACTACTTACACCTCCATCACCTCTCCTGACCTGATGATACGCAAATGGGCCTTCCCAACCAATCGACTCCCACCCCTCAAATCCTCCCGAGATCACATGGATTTCCCCAAGGGTCGCGGTGTTGAGTCAGTCAGGTCGAGGTGGCAGGGTCAGGCTCGATCCCACCTTCGGGAGGCTGCGTGCAGCGCCGGCGTACCCCGCGAATTAGGTATTCTATTTCCTTCCCGAGCTATATGCAATCGCCTGCCTCGATGCCCGGTCCCTATGGAACCCTACAAGATTCGGTGTTATCTCTTTTGGTCAAGTCCGCCCTCATCCGATGGCCATCTCAGAATTTTTTCATGTCAGACCACGCCGCACTGTGGATACTCGTGGTCGCTGTAGTGAACCGCAGGTGAATACCGTCAGAGTTCAGCCGAGCAGAGGTCCTAAGCGCTTCTCGACGCTCCTCGCCTCTTCAGTGGATCGCTCGCTTCCTCGGGATCTCTCAGTCTCTTTGTCTCTAGTATTTCGCCCCGCCGCTGGCTGGCCCGCTTCGCCAGGGGTCAAGAGCTCTTCGATATGAGGCTTCTTCGCCGCACGTACTTCGCTTTAGCGAGCACTTCCGCCATGCTTCGCTTCGAGGATTCTTCAGATGGAAAACATTAAGCCTTTGAATCAGACTAGCCCTAAGGATGAATGCATTGATGGCTAACTTCTCATCTGTAACATCTATTTTTAATGACTCAAAGGTTTAACCTCTGACATAGCATTCCTGTGCTTTCTTGTGGTTCTACTTTACGGACAAGTAGGCGGTAACCTATTCCTGCAGATGTTCTAGCTCCAATGAAGTGAGACGAATGCTATGGAGAGTTTCAAATGAAGAGACCGACGACGGTGGATTTATTAAACTGAAGCCAATGCTTGTTTTTAGCATGATAGCGAAGGCTCTCAGATCGTGACGGTCTTAATATCACATTCCATTTGGTTCTTGTAGGTATTAAGATGGTCGATGGGATCCTTCGTTCCATCGAACGCTTCTATTTGTGGCTTTTTGAACTTTACTGGAAGGGGGAAATGTAGCACCTCGGCTGTGAACGGGGACTCAGTTTGCTGCACCAAGGTGTCCATAGAGTCTGAAGCTCGTCCCTTTACGACTTCCTTCATGTGGCTGAGCTCCTGTTGGATGCCCTTGAACCTTCTGCTCCCATGATCGCCTCCCATCCCTTGGCCGAGGAGGGTCGGTTCATCATTTCGATGTTCCCCCGAGTATTGCTTCATTGGCGCCTTCTCTCGGGGCCAGGAGGCTCGTGGCTCTGCCTGACCAGATTCTACTTCTATTTCTGCCTCTTGGGGAGGGCCGAGGTGTGGCTACTCTCCCTGAGGGGTGGTGTTATGGCCTTCCTAGGCCTATCGTACTTCCTGCGAGCGTTGCATCTGCCTGGTGAGTTGCTCTAATTCCCTTATCAAGCGCTGGTTGGTGAGACGGAGTGCCTCCATCTCGTTTCTGTTATTGTGTATAGTTTCCAGCCCGCCTACGGGAGGTCGACTATTTGAGTTGCCTTGCTGGTCTTGCATCCTTAGGGGATTGGCGTGGCTCCTGCTTGTATTCCGAGTTAATACCATCAGTTACTGAGAAATCAACTTTATTTGTAAAGGAACTGTTGTTCCCACTGATGATGCCTTTTCAACCTGAATCCCAGCCGGGAGCACGCTGAACGCTCGGGCCGGTCCGCCGGGCTTCGACGCTGGACTTCTCCGCAAAACAAGAAACAAAGAGGATCTGGGGGCTCGCCTGCCTCTCCGATGCCTAAGCCGCTTCTTCTTCCCGATGAAGAAAAGATCATCCGCTTAGAGAGCGAATTTTCAGACCTTCACCGACAGATACGCATTTATGGGCATTGCTTCCCACTGGGATGGGGATATGACTTTACTGGATGGGAACTTTCTTTCTTATGGCCGCTGACATTATGACAATTAGAGAGCGCTATTGAGAATTCATCCTACTCTTTATTGAAGTAGATTTGATTCGACATGCGATACATTTTGCAGTCAGTCCGTATGGTCACTTAGGGTGGATGAACTCAGCTCCGCCTGGGATCGGTACAGAGCCCGCACGCTCTACTGTGCTTTCTGCTTATAAATCTTCTTTAATCCCGCTCTTGGGCTCGAAGTGGCCATGTGACCTATTTTTTAAACCTGATCAGTTGATTTTGAGGTAGGGTGATGATTTGGATACTAGATCAGAGTAGATTCTTGTAATAATGGATTATGATGGCATTCGGCAATCAAGAATTAGCATAGAGGATTCAAGGAAGTAAAGTGAATAGATTTGTATGAATATTACATTATCTAATTTATTTTTCTATTTATGTTGTCATTCAATTGGACTTTAAATTGTTTTGGTTTATAAAGTTTGTTATTTGATATTAGCAACCGTGAAGCTCATAAGGTTATTCATTGATGTGTTTTCATTTAAAATTGTTTAGAATTTGACAAGCCTGTTTGATTAAAATGACAACGCAATGGTGCAAACTTTTGTTTATTTCTGGTGCTCAGGGTTTACAAACTTGGCATGCTTTTTAACAGAAGTTATCAAACACTTCTTACTTGAAGATTTTTCCTGTCTGCTTTTTCTTGTCAGTTGTTTTATGTAATGAAGGCATAAGCATGACAAAGTATAGGCTAAAGCATTTTTCTTTGAATTAAGAGGATGTTAGGTTTATCCACCTACCTTTTGTGACTTGGTCAATTCATAACAAAGGGAGTTTCCCTCCAGAACAAACCCGAGCTCCAGAGCATCGATTGTTTTGATGGAAGACCAGGAATATAATTGTGCTAAAAATGTTCTTTTCAGAAGGCAGGTAAAACTATGTTTGGGAACCGAGTCATTATGCCATAACTTTACCACTACCATCCTATAGGCTTGTGTGGCATAAGGAATGTTGACAATCAACTCGACATCATCAAGGAAATATAAACAGGAATTTGATATAAATTTTGACACATCGATCTTCATTTTAGTTTTGAAATACCATAGCAATGTAATATCAATGTGTATATTTAATTATTAATGTCATTTTTACACTTTTATAAAGTATTTCCATGAATTTCAAATTATTTTTGTTAATTTCCGATATATCGATATTCATGTAAAAATATCCACCTATATATCCGTCAAAACCGATATTTTTAACCTTGGCTGGTCGTTACAGTTGGGGTAATGCATGTTTAGCATGGCTTTATCAACAGTTGTGTCGCGCTTATCATATTGATACTCATGATATATCTAGGCCAATGATATTACTTCAGATATGGTTATGGGATACGTTTTCATACATTGCACCTAATTGTTTGCATATAACTCCACATGATGATCAGTTACCTACAACTCCACTGGCTATTCGGTATATATGCAAAATTACCATTAATGTTACTATTATGATCTAATTGAGAGTCATCTTTTATGTTTTTTTTATGATCCCATTCAAAATTACATAGGTTCATCCTATGTTTTTTTTTTTTTTTTAATTTATACAAATGGAAAGATGAATATTGGACCACCTAGTCATCTATGCATGTTTTATTGCAATATAGGTACCAGCTTGATCAACTTACGCTAAATCAGGTGATAAAACATTGACTTCTTTACTTTAACTATTTTCTTTGAACAATTTCCAAATTCTTGACTATAAATAACAAAAAATTTTATTTAACAATTGATTATATGGCAACCTTATGATGATGATGCGAGTGGTGGACTTCGATTATTATGTAGTTGAAAGATCTCGTGGGTGCACTATATCACTATTGATATGTTTCACAATGTTGAATGAAATAGACTCGACTGTGTTATGCGACATTGGTTTCTAAGTAAGGGATTCCTCTACCATGTGACAATGATTCAAACTTACATAAATGTTATTTCAGAGGTAGGCATGATGTTGATTGTACTGAATGACAAGGAGAGTACATTTGACTGTTTCATCTTTTAGGCACGATCATATCATACTCATCATATATGGCTTCGTCCATCAGTATCATGATCCATACATGTCTCGTATCGTCACATTATTCGATTCTTACTCGCATCATCCTTTTGATGAGTATATAAAATACTCATTACAACCCTATGTTATACTCAGTTTGTAGTAATGTTTTATGTTAATGCGCTAATGCTCTTAAATTCAAGTATTTATGATTGGGGGTCATCCATTTGGCGGGCTTGTGCGAATTTGGAGCGAAGACAATGAAAAAGTGGAAAATCAACAAATTTACTCCAACATGCAAAGAGTACTGTATTTTGACATTTCTGGACATAAAATGAGCCTAAATTGTATCAAGCTTTATATGTTAGACTTAGACTCCAAAGATTCTTCCATAGTCCAAGAATGCAACCTGGAGTTCTGGACGAAAGATAAGTGGTCACAAAGTAGAGATTCAAGGTGAGCTTGAATGTTAGGGCCACACTATTGTGCCAACCCCACGCAATTACGTGCCCCGAGAGGCACAAAATGGCAAATTTCAACCACATAATCGTGACTCCCACTTACTGTGTGGATCCATGCAATCATAAGGCTAAAAGAGCAACCACAGAGCATCAACAGTTAATGAATTGCTACTAGACCTACGCTTATTATGTGGACAATTAATAAGAAGCCCTAATTTTGGCTCCATTTTTGGGCCCAATCAAAGAGAGGTGACGAAGGGTATAAAAGGAGATGACTGGGACCAAAGACAAGAGATAGGCATGGAGACACCTGAGGCTCTCAAGAGGAGAGCCTAGATTTGAAGACTCGCTTGTAAGTTGTCGCGATAGATCGAGTGAGACGACGCCAACCACACTCATTTCAGTTTTCTCTTTCCCTTTCTTTCGTTTCTCCTGCTTTTCCTTTTAGAATATTTAGATTGGTTTCTAAGGTTTTGATGTAACCTTGCTACAAACCATGGATTACTTTAGTTTTAATTATTTAATCTGGGTTTCTTTGCTATTATTGAATGTCTTATTCCATTTTAATTCCATGCTCAGATTTTGATCAACATGTGATGCTGTTAGCTTAGATCTGTAGATGATAAACTTAAGTAGGGACATGAATAAATAAGATTTTCTACAATTAACTCGTATAGATAACAGGATTTTATACATGGCATTGAGGGTAGGTACTAATGCATCCTAGAGTTCTGTGGTCTGGAGGCGTGCATATGCAACATGACATGCCCTCGGGATAGGGTGTCGATGTCAGAGAGATCGACATTTAAGCACAAAAGATTAACCTCGTTATCATCAAAGGCTCTAGAAACCATTAAATGATTTTGTGAAACATCTTCAGATGTAGCTAGGTGAAACTAAACCCTAGGATTTTCTTTATAAATTTTGTACTTTTAGTTTAATTTAAATCAAGCAAACAAATTTGAGTCATCCGAATAGAGTAAGACTAAATTAGAATTGGTACTTAATAGCTCATTCCTCGGAACCATAACTCACTCACTACTTTATTACTTGTGATACTGACGCATGCATTCTTATGCACAAGATAGAATTTAATTCACACACGCACGTGACCTATCACCTTCCATGAGCTATTGGTAATTTTCATGTCTTATATATTTATTATATTATATTATATTTTTTAACACCTGAACTGTGACGCCCCAAACCCGGGGTGTCCGTTGACTACCCATCAACCCGCGGAAATCTACATGTCTCGTGTTATGAGACCCATACATAAAAATATGGCCACTGGGCCTACATCCTACTCATAAATGTATATTTTATGGAAAATGATTTAATTTACAATTTGTTTACACTTATACAAAAAAATGGGTCTCTTGCCCGGTAATTTTAGAAAATACAAGATAAGCACATCTCGTCAGTTTCTTCACTCTAAGGTCCCTTTGGAGGCCCCATCCCCATGTAAGGTCTTCTGACTAAAGAAAGTATTTCCTCGACTGTATGAGGTAGAAAGCAATGTCCAAGAGTGGAATTTCCCACTAAGCATTCCTCACTTGGGTGCAATGCAATGGCACAACAAACATTCAACACATGCTAATATATCACTCATGCATATATTAACAAAATTAATTCCATAAATCATGCTATTCAGTTTACAAATAATAACATAAGATTAACTCACATGGGCTAAGGCACAAACCGG
The DNA here is from genome assembly GCA_016808115.1 of Tetrastigma voinierianum. NCBI lineage: Eukaryota > Viridiplantae > Streptophyta > Magnoliopsida > Vitales > Vitaceae > Tetrastigma > Tetrastigma voinierianum. Next base: position 347,020 of record JAEQBH010005765.1, on the reverse strand, counting down.
CGGTTCATCTTGGAACCGCCCACAAAATCACAATCAAGATATTATTTACTCGCCGCGAACACAACATCACACAATCACGCAAACAAATCTCGTGACTATCCAACCAACTGTGGATTTATCCACTCCTGGCCCAAATATGTCGAATCGAAATCACTATTTCATCCAGCCTCAACAAATCCCCATCCATTACATAACCCCTTAAACAAAAAGTAAAGGCAGAGAAAACCCCATCTTCCGAGAGTTTGGTCGAAACCTCCCAAAAACCCAGACTATGTAGTTCTCACGTGGGGGAGCAACTGGGCTTCATTGCCTGAAATCTCTATCTGACGCCTGGAATTCTGTGAGAGGAAGGAGAGCTTCTCACTCTAGATTTCCTCCTTCCTCTCTCTTTGCCAGTTTTGCTCCCTTTCCCCTTCCTCTCCCAAACCATCTGTCGCACAGACAAGAGATCATTCCTTCAACGCCACGCGTGTCCAATTCTCATCGACCCTTAGATTACCTTATCACCCATCTCTTCCCATCGATTTCCACCCACTCACAAGGTGCCATTTGGTCACCATGGCCCCACACTGCTTCGCGTTTGAACCCTCCCATTACCACACGTACGCCTCGCCACCACAGCGCCGCGTCCCAGACTCACGGCCTTGGAAAACGCGGGAATCCAGATCTCATCGACCACGAAATCACTTAGCCTAGATTTCACGAGACGATTCCAACTGAAGTCCGCTTTCATTATCCGAGATCTGTAAAATTCCTGTGATTAATCGAAATTAACATTTATCATTCATTGTAAAACTGATTTTTCGCCTCAAGGCATTTAACTCATCTTTGTGGTTTGCGCACTAGTAGCATACATCAAATATATGAGATTTTACCTTTGGGAGGATATGTGTATCCATAGATTATGTACTACTGTATTGGAGGTTATATTATATGGATCACTAGATGCCCCATATAGTATTAATGTAGCTTTCACACTCCTAACCCTTCTAACAATGAGGAGTGCACTAAAGGATTGAGGTCACATGAGAGGGGGGATGTAACAAGCAATATTCCAATTATTTCAAATACAAATCATCACCATTGATATTAAGGCACCATATCTTGAACCTCCAGAGGTCCACCAACTGCAGAAGGGGGAGCTCATAGATATAATTGTCACAGCTTGATCCTTTCCATGAAGCACATTAGCCTACTCACCTATGGAGGACACCTGATATTACATTACGTGAAGTTCATCCACACCACTTGCAGTACTACTTGCTGCATCATCACTCGCAACCCATTGGAGGCCAGGTCCAATGTTGAGAAGTCAACTCGCAAACTATGTTGATCAAGTATGGAGACAAGATGATGACTGCATGAGGACGTAAGTAGAGATGCGGAGGAGACATGGTTGTCGAAGAAGGATAGGTGTACACTCAGTCCCATATGACCACGTTGACATCATGGACGTCCTGTACAAAAAAGAAGGCTCCTTCGTGTGGTACTTATTCGTGATGTTACTACATTTGACTCAGATTTTTTATATTGTTAGTTATTGATGTTAGTGCCATGTATGTGTATTTTGGATACTTCTACTTATAACTATGTTTTGATAATATCGTACTTTCGGGATGTTTGTTATAGTCTATTGAAAGTAAAGTCACACTAATTTGGTTTGATTGATATTGACAAATGTTGATCATGATGTATACATGTGATAAAATTAAGACTGTATTAGAGACAAAGGTCTGGAATACAAGTCATTTTATGTAATGGTCTAAAGGTGTCTCAAGAAGAGACTCCTTGGTAGCTCAATTGTTGTTTATGAAATAAAGGTGTGCGTGTCTCTTCAAAAGACACTTCGTTGTAAATTGAAAATTTTCAAAATTATGAAATGTTGGTTTCAAAAGATACTTAACTTAAATATTGCAAATATCGCTCTCTTCAAAAGACACTCAATTTAAATTGAAAATTTTCAAATTATGAAAGTGTCTCTTCAAAAGACATCAACAAAATAGTGCAAATGTGTCTCTTCAAACACACTTTCACAAATTGAAAATTTTCAAATTATGAACGTGTTCTTCAAAAGACACTTCTGAATTTTAAATAGTGCAAAGTGTTCTTTCAAAAGACACTTTCAGTGTAAATTTAAAATTTTCAAAATTATGAAGGCGTTTTTTCAAAAGACACTTTCAATGAAATAGTGCAAATGTGTCTCTTCAAAAGACACTTTTAATGCAAATTAAAAATTTTCAAATTTATGAAGGTGTATCTTCAAAAGACACTTTTACCGAAATAGTGAAAAAGTGTCTCTTCAAAAGACATTTTCAGTGTAAATTGAAAATTTTCAAAATTATAAAAGTGTCTCTTCAAAAGACAATTGCAAACTTATCATAAAGCAGTTTCTTCAAAGATACTTCAATGTAAATTAAAATATTTCAAAATTATGAAGGTGTATCTTCAAAAGACACTTTCACCAAAATAGTGCAAAGGTGTCTCTTCGAAAGACACTTTAGTGAAAATTCAAAATTTTCAGAATTATGAAGGTATCTCTTCATAAGGAACTTTCAATGAAATAGTGCAAATATGTCTCTTCAAAATACACTTTTAATGTAAATTAAACAATTTCAAAATTATGAACAGAGACTAAGATACTTCAATCAAACAATAAGTAAACGGTTCTTCAAGACTCTTTAGTGTAAATTCAAAAATCGCATCATAAGGAACTTCTCTCTAAAAGACACTTTAGTATAAATTGTACTTCAAAATCTTTAGAAATTGTCTTCAAGAAACACTTTCCAAAAGTAAATAAACTATACCAGATTTAGGAATATTTTAAAAACTTATCAGATTTGAAGAATTTTTTATTTTTTTATATCGAATGTCTAAAACCCCCTCCAATAGATTGAGCTTATTTTTTTACTACTTAACAACTCTTTCATGGAAGTCAACGTCCCTTATACAAGAAGCAGGGCTTTTAGACATTTAATGTAAAAATAAAAACTTCAATAATATAGGTTTAGAAATATTTCTTAATGTAATATAGTTTTTGCCATGTGGAAATGTCAGATGGAAAGACACTTAAAGTGTCTTTTCAAGATAAACTTTTAAAATTTGAAATTTTACACCAAAAGTGTTCAAGAGAGTTTCAAATATTCAATTCTGTTGAAAGAGATCTCTCGACAAACATTTTTAAAAACTCGTAAAATGTAAAATGTCTTTGAAGAGACACTTTCTAAATTTGTTAAAATATTATAATGAAAGTGTCTTTTTTGAAAATACACTCTATAATTTGAAAACACCAAAGCGTTTTTTCTATATTAATTTCTATAATTCTTAAAATTTTGACTTATTTGAAAGGTCTCTGGGAATATACACTTTCTAAATCATGAAATGTTATACTGGGTGCCGTTTTTGAAAAGACACCTTTATAATTTTAAAAGATTTGAATTTAACACTCGAAAGTCTCTTTCTAAGACATTTTCTAGCAATTTAAAATTTTTGAATTTAAGCTAAAGTATTTCTTTTAAGAGTCATTTCTAATTTTTCGAATTTTTACAAAGTGTCTTTAAGAAAACTTTCTAAATTTGGTTGAATAAGATATTAGTGTTACTTTTCAAAGACACATTCATAATTCAAAGTTTTAAATCAACACTCCAAAGTTGTTTTTTAAAGCAGATACTTTCAGTAATTTTAAAATTTGAATTTATTAAAGCAGTCTTTCAAGAGACTTTCCAAATTAAAAATGAAAGTGGATTCCTTAGCAGACACTTTCTAAATTATTTGAACAAGACTAAAAGTTGCCTTCAAAGATACCTCTAATTTTGAAAGTTTTGAATCAACACTCGAAATAAATTCTTTGAATAGACACTTCAATTTTAAAAATTTAAGAGACGCTTTTTTCAAATTTTAGAAAATGTCTCTTGAATAGAAACTTAAATTGTTGAAATGTTATACTAAAAGTTGTCTTTTGAAAAGACATTCATAATTTTGAAATTTGAATCAACACGAATGAGTCTTTTGAAGAGACATTTTCATAATTTTAAAATTTTGACTAGTTTAAAGTGTCTCTTCAAGAGACACTTTCAGCTTACAATTCTTAAATCGTTTCAGAGACACTTTCTAAATTATTTAAATTGCTATACTAAAAGTTGTATTTTTAGAAAGACATCTTCATAATTTTGAAAGTTTTGAATCAACACTGAAAGTATCTTTTGAAAAGACAATTTCTATAATTTTAAAATTTTTGAATTTAAGCTCAAAGTGTCTCTTGAAGATACATTTTCTAAATTGTTGAAATGTTAATCTAAAAATATCTTTTGAAAAGACACCTTTATAATTTTGAAAGTTTTGAATTAACATTGAAAGTGTCTTTTGAATATACACTTTCTATAATTTTAAAATTTTTGAAATTAAGCTGAGAGTGTCTTTTCAAGATACACTCTTATTTTTTCGATCTCTTAGAAAGTGTCTTTGAAAAGACACTTTCTAAATCATTACGCCGATGCTGAGAAAACTACATTATATTTAGGAATATTTTTCAAACTACATTTTTTAAGATTTTTTAATTTTATTATTTTTTGAAAAGTTCCCACGAAGCACCTGATGGACAAGGGTGTATCCATTTTGGGGCTTTAGAAAATAAATCATATAATTAGAACAAGATATGACGAGGATCCTATTGTGAGCTTCAACAATGCTCTTATCAAGGTCGATTTGTAATATGATCAAGGTGAGATTTTAGCAGCAGATTTCCAACTCAGCGATCAACATTCTGAACGGTGGAGACTGGATATGGGAGTTTCAGCACAGCCGTTTCAGCTAGACATCAATAACCTATTATGGTATGTTTCTCTTTGGATAGTTTGTGATCATACATCTTGATCTTCCTTTTGCATCGTTAGATTTAGCTGATTTTGTAACACCCCAAAATACACCATAGTCATTTTTTTAAACAATTAGAGATATTATAGCATATTTTGAGTCTTTCGTACTATTATTTCGCTTAAGCAAGAAAAATTCAAACTCAAATTTGTAGCAAGATACAAGGGTAAATTGTAACTTGTCAAAATGGGACACAAAAGACATAATATAAGAAGATGGAGGGTTATTATATAAATGACATAATTTGATTTGCAAATATAGGAGAGTTGGAGGACCAACTTGCAATAAAAGAAAAATTAAAAAAAAATCAAATGAATAAGACCAAGTTGATCTCCCATTTTGCGGGGGACGGTTAAGAGGAGAGGAGAGAAAAGAAAAGAGGAAGAGAAGAGCAAAAGGTATGGGTTTTTATGGATTAGTTTGGATACTTGTATAGATTTGTATGGATTTGTATGAAAAAAAATCAAACCATAAACCCATTTTTGATGAATTGGGTCTAAAAGAACTCTACTTGGTATATTGGTTGTGTTTTGACTAGCATATCGATCAGAATCTCAATTGAGAATATTTATTAGCAAACACGGGGTTTTAGGGATAGCCACAATTTCTCCAAACCCATATTTTTGTTTCTGGGCCATCACTATCCGACCGAAATATTCAAATTTCTGATAAACTGGGACTTAAGGTGAGAACATATCTCCTTAAAATAGGTATATCCAAATTCGAACCCTTCCGACTTAGAAATTCATCCAGTGGAGCAAAGACGCTATGGTGCAATATACTGTGTGGGCCACAATTGTCATTTTTCGACTGTCGGCCTCAAACTGACAATATAACTTCTTTCGGGTCCGAACCCGCTTTCCAGATGTTCTCGATTTTATGGAAACTCCTTGAGTCTAAAATTCATCCATATAGCTTCATGATATTGGAATCTCATATTAGGTCCGTAAATGACGAAAATGCAGGGCCTCGTTGTGCTCCGCTTCGTCATTGTTCATGGAAGCCTCCAACTTCAAACGGTCATAATTTCTTCGTCCGAACTCCGTTTCTGATGTTCTTGGACTCTATGCAAATCCCTTGAGTCTAGAATCCATCCATATAGCTTGATAATATTGAACTCATATTAGGTCCAGAATCACGAAAACAAATAGCCCTACTTTAGTTGCTCAGACACTGCTCATGGAAGCCTCCAACTTCTGACAATATAATTTCTTCGCTCTAACTCCGTTTTGATGTTCTTGGACACTATGAAAAGCCCTTGAGTCTAAAAATCCAGAAATCATGAAAAACGCAGTTCTCGCCGGTGTCGTCAGAGCCATCAGCTCACGTAGTTCTAACTTCTGACCATCATACTTTATCTAACTCCGTTTTGGCTCGACTCTATGGAAATCCTTTGAATCTAGAATCATCCATATATAGCTTGATGAAATTAGAAATGATAGTAATAATTATAATCATACATGGTAACTATAGTTATTCATGCATATAATGAGATATGAAAATGCAAAGATACAATAAATGATTGTAAATATCGCGATGATTACCGGTGACAATAATTATTCGGGAATATGATACGTGATCAATATAAATACATGGATTGTCATTGAACCTGTAAAGGGATTGATGTGTATGCTTATTTAGAAAACAAGTTTGCAGATATCGACTGGGCCAGTCTCTATTTGTCATTATAACTTTCTTGGGCCTTATAGATGGTCATTGTCTAGTACAATGATAACAGCAACTTCGGGCCCTTATAGACCACTGTTTCGTACAGTGAGTACAGCGCCTTCGAGCCCTTATAGTTTTCTTTGTCCACTTCTAAGGTTTATGCAGGCATGAAACATAAAACAAATGACTTGATTATGACATATGAAATGATATGATATGATAAGAGAAGCATAGCATTGCTATGCGATGACAAGTATATTGTGACAAGAACATGAAGCAAAGTGTAAAATGATAAGAAATGAAACATGGTATGATAAGTAAATATGAAATATGTATAATCATGTTTAAATGATATGATATAATAGATGTGTATGCATGTGGGAGAAGTGTGATGACCCTTATGAGAGGTCATCCATGTATTAATTCCCACTAAGCTTATGCTTAGCACGGGTGTTTCATCCGTATAGGTACAGGAGAAGCAGAACGAAAGTCTGACACTCCACATCAAGAATCAAGGCCAAATACACTACTAGGGTGTCTACTAAAGACCTTTTGGTCTATTTTCAGATATGTTTTAGTTTTGTAAACAATGTAAGATTGTAAATGTTAAACACTTCCATATACATGGAGCTTGTATATATTTTTTAATCACAAGCATGTAATATAGGACAAGTTAAATGTTTTTAACATTATATGAATGAACAAGCTTAAAGGTTATGTTGTGTAAATGACACCGCTTGACATCGTGTGCCAAGTTGGGGGCGTCACAGGTTAGTGGTATCAGAGCCTACGTTTAGGCGTTTCTGGAAGAGTCTTAGATTAAGGATGTACCTACATAGTAATATGTTGGCCTAATGCGGATGTCCTTGTTTTGTATATTGTCTAGAATGGATTGGTTATCCAAACATAAGGCTATAGTTGATCGTGATAAGAAAATAGTCTTGCTTAAATGTCCTAACCTATCCAAGGTAACAGTACAGGGTATCCAATCCAACCACACCCCAGTTATTTCAATGCATATCCGACGCTTTCTAAAAAAAGGTCAGAAGCCTGCTTGATTCGACTCAAAAGAGAGTGCAAGTGAATTTCAAAAATATTCCTCTGACAGGGTTCCTTAATGTATTTCGAGGTATTACGTAGTACCACCTAAAGAGAAGTGGATCTCTAGCTGAAGTTGTACAAGGAACGCATCTATTTCAAGGGCACTTATCATATGGCTCTAACTGAATCGAAAGAGTTGAAGTATCCAACTACGTGAGCTATTGGATATGATTTATCTGACCTAAAGGTCTCACTTCAGGTGCGCCCGATTTATTTGTTAAGGAAGAAAGATGGCACTCTTCGGATGCATTGACTAACTAAGAAATAAAACAAATTGGATGCTTAAGAATAAGTATCCGCTGCCAAGAATAGAGAGGAGTTTTTTTATCACCGAAAGGAAATGTGTGTCTTTGAAGATCGAATTTCATGATCCGATATTATCGCCGAGAGAAGGAAGTAGATGTATGGCAATGATTTAGAACCCGATATGGCCATTATGAGTTTTGTACGCCATTCGTCGACTAATGCACCGCAAGAAGTATTCATGGATTTAATGAATAAGGTATTCGACCTATGGACTGGGCTTTGTAGCTGTCTCATCGATGACATCCTGTGTATTCTAAGGATGCACGTGAACATGAACAAAGATCCGAAAAATAGTCCCCAGACACATGAGAAAAGAAGTTATATGCTAAGCTCAAGAAATGTGATTTCAAGAAGGAAGCCTCTTCTTGTGCCATATTGTGTCAACTGAGGGTATAAGAGTTAACCCTACAAGATCGAGGCTATCATGGATTGGAAAACCACTCGAAATGTAAACTGAGGGCGAGAAGTTTCATTTAGTGTTATTATAGAAGATTTGTGAGAGGCTTTTCTGTCATAGCTTCTTCGCTCACCAAGTTACTCAGGAAAGGAATAAAGTTTGAGTAGATAGACAAATGTCAGAATAGTTTTGAACAATTTAAAGGGATGTTGGTCGGGGCACCAAGACGACTACACCACGGAAAAGAGTATACCTTGTACGCGTTGATGCCCGTGCATCGGGCCTTGGGATGTATTGATGCAGGATGGGAAAGTGGTGGCTTTTGCTTCCAGAAAGTTGAAACCACATGAACAAAACTATCCCACTCATGATTTGGAGTTAGCAGCTGTACAGTTCGCTTTGAAAATTTGGCAACACTATTTATATGGAGAAAAATGTAGAATTTTTACTGATCATAAGAGTTTGAAATATTTATAACTCGTATGACTTTGAACTTGAGGCAACGCCAGGTTGGAATTGTTTTAAAGACTATGATTGTATAATTGATTACCACCCTCTTAAAGCAAATGTACGCTTAATTTCGAAAGTAGGAAAATGATTTCTCGTTTGTTTTTTAAAGATCAGGACTGGAGATTTGATTCCAGCGGAGCCTGCTGGCTCAATTGAGAGTATACCGGATTTGAAGCAAATGATAGTAAATGCTCAAAAGATGATACCAAGTTACAAGAGATAGTGCAAGGAATAAGACTGAGATAAGACTAATTAGTGCCATAGATGAAAGTGGAGGCTCATTGTGATAAGAGATTGCGTGTACCGAATGATATGGATTTCAGAAAGAAGATATTATATGAAAGCCACATTCATCGTTTTCACCATGCACCCCGAGGTATTAAAATGTACCAGATATGAAACAATACTACTCGGTGGCGAGGATGAAAAGGATATTTCGAAAGTACGTATCTAAGTGTCTCGACGTACGAAAGTAAAGGCTAAACACCCAAGTACCATCCGGTTTATCAATCCCCTTCCACCCCTAATGGAAGTGGGGATAATACACTATGGATTTAGATCCTGCTTCCTCACCCAAAGGAAACACGATGCGCTGGTAATTCAGGACAACCAACTAAGTCTCGCCACTTCCTACCTATCCGACTCACTACTCCACTGGATCATCTAAAGGTAACTTTATGTGAGTGAAATTGTCGATTGCATGGGATTCCTTATCGATAAGGTCCGACGCGATCCACGGGCTTACGCCAAGGTTTCGGGAAGGAATTACGTTAGTTTTCGCACGAGACTAAATTTTAGCACCAGCTTCCATCCACAAATGTATGGACAAATGGAAAGAGTGGATACAAAGGAAGATATGCTTGGTGCTATGTATTAGATTTTCTGAGTTGGATAGGTACATTCCACTCATGGAATTTTCCTATATCAGCTTATCACCCAAGATTGTACGGCCCCGTATGAAGCTTTGTATGAAGAAGATGTAGAACTCCTATGTGTTGGACAGAGTCAAGACGAGCATAAGATTATTGGTCTTGATTTAGTAAAAGACACGTAAGAAAAAAGTTCGCATTATTCAATAGAGGTTAAAAGCCTGTGATAGAAAAGGTCTTATGTTAATTAAGATAAAGGATATAGAGTATGAAGTTTGAGACAAAGTGTTTTTAAAAGTATTCCATGGGAAAAAGACACTGCGGAAGAAAAGGAACCGAGTCCAAGATTCATCGTCTCTTATGAGATTTTAGAAAGAGCTGACCAAGAGCGTATCGCTGGCACTCCTCCGAGTTAGCCAAATTACATGATGTATTCCATGTGTCTATGCCAGAGATACCGCTTCGATGAGTCGCATACTACCAATGCAGTGATGCGCAAGTAAAGTGATTTGTCATATGATGAAGAGCCAAAAGCTATTCTGGCTCGAAAGGTGAAACAGTTGCGGAATAAGCAAGTATCGTTAGTGAAAGTGCTCTGGAAACACCATGCAAGGAAGAAGCTACTTGGGAGCCAGAAGCAACTATGAAAGCTTAGTATCTGCAACTCTTCACTACAAATAAAATTTCGAGGACGAAATTTCTTTAAGTGGGGGAGAATTGTAACACCCCAAAATACACCTTAGTCGTTTTTTTTAACATAATTAGGGTATATTATAAGTACATTTTGAAATTTTCACTATTATTTTCTAAGCAAGAAAATTTAAAACCTTGATTGGTACAAGACAAGGGTAAATTTGTAACTTATCAAAATGGGACACAAAATATATAATATAAGAAGATGGTGGGTTATTATGTAAATGAAATAATTTGATTTGCAAATATAGGAGAGTTGGAAGACCAACTTGCAATAAAAAATTTTTTAAAAAAATCAATGGATAAGACTCAGTCGGTCTCCCATTTTAGGGGGGGAGGAAGAAGAGGGAAGAAGAAGGAAGAGGAGAGCAAAGGTATGGACTTTGTATGGATTTTTATGGGTTTGCGGATTAGTTTGGATACTTTATAGATATCTATGGATTTGTATGAAAAAATCAAACCATAAACTCTGGCTTATGAATTGGGTTTAAAAGAACCCTACTTGGTATATTGGTTGTGTTTCGACTCGGGTTGGTTGATCAGAACCTTAATTGATGAACATTTGTATTAAGGAAATATCAGTTTTGCGAGACAAAATTTCTCCAAACCTACGTTGCTTATTTCATAACTCTACCATCACCATCCAATTTCAATGATCTAAATTTTTAGGTAAACTAGACTTATAGGAGAACATATCCCATTGAAATAGGTATATCCAAATTCCGAATCCTTCCAGCTCATAACTATCCAAAGTGGAGCAAAAGACGCTATGGTGTGCGCATCACTCAGTGGGACACAATTGTCATTTTTCTGATTGTTGGCCTCCAAATTCAAATGGCCATAACTTCTTCGTCCGAACTCCGTTTCAGGTGTTCTTAGACTCTATAGAAATCCCTTTGAGTCTAAAATTCATCCATATATAGCTTCATGACATTGGAATTCATATTAGGTCCAAAAATGACGAAAATAGTAGGGCCCCTGTGTCTCGGGTCTGCTCATGGGAAGCCCAACTCTGGATTATCATAATTTCTTCTGGTCCGAACTCCATCAATGTTCTGACTCTATGAAATCCCTTTGAATCTAGAATCTATCCATATATAGCTTGATATTATTGGAACTCATATTAGGTCCATAAATCACAAAAACAGTAGGCCCTGCTAGTTGCTCGTAGACACTGTTCATGGAAAGCCTCCAACTTCGGACAGTCATAATTTCTTCCTCCAAACTCCGTTTTGAATGTTCTTGGACTATATGAAAAGCCCTTTGAGTCTAGAATCCATTAATATATACCTTGATGATATTGGAACTCATATTAGTACGAATCACGAAAAAACAAGAAGCTCTCGCCGGTGTTGCTCGTGGCTACCTGCTCATGGGAAGCCTTCAACTTCTGGACATTATACTTTTCACAAAAACTCCGTTTTGGAAGTTCTTGGACTCTATGGAAAGCCCTTTGAGTCTAGAATTCATCCATATATAGCTTGATGAAATTGGAATGATAGTAAATAGCTCATAATCATATATGGTAACCATAGTTATTCATGCATATAATTAATGAGATATGAAAAAGCAAAGATACAAATAAATGATTGTAAATATCGCATATGATTATCAAATGACAATAATTATTCGGGAATATGAGATATGTACTGAACATAAAATACACATGGGATTGTTTGGTTTAGAACCCGGTAGTGGATAGATGGCATGCCTTATTAGAGAAAAAACAAGTCCTGCAACATATTGATCACTGCCCCGGCTCGGGGTCATTACGTTGCCTTCGAGTCTTTATGTACTCACTCAAGCCAGACAAGGAGTACAGCGCCTTCTGCCCTTATAGTTTCTTTTATTCACTTCTAAGTTTATGCATGAAACAAAACAAATGACTTGAATATGACATATGAAATGATAATGATATGATAAGAAGATAAGATTACATGCAAGTATATCAGGACAAGAACATGAAGCAAAGTAAAATGATAAGAAAACAAATACTGTATGATAAGTAACATGAAATATGTATAAATATGTTTAAATGATATGATATGTTATATGTGTATGCATGTGATAGAAGTGTGATGACCTCTTATGAGAGGTCATCCATATGTATTAATTCCCACCAAGATATAAGCTTAGCAATGTATGTTTTCATCCGTAGGTACGTAAGAAGCAGAAACGAGAAGTCCCGACACTCCACATCACAACCAAGGCCAACACACTACCAAAGCCTACCAAAGACCTTTCGTCTATTTTTGTATATATTTTGTTTTGTAAACAATGTAAATATTATAATATCGAACACTTCCATGCGCTGTACCAGATATTTTGTAATCCGCGCTATGTATCATACATGTTAAATGTTTGTCATTATACTTAACGAACAAACTTAAAGGTTATAAGTTTACAAAAAAATAAAAAATGACACCCTTGCTTGACACCGTGCGCAGAGTTGGGAGTGTCACAGATTTTTTGTGGGAAGATTTCTCTTATTATTCTTGAACCTGGTCGGTTGGATTTGTGATCGGAGAAATTTTGTGAGTTATAGTCATCTGAATATCTTGCGACCGAAAAGAATAACAGAGTAGTTATGTGTGGTTTTCATCAAATGGTGATATCTCTTGAGTCAGGTTGGATTGGTCCTCCAACCCCCACGATCTTCCTTCCCCATTCTTGGCACTTCGAAGCCAAGTTTTGCAGTCAAGTCCAAATGCAGGTGAGTTAATCAACATCAAAATTTTGAAATTCTAAAAAAAAAAAAACCATACTTGTAATGTGATGGAGAGCTCTCAAGAAAGAACCCATACCCGATCAAAAGAGGAGGAGGACCTTCTGATCAGAAGCAGAAAAAAGGTTAAAGCCGGGATTTTTCAACCAGACTAGATGACGACTGATGAAGAGATGTCACCTTGTGGGTCTCTACCTGGATCAGTTTCTTTCAAAGAAAAACTAATGGGAAAGAACTCTGGGGATATACATGAGGAAATGGACAACTAGCTTTCAAATGAGGATGACAGGGATGAACCAGAAGAGGAGGATGAACCGGACTGCCCATGCATCAAATTGACAAAGACACAAAAGGCAAGACTTAGAAAACCGTGGAAAAAAAGGCTAATAATCAAGCTCCTTGGAAGGAAAATTGGCTATACCCTGCTCCTAAGGAAACCCAAAGCTACAGTGAACCTAGTTGCTCTGGAAAATGGTTTCTTCCTAACGAAATTTGCCTTTATAGATGACTACGAATACTCAATGCTTGGAGGACCATGGATGATCTTCAACCACTACCTCACGGTGAGACAGTGGCATCACAACTTTGATCCTACCCAAAGCTTCTTATAGAGTCTCCTAGTTTGGGTAAGAATTCCTTGCTTGTCGATTGGATATTTTGATTGCAAGTTTTTTATGACAATTGGGTAGAAGATTGGGAAGCCACTTCGTATAGATTATGCAACGAGCACAATCTCAAGAAAACATTAAGCAAGAATATGAGTGGAGATAGATCTTCTGAAACCTCTGCTAGTTAAGTTCAAATTAAGAAAAAGAGTCAGGAAGTTAGAGTACGAAGGTCTTCATCTTGTATGTTTTGCTGTGGCCTATATGGACATCAGAAAACTTATTCTCATGAAAGATAGAACCGTCGATAGCACTGGAGCCTACCACGGGGAGGAACCCTATCCCAAAATGGAAAGACGGGATGAAACTAAACAAACGAAGCTGAAACAGATATCAACCCAGTTACAAACGTTTTGACCTTGGATGTTAGCTAAAATACCCAGCTGTCGTTTTTAAGCTTCAACAAATTTAAACAAAGAGGGAATGAGGAGCAAAAAGGATCCATATGGGGAAAATAGTGTTGGCCAAGAATCAGGTAAACTGGAAAGTCAGACACAATGCAATCAAATTCTACTCTAGAAATTGAAGATGATGGAACACAAAAATGGACATGAATGAAGAAGAAAATGAGGGGTAAGGAAGTACAACCAACCTAAAAATCCCACGACTCAAGCAACTTCAAAGGAAAAGGCGTAGACCTGTCGTCCAGGTGCACAAACCCCACTTACGGATCGGACAGGGAGAAGCTTTGAATCCAATTTCAGATTATAGGGCAAGGATCGACGTTAACCCTACAAAGGATTTAGGAAGAAACAAAGGAGAGACAAAAGAGGGAAGGAACTAAGAAATTGCAGAGGAGGGACACTGGAAGTGATGGATCAACAAAATGAACTATATAAGGAAAGAGCAGGTAATTCACAACCAAACAAAGCTAATGGTGGCCTCTGAGGATTTTCGAAGAAAATATTCTGAAAATCTTTTCCTGTAAAAACACCTCCAGGACCCCTTGTTATGGAAGGAGGACGAAAACGGGAAATTATCCGTTGGGGGGCTAGGCCTAAAGAGGGGGGTGTTAAAGACCTTAACCCTACTTCACCTGAACTTTTGGCAGTATGGGAAGGGACCCACAGGATATGAGAACCATATCCCAATAGAGTGACTTGTTTGCAAGCTTGCAGTAATTTCCGTCTTTCCAATCCAGTTTTGTTTTCTGCAAGTTGACATCCTACTTGCATGCATGCAAACCATCACTCCCACCCCTCAATGAATATCTTCATATGGAATTGTAATGGAGCTTCTTCATGACGCTTCAACAACCCTCAAAGATTTGTTGTGTCGTCACAAACTTGAGATACTGGCCCTGGTGGAGATGAAATGTAGCGGTGACCATCCTAATATGATATGCAACCAAATGGGTTTTGACCATTTGATCCGGGTAGAAGCCCTCGGTTATAGCGATGGAATTTAGATCCTATGGAAAGACAAAGTCTATACATGAGTACTGAAAACTCACCCCCAATTCGTATATGCAGAAATATTTTCTCACACAAACCAGACCTGGCTTCTCACAATTGATTATGGCAGCCCAAACCTAATCTCGAGGAAAAAATTGTGGAGAGATTTGAATCATAACTCTCTACTATTGAAGGAACGATGGCTAATAGTTGGAGACTTTAATATTGTTGTTGATGCCAAGGAGACAACAAACCCGGGATATTTAAATCATAAAAGATGTTCGATCTTTATAAACTGAATCTCTAAACATGGACTTATCGACTTAGGTTACAGTGGCCCAAAATTTACCTAGACAATAGTTATTTCCTCCGAAACATTTAAAGGAGCAAGGCTGGATTGTGCGCTTATCAACATAAATTGGAGAATCCATTTCCCCCAACCAGAGGTCATCATACTACCAAAGGTTAACTCAGACCACTCCCCAATGCTAATCACCATCTCAAGACCTCAAATCCCCTACCTTGGCAAATAGTTCAAGTTCCAAGCGGCTTGCCTCCACCCTGGCTTCAAATGATGGTTCAAGATGAGTGGAATAATGCCTCCTATCTGCGGAAAGCAATATACTTCTAGTTAATCGTCTGATAGCCTAGAACAGAGAGCACTTTGGCCATATAGAAAAGATGAAAAGGATGCTATGGGCTCGACTGGCAGGGATCCAAGAAGCCATGATGGATCCGAGAAACAAACACTTGGTAAAGTTGGAACGAAAACTTCAAAAGGAGTTAGAAGACACCCTGAAATAGAATGAATTGCTATGGTTTCAAAGGTCAAGAGAAGGATGGATCGAATCAGGGGATAGAAACACAAGGCCTACCATGCAGCTACAGCCATGAGAAAGAATAAGAACACCATCAGGGATCTACTTAACAATCAAGGAATTTGGGTCACAAATCAAACCCTACTCGAAGAGATGATTCAAGGATACTTCTAAAACATATTCACAAAGGAGACTACCAACGATTTTTTGCCCATAATTCCAAAAGGTTTCCTAAGCCTGAACGAGGATCATTTACGAACTTTACAACGGCCTTTCACGAAGGAGGAAATCAAGAAAGCTTTGTTTGATATGGCCCCATTCAAATCTCCAGGAAACGATGGTCTTCATGCATGCTTTTTTTCAGAAACTGGGAAATAGTAGGTACCCTCTATGAGTATGTTTTAAACTTCTCAACACTGGGATCCTCCCAGAAGGTCTGGAATGACACCTTACTGGCTTTAATCCCAAAGGTAAACAACCCAGAAAGTCTCATGGCAAATCCGGTCCATAAATTTGTGTAATGTGGGCTACAAAACAATCACTAAAACCTTAACCACCAGATTGAAAGAGTTGATTCCACACCTAACTGCCCCTAACCAAAGTAGCTTCGTTCCCGATCGCCAGATTACTGACAACATAATAATCTACCAGGAAGTTCTTCATTCTTTGCGTAGACAAAAGAGAGGCACAAACTTCATGCTCATAAAGTTAAACTTTGAAAAAGCCTATGATAGGCTTTCTTGAACTTCATTCATGACACAGTTGAAAAGGCTGGCCTTCCCCCTTCATGGCAAAGGAATATTATGCACTGCATTGAAACTGTGAAGTTGTCAATAATCTGGAATGGAAAAAATCTAGAATGGTTCAAACCTATAAGGGGAATAAGACAAGGTGATCCCATAAGTCCTTACATGTTTGTACTCTGCATGGAACGTTTGGGCCACGTCATCAATCAGACAGTTCTTGAAGGGGGATGGAAACCCATAAGGCTCTCTCGAAATGGTCCCCCCCTTATCTTACTTAATCTTCGCTAATGTTTTGCTTTATCTTTCAGCTCTCAAAAGGCATATTCAAGTCATCATGGAGTGCATGAATATGTTCTATGCAGCCATGGGTAAAAAGATCAGCCTTAAAAAGTCCCGTATTGCCTTTTTGGCTGGGGTGGATGAAGAGAGAGAACAAAAAATATCTTTGGGGATCTCTATGAAGGCTCAACTAGAGAAATATCTTAGAGTCCCCTACATTATGGGAAGAACAAACTTGGGTCTCTCCCAACATCTACTAAATCGCATAGAAGGCATATTGGAGGGATAGAAATCGAAGCAACTCACCTTAGTAAGCCGGATTATCTTAGCAAAGTTAGTTCTCACAACTACATCGATTTACTCCATGCAATCCACGTTACAGCTTCTTTACAGTCAAATATAGACCAAAATGTGAGGAATAGCTCTTAAGAAAAGAAAATTGTCCACCTTGCAAGATGGGAAACAGTAACGAATACAAAGGAGAATGGAGGCTTAGGCCTCCGAAGCATGAGGAATATAAATATAGCTTTCATGGCCAAACTAAGGTGGAGGCTCATAACTGAAAAGAAAAAGACCTTTCGGCACATGTGCTGCAAGGAAAATACGTGAAAGGCAATGTGGAGATTCAAAAACTAACGAGGAAGCAAATTTCTTCGAATGCTTGGCAAGGCATTATGATTGCTGCATGTACTTCAAAAAAAGGTGAAGATCTAGATTTAAATGGGAAGCATACCTCTCTAGAGGGATATATGGTGTAGATCTTCCTTAATATATTCTGCACTAAGATCTAGGGTCAGTGGACTCTCTTAAAACAGTGAGCCATTATTGGAATTATGAAACCGGTTAGAAGATGGATGCTTTAGATGGTATGCTCCCCCCGCATATATTAGACAAGTTGGGAACCATTTTGGTAAGACCAAATGAGGAGGGGCATGATGGGACTTGTTGGGGTTTGTCCAGCGATGGCAAGTTCTCTTTAAAATCAGCAGTTATAATATGCTTGATGACTCAAATGAACACAAGTGTTGATGGTACATGGTCCTTGATATGGAAATTGAAAGTTCCTCCAAAAATCAAAATGTTTGTTTGGCTTCTTTACCATGGGAAAATCTTAACGAATGAGGAGAGGATGAGAAGGAGAATGACATACGACCTTAGATGCCATTGTTGTAGAGACAAAACTGAGGGCTTGGATCGTCTGTTCAGCACATGTAGAGATGCCAGGCTGATATAGGATAAGCTATTAAATGAGGATGCAAAAAAACGATACATGGGTCTTCCTTTCCGGGAATGGATCCGATGGGACCACAAGTTGGACCTCCTAAATGAAGAGAGGCCTTGGAAGGAATTGTTTGTCATATGCCTTTGGTGGATCTGGAGGTGGAGGAATGACGAAGTCTTCAACGCCAAACAATTGGATCCAGGACATAAGCTTGCAATGGTTCAGTCTCGTTTCCATGAAATCATAGCAGTGAATGAGACTAAGGCCTCAAGTATAGGAGTGTGGCGCAATCCAGAATGGTACGTAGGCTTGTCTAAACCAAGAATTTGCAATTTTTCTTCAAATGGCAAAAACAAGAAATCGCTCTAAATGGTTTAGGGAAGCCTGGAAAATTTTCTAGATCTCAAATGACAAAACGGATTTCACCGTTGGATTCAACTCATAAAATCTAGTTACCCAGAAAATTTTCATTGAATTCCGAGACAGTCGGATTTTTTCACGATTTTCGGGGTAACAGGCTTCTAGTGACTCAAGGGACGAGATTTTTATGCTAATGTCGAGAGTTAGAAAATAACTCAAGTTAAGTTTATTTAAACTAAATTGAATTTGAACCGGGACGAAATAAATAGTTTCGGGGCAAAAACAAGCCCAAACGAGTTTTGACACATGGCACGACGTGGGCCAAGCAATTAAAACTTAAAGATATGTTTAAAGGTGAAATGAAGGAAATTAAAAAAAAATCATTTTCTTTATTGTTGTTCGAACGAGAGAGAGAAAAAGGGAGAGGAAGTGAGCTTTCAAAACTTCTCTCTACGATCTACGGAGATCGGTTTGTCGGAATTCGTCGGGCCAAGAATGAAAGTTCATCTACTCGACGAGACCTACGCGCAGGTACCAAAATCACGGGATTTTTCTGAAGATTTAAGTGAGGAGTTCAGGAACCCAAAGGTTTCGGGGTTTAAGAAGTGTCCACGGGACTTCCTAGAGTTTCTTTTACTCTCCAAGAGATAGGGATTCTTCCTACTTTGGTTTATTTTCCATTCTAGGCTGTTCGTTAAGTTTAATGCCCTAAGGGGCCTGGTCGTTTTTCCTAAGGGTTGTTTGGCAAAATAATGGGTTATGGAATAGTGCCCTGCTTTGACCCTATATGATATCCAGCTTTTGGGTTGGATTTTCGATTAGAAAATGAAGAATTCGACTAGTATCCTTCAAGGAAATTGTATCCCTATCCGGTAACTCACGTCAGGATTAATCATCCAAACTGCACTTATAACCTAAGCATGGTCTATTTTCCTGACGCCACTGGTCGCCTGGCTTTACGAACCTATTATCCAGATTTTTGGGACTAGTTTTTGGTTGGGAAAAGTGAGAACTTGACCGCATCCTCTCATGAAATTCAGCTCTTCCTATCTAAGAAATTGATGTTAGATTTTGAATCACCCAAATCGGACCTCATAACTCAAGTGATTTTGTTTTCTCCATAACTGCTTATAGCTTTGAAGTGTTTAATGGTTTGTGTCCAGATTTTGGATCAAGAGCATAGTTTTTCTCAACCAAGTTCGTAACTATCATATGGTCCGTTATGGGCTTGTCAGGTGGAATGTTTTGTGGGCATCTCATGCCACAATTGGTCTCTTGAGATGAGGCTGCTACCATTGAAGCTCAATGACATGTTCGTAGTAATTGATCGATGTCACGGCGTGTCCGAATGTATTGACATGTGAAGAGTATATATGTGTGTATGAGTATGTTGACATGATTTGTGTGATTTAATTGGAAATTGTATGTTGATTGATATAATTGTCCAAATGATGTATGGGTGTAATGAATGAATGAAATTGTCCATATAGCATCCATATATACATGTGTGACATGGCATAAGCATGAAAGGGCATAATTGCATTTAATATGCATGGGAACATTGCATGAAATGGGTGTGAGTGCATGGTTGTTTATCTTACCATCTCTGTGAACGGGTGGTGGACACGGCACTGACGACATCAAATAGAGTTCCACGGCTGGTATGGTTGTAAATTAACACTGAAGGTTGTGTCACTGTAAGGGTTCTGAAAATGTGGGACAACGTCCAAATTGAGTCGCACTAGCTTCAAAATGGAAAAATGAAATTATGTATCAAGAAAGTCTATCTTTTGGTTACACATATGGATCCATCTATGAAAGTCTGAACAAAGAAGGTTTGCCTAGTTACAGTGGGACCCCTAAAAATTCCACACTATAAAAAGACACATGATTTCTTAGCAAATGATCATTGAGGTGAACATCCAAAAGCTTTGGTTTGAAAACAAATGAAATTTGTTTTGTAAATGATCTGATGTAATCCAAGAATGATGATTTTATCACGTACGGTTTCAGAGATTGTGGATGTGAGCCTACCAGACTCAGTTTGATGAAGCTTTCTGCGGAGACTTGGCACATGGGACATGGTGAGTAGCATCCTCATCCATGGCATGTAGAATTCCACATAAAGTTTACATAATCTTGATCGAATGTGTTTTTCGTGACATGCCTATCGCATGCACTTTAGGCTGGCGCAATTTCCGTAGGAGTTTACTTCATCGGGCATCATTTCACCCCGTCATGGGACCCTTCGCATGTGGAGGTGCAGGAGACGCCCACCAAGGCCGCCATTGTGAAGCAGAAAGCCGGACAGGGCTTTGGCCCTGCTTTTGTAAAATATATTAGAAAACCGTTTGATATATGTTTTCGTAAAGAGCTTAGGGCCAAATTCTAAGGACTATGGTATTGGTCAGCCTTGTGCATTATGTTTCATATGGATAAATTAACTTATGTGTCATTTTACTTGTAGATGGACTTGGAGAGGTCATAATATGGATATTCATTCCTGGATGGCCATACTATTATCTATCAGATAGGTTTTATTTTCGGGTAGAGTTCCTATAACAAAGGAGACTTCATTCAATTTTTGTTAAATTATAGTCCCAGAAAGGGGACACAGAGTATGGTACGGGCTGTTCACATCCATAAGTTTTTGCTAGCTGATGGCTGGTCAACGAACCCTCTAGTTTGGGGGCGCTGTAGCTGGCAGATCAGCCAGTATAATGAAGGGCCTGTATTTAATGAGTACTTCGCCCAGCCATGACATTTATGGTTCATCTGTTACCAATGTCACAACTTGGTATCAGAGCATAGGTATGCGATTACCTAGGACCTGATGGGTATGCGTCATAGCACTGATACCAACACAACTTGGTATCGAGCATAGGTATACGAATACCTAGTGGCTCACGGGCATGGGTTTAGATATGCACAGAGAACGTAGCCAAGGTGTAAATTACTGAGCTCAATGTTCGGTATAAGCATCATAGTTTGGTATAGCTTGGTGTTAGGGCTTAGGTTTATGATTACCTAGTGTCATTCATTTGACAAATGGGCCACAATTTTGGTATCAGGGTCTAGGTAAGTGATTACCTAAGAGTTTTTGGGACGGGTTTAGACCACTCGCATGCATCGTGGTGTTCCATGTCAGGCTCGATGTGTGTCGCATGATCGTGATCAAGGTGATTACGTGTTACAAATTATGGAAATATATATATGCAAGTACATTGTATGATGTATATAGGAAAAGGTGAACACTAGGTTAGAGAACATAAGCTTAGGGGTTTAGGAAATAAAGGAACATGATGGTTCGGAAACTGATGTTTGCTAGTGTTTGACATTATGCACCACTAACGAAATAAGAAAATGAGATCTCAATTTTCTATTTGACATGTGTAGATGGCAAGTCGAGGAAGAGGACGTAGAGGTCGTCTATGGGCCAATAGCCAACAACCACCTCTTTTTTACCAATAGGCCTTTTTAGAGGCTATGGGCCGTAGCTGCTACTTGCAATGTGCTGCAATTGGGATAGAGGGTCAAGTAACATCTAGAAGTTTACGACACACCATCCTTCAACATTCATGGGAGGAGGGGATCCGATGGTGG
This sequence comes from Tetrastigma voinierianum, assembly GCA_016808115.1. Lineage (NCBI taxonomy): Eukaryota > Viridiplantae > Streptophyta > Magnoliopsida > Vitales > Vitaceae > Tetrastigma > Tetrastigma voinierianum. Next base: position 324,795 of record JAEQBH010005765.1, on the reverse strand, counting down.
CTAACCATTGGTTCCGATAGATTGAGAAAATATTAAAGGTCATGGAGATTGTTTGCCTTTTTCTATATAGACTAAACCTCTCAATTTAACATCTCTATAGAGTCTTACAACTTTCCCAGGGCCATGTCAAATCGGGATCGGAGTTTTAAAATGAATAAAACTGGTTTAATGTTCTTGAATTATGAATGGGTTTAGTCTATGACACTACAAGTGCACAAGTCATACAAGTAGTAAAACATGGATGTAAGTCCAAATATCATTCCCATAGAGATAAACTTGGATTCTCAAAACCAACTACCCTGACTAATCAAGATCCATACTATCTGAACCTCACTAATAAAGTTTATCAACTAGAAATTAAAGGGTAATTGTCTTAAAGATAACATAGAGAAACTTTATGGTTACTAAAAATAAGCTAATGAACCTATATACCTATAATTGTTGGATTGAACTGGGCCTCAGAAAATGAAATTAATAAGGAAGTATCGCGGAAACAATCTTGCATTATTTCCCATTTAAAACTCTTCTAAATTGATCCGATTTGTCAAAGATTCCTGATATCAGAAGGATTTCTCCTTTGTTCACTAAATTAAATATCCCCTGCTTTCAAGACCGGATTTAATCAAATTTACCTATTCAACATACTTTACAAGATTTTGTTATTTTTCTTCTTAATACTTCATACCCATTTCTTGAGACTCCGCAATGCATTTCAAGTCAGATACTGGGTAAGATCTCCACAACCTAATTACTGACTCAGCCTTAAAATCTAATGAATCTTTCTTCCTTTATTAGACCACATCACAATCAACACTGGTCGAGTTTTCCAATGATAAGGTGAAATTTCGATTATTTAAATTGATAAATATCTCCCCCCCTCCTAAATTCATCAATTATGAGTGAACTGGATATTTATCTAAGTGAACTCTTAGCTAAATAGTTCTTCAATAATGGTCCAACATACCACAATTAGAATGTTCCTAACTCTCAGAATGCTGATTCAATACCAAAGGGCCTCTTGGAAATCGTATAGGATACAATCTTTGGACGAGTATTCAAACTACTATTGGGAACAATTACATGAAAACATCAACTTAAATAACCTCAAATTTCGTACTTCCTTCTAAGTTATGCAGAAAGATCAGAACTAACAATAAATTCAAAATTAGTGAAGTCATGGGCTCAAAACTCCGTGACATAAACCCATACCAGAGACCGATCAATTACACCCACTGCAGTTGCAATAATATTAGAAGAAATGAATTCTAGAAATTGTCTATACTTCATTAAACTCGTGCAAGAATTTGTAAAGAAATCGGAATATTGCTTCCAATCTTCAATATTCCCAATGACGCTAGTTCAGATCCAAGAAAAGAAAATAAAGAAAAGAAAATCTATTCTAAAATATACAAAGAGTTTTCTTCTTCCCCGTTCCGGTTCCCAAAAGAAAAGCTTTCTAACTTTACTAAACTGTACGCCTATTTATAACTTTCGGGGAATCAAGCCTGATTCCAAGGCTCTATGTGGATTTCCTTAAAATCAATGGCCTAGCTCATTGTTTTAGGTCGCGATGTAAAATTCCGGTCTGGTTTGTGCAACCGCCGCGTGACCGGCAGAAACCGTTGTACACATTCTTCACTTATCGATTTGCTCACCGCGACTATCTTTTATGTCACGACTTATTTCTTCAATTGCAAGTTGATTAGTGGTTGCAACATGAATTCTTTGTCATGACTATGTTATTTGTCAACAATGAGAATGCCGAAGCCGCGACTCTATTCTTCTTATGGTTTCGAATTGGTAGTCGCCAATTCTCACTTTCGCTTCATCGTGATTGCGGTCGTGACCTTTGATTTGGATGTTGCAACCTCTTTCGCTGTGACGCCATTCATTGTTTTGAGCTTTCAAGCAGGTCAGATCAAAACTCTGATCTCGCTTTGTTTTCTTGTCGCGACGTGGAATTTAGGTCGCGACCAAGTATTTTCTTTAATCACTGCAATTCTTATCGCGACCTCAAAAAAGTATGTCGCGACCATTCTTTCTTCCTATTTAGTCGCAACCTCATCTCTCAGTCTTAATAATTCCCTTCAATTTTTTTTAGCTTTGGTCGCGACCTGACTGTTCTGCTCTGTTTGGACTATATGTCGCGACCTCGATTTGATGTCGCGACACGGGCCCCGTTGCCGCTATGTTGATCTGCTAGACCATGTTTTCAATCTCTTCAATAAATTCTATGTCATGGCTTCAATTTAAGGTCGCGACTGGCCAGATTACTTACTACATTCTATGTCGCCATTCTCGTAAGTATGTCACGAATTTATTTTGCTGTCACCACCGATCCTGGTCATGACCTCCCCTTCCTATGTTGCGACTTAAAATTGTTTGTCTTCATCGTCTTTGTCGCGGCACGGGATTTGTGTCAATCTTAATCGCTTTTCCTATCGAATTTATGCCCGCGATCTTAAAAGTAAGGCTCCAACTTCAATTATGCCCTCCGTTGTAAAACCTCACTTGAGTCAACATTTTTAAATTGTACAACTCATTCTTATCGTCGCGACATGAATTCCAGGTCGCGACCTTGATTGCAGTTTTAACTCATATCTTGTTTGCAACCCGAATCGCTTAGCGTAGACATTGCAGTCCATTCACTTACTTTCGTCGTGACATTATCTTCTTGAAAGTCCCTTTGTTCTGGTCTCATAGTGTTCTTCTGTCAGAATAAATTTTTATTTGGCTTTGCTATCATTTCTGGTCGTGGATCAGATTCTCGCCGCGACTTATCCGCTCTTTGATTTGTTTTCACTTATTTATTTGGCCGAATTTTCATTTCTCGTTTTAAATTTCTCGCAAAATATAAATTTGGTAACAAAGACATATTTCTCGTGATAAAATAGGCAATTATATTGTAAGAAAAATTAGAAAAATGGACTAAAAATTCAATGAGTTTTTGACTCATCAGAGATCACCTTCGATGCCACAAGATAAGGCTGGCAACATTCCAGCTAGAGGGTGAATCCCAAGTATGGTGGGATTAGGCCAAGGTCTCAAGGGACATAGAGGCAATGACATGAGGAGAGTTCCATGAGCTCTTCATGGGAAAATATTTTTCGACAACTGCTAGACATGCAAAGGCTTGAGAGTTCCTAAAGCTAAAGCAAGGAACGATGACAGTGTTAAAGTATGTGACTAAATTCACCGAGTTAGCCCATTTTTCTGATGACTATGTGGCCACTGACATAGCCAAGGTGAGGAAATTCAAGGATGGTCTGAAGTTGTCCATCTGGGGCAAGATTATGGGATTTCTCCTACAAGATATGGACTCTATGGTCAGGATAGCTATGGCCATAGAGAGAGAGATTGATGATGCACGGAGCATCCGTGATACGGGTGCTAGTGAGAAGAAGAGGGAGAATCAGTCTTCTTCTAGCTCGGGGAAGAAGCAGAGGACTTTTGTTTAACGAGGATTTCAGGGACAGGGCCGAGGTTATCAAGGCCAAGGCCAAGTCAGGGCATCTAGCCGATCTGCAGATGACATATTACCGCCACACCCTCGACACATGAGACGAGACGATGGGAGGCGGTGGATCCCAGGTTGGTGGACACCTCATCCCAATCATCGGGACATGCATCGTATTACGCTTTATCTCCAACTTAACCCAACACAAAAGTTTGGGAACCCAATATCACCCTGTAAGTGCGCACAAGCACCTGCTATTTCCGCATATGGTAGGCCAGAGAGGTAAGGGCATGGTCGAGGTCCGTACAAAGCCTCACAGTCGAACTGGAACCCAGGCGTGTCTACCATTACACCGGGGATTGAGCTCCAGATCAGTCGATTATTCAAGGCATTTTTTTACTTATGCGCCTATGGGCAAGAGTATTATTCGATTCTGTAGGATATGACAGATCAAAAGCAGCGCATGAATTTGAGGGAAAATCTTTAAGGGGGAAGAATGAACCAGTAATTTGACTCTTTCAAAAATGGCAAAACAAAATTGACGGGAATGGTTCAGTTTTAGAAATTTTCAGGATCTCAGATGATGAAACTGACTTCACCGTCATTGGGATTCATTTCACAAAAATCTGGCTACCTAGAGAATTCACAAATCCTCAGATGCTCTGATTTTTTCACATTTTCGGGCAACGTACTCAGTGACCTCTGTGTACCTAGATTTTATGATAATCTAGGGTGTTATGAAATAACTCAAGTTTAAGTTCATTTAAAATAAATTGAACTTGAACCGAGACGAAATAAATCGTTTTGGGGCAAAAACGAGCTCAAACGAGTCGTGACATGTGGCGCGACATGGGCCAAGCAATTAAAAGTTAAAGATATGTTAAAAGGTGAAATGAAGGAAAAAAAAAAGAAAAATCATTTTCTTTCTTCCTATTCAAACGAGAGAAAAAGGAGATGTATGAGCTTCAAAACTTCTCCCAATGACTCCATGAGATTCCGCTGGTCTGAATCATTCATTAAGCACGAAGTTCATCTACTCCGACGAGCTAAGGCGTGTACCTAAATCACTCGGATTTCACCAAACATTTAAGCGAGGAGTCTGGGAACCTAAAGCCTGGTTTCGGGCGTCTATGGGACTCCTAGGCTTTCACTTCCAAGAGGTAGGGATTCTTCCTTACTTTGGTTTATTTTCCATCTAGGGGCTGTCGGTTGATTTTTAATTCCTAAGGGGTTGTTTGGTCTTTTTCCTAAGGGTTGTTTCAAGAAAATAATGGGTTATGAGACGAGTGCCCTATTTTCGACCTCATATGATGTCCGGGCTTTTAATTGATTTTCGGTTAGAAAAATAGAGAATTTGGACTAGTATCCTTCAAGGAAATTGTATCCCTATATGAGAACTTGATGTTAGTATTTTGAATTACCCAAACTAGACCTCTATAACCCAAGTTATGGTTTGTTTTCCAGGACTGCCACTGGCTACCCTGTTTTGGCCGAACCTACTATCCAGATTTTTGGGACTGATTTTTGGTTAGGAAAAAGTGAGAACTTGGACTAGTATCCTCCAAGGAAATTGTAGCTCTATCTAATAAATTGATGTTAGGCTTTTCAATCACTCAAATCGGACCTCTATAGCTCAAGTTATGTATGTTTTCCGGGACTGCTACAACCTAGGCTATTTAATGGTTTGTGTCCAGATTTTGGGATTGTTAGGGGCCTAGTTTTCTAAACCAAGTTCAGAACTATCCTGTGGTCTGTTATGGCTTGTTGTGTGGAATGCTTCAGGGGCATCTCTATGCTAAGCAATTGGTCTCAGGATGAGGTTGTCATCATTTAAGTCTGAATGACATGCTCGGGTAGTAATTGATTGATGTCAATATGTGTGTCCTAATGTATTGACATGGAAGTGTATGTATGTGTGTATCAAAGAGGATGATTTGTGTGATTTAATTGGAAATTGTATGTTGATTGATATAATTTTCCAAATGATGCATGAATGAAATTGTCCATATAGCATCCATATATATTTGTGTGACATAGCATAAGCACGAAATGGCATGATTGCATTTCATATGCATAGGGACATTGCATGAAATGGGTGTGAGTGCATGGTTGTTGTCATTCACCATTCTTGGTGAATGGGTGTAAGTGCATGGTTGTTGTCATTCACCATTCTTGGTGAATGGGTGGTGGACATGGTACCTTGGACGACATCTAATAGAGTTCCATGGTTTGCATGGTTGTAAATTAACACTGTTTTGCGGTTGATCAGGCAGCCCTAAATACAACATCCAAATTGGGCCACACGGTTTGAAAATGGAAAATGAAATTATGTGTTGGGTGAAAGCTCCGTTATCTTTTTGGTTACACATATGGATCCATCGGTGAAAGTCCGTAAAAGTGTGGGAAGGTTTGCGAAGCCTATAATAGGACCCTGGAAAATTTGCCACCCATAAAAGACACATGGATTTTTGAAAACAAATTATCATTGAGGTGAACATCCAAAAAGCTTTTGGTTTGAAAACAAATGAAATTTTCTTTGTAAAATGATCATTGGATGTAATCCAAGAATGATGGATTTTATCATGCATGGTTTCTGATTGTGGTGATAGGAGCCATTGGGACTCTGGCTTGATGGAGCTCTGTGAGGACTCAAGATATGAGATATGGTGAGTCACATCTCATTCATGGCATGTATAATTTACTAAGTTTGCATTATCTTGATTGAATGCATTTTGTGACATGACCATTGCATGTTCACTTAGCTGTGAGTAGCCTCTCGTAGAGTTTACTCGACTCGGCATCGCTCACCCTGGGCCGTGGGACCCCCTTTCGTGCACGTGGAGTGGCCAGGAGACAAATAATGCTCGAGGCCGCCATTGTGAAGAAAATCGGATTGTGGCTTTGGTTCTTACTTCAGAAATATATTAAAACAAACCATTTTGATATATGTTTTTTGCAAGATATCAGAATTTTAAACTCTTATGGACTATGGTATTATATCCTTGTGCATTATGTTTGAGTATGGATAAATGGACCCTATGTGGTCATTTTTACTCATAGATGGACCTGGAGAGGTCATGATATGATATTTAGCCCCGAATGAGCCATGCTATTATTTGTTGTACATGTTGTATTTTTGGGCAGAGCTCCCTGTACAAAGGAGACTCTGTTCGATTTTTGTTAAATTATGGGTCCAAGTGGGGACTCAATAGTATGGTATCGAGTTACCTGACATCGACAAGTTTTCTGCGAGTTGACAGTTGGTCAACGGACCCCCGGGTTTTGTGGCGTTACAAGTGAAAGGCTGCCCCCCTCCCCCCTCAGGTTAGCAAAAGCTAAACACGGATGGTAGCTTCCTAGCGGACATAGGAACAACATAAGGGGCAGGTCTAGTAAGGGATGACAAGGGCTCTTAGCAAGGAGGATTTGCTATTCAAATGCAGTGCACTTCAATGGAGGTAATCGAGGCATGGGCCCTCCTATATGGGCTTAAGATGGCATAGGAGATGGGCATCAGAAAACTTATAGTTGAGATTTATTCCCTTTGCTTCGTCTATTTCGTGTGTTAAAATTATTCCCACGCGTAGGAGCTGATGTCGTCAAGCATTATAATACTGTGGGAGTCCACGGGTCAATTCCGTAGGGAGTGGTTTCCTAGATGATCCTTAGGGGTTGCTATCTAATGAATGTGAGATTAAAGTAAATTTTGGGGGATTTTGATTGATTGATTTATTAACTGATTGACTTAAACTATTTTAAAACGAGAAGGGCGAATGATAGGATCCTGAGGTTTCCGCTCACCACTAACGAGGTAACACCCACCTCTCACTTACAATCTCATCTAGGAGCCATTGATGAATGGTCTTTGATGGGGCATTTAACTTTAAAAGCTTTTGTAAGACAAAGAATAATTGATTGATATCAAACACTTGCTTGTATTAATTCAGGTGACCTTAGTTTGTAATCAGATCAAGCACACCGTACCAAGAATCTCTCGCTCACACGTTGTCAAGAAGATGCCAAACTAAGGTTTTATATGATTTTTGCAAGTGTTTAATATCATACAACCTATTGAAGCACAAAGAGGGATTGAGGTCAGCATTTGGAAGGAGGTGAGTTTCACCATTAACCCTATCACGGAGGCTTAACCCACAAAGCCTAGAATTGATTCATAAGTGTTGGAACACTAGTAGTAAATGGGAATTGAGAATTAACACTTCAATTGCAAGGTTGAGATATAAAAAATGCAAAGTCTCTCAATGAACACCAAGTTCTAAAACTAACTGAAAGATTACAAATGCTTAAAAACTCATAATCAGAAGAAAACTAGCTAATCTACTCTAGAAACCCTAGAAATATATGAGAAAACACTCCAAAGGTTAGAGCCACCCTAGAATCTAAACTCCCTCAATTCTGCCCTAAAGTGGGCTTAAATACAATCCTCATTAGTGATCTCAAAGTGGGGATCAAAAGACGAGCGTGCCCTTGCACCAAGATCGAAATTCCACCTCAAATCCTCGCAAAGATCGTGATGTCAAAATTTGCATTTCAGCTAAGGTGGTACCGGTACCAAAAGTGCACTGGTACTTCAAAGGCTGTGGGTACTGGTACCACTATATTTGGTACCTTGTACCATTAAGTTCCAATTACTCCTCACGCATATGGGTACGGTGACAAATATATCAAGTTCCAGACACGCTCCACAACGCCTCTTCACTTTAGAACTACCCGGGGCCTCTCAATAACGTCTGTAGTAGACATAAATGATCTACAATTGTTCTCTAGAACCAAACCGCTACGAAAATGTGCACGGGACATCAAACAACCTGCACACGCATAAAAATGGTAGAAAAGGTCAAAAGCACCTATTCTACACAAAATGAAAGAAAACATTAACTGAGGAGCTTAAAACCCTATATAATTGTCGCACTTTTATGTATCCAACACACCCCCCAACCTGCACCTTGCTAGTCCCTAGCAAGATTTGAACTAGTAACGCCTACCAACTATGAGGTTCAACAAAGTGCACTAAGGGGCAGTCGAGTATTGCAAGATTCCCAAAAGAGCGATTATGAACATAGTGCTATAACCTAACAGAGTATGCAACCACTTGAACTTAAATGAGCACCAACAGTCCCAAGTGTAATGGAAAAAATAAAAAATTGTTACAAAACAGAGATTCTCATATAAGGGATCACATATACCAAAAGAAGATTGCAATGAAATCACCAAACTGGAATGAACTTCATTAAAACTGTAAACATTTTACCATAACCAAGCAAGCTAACATGCATAGAAGTCAATAAGGAACACCCTACATAACTAAAATCAAAAAGGTCTTTTAAGCTTGTACTGACCATGGGTTACACAAATGTGGTTTGCTGTGAATAAAATGGGTGTTGGGCATGACATGGCTAGCGGTCTCTGTACTCCACTTCCAACACCATCCTATTCTAACCCCAGATACCACTACTCTTCGTCCCCCTCCTCTCCATCCGAGGAAAATGCATCTTCATCCACAAAGTCATCAAACTCATCAGAATCCTCTTCCAAGTCAAGAGGGGGGTTATCATCATCAATGGGCTCTCCTCGTAGAATGTGACCCTCAAGCTTGGAGAGCCTATGTGTAGACCCTCAATTTTGCCCCTCAACAATTGCATTTATCCTATGGGTGTCACACTCACCCATCGTTCTCATATAACACCATTAGTATCTCTTTGTGTTTAGTCCTGCCTGAGCCTCTAAAGGGTCGTATGTGGTCCGCTGAGGCGTATGTAGTTCACTTGTAGAGGTCATCATGGCTTATTTTTTAGTTATCAGTATCGTATATATAGGAAGCAAGTGGGGCCCTCGAGGTTTTAGCTCAATCAAAGTTTATATTAGAGTATGTCAAATTCTGAGCACTCGAGCTTGTTTCGATCATATCTCCTCGTCCGAACTCGTAATTGTTCAATGCTTGTTTTGTCGATTCCTTATTCGCTAAGGAGGTTTTTTTATTAAAATTCATAATTTTGTCAACCGCTTGACTAATTAAGCCAATCGTCTATCAGTGGCAATACGTATACAACATTGTTTTTTCGGGTGATTTCGTGAGCACTCATTGTTTCGACCATATCTCCTATCCGGATTTCGGAATGATGCACCGCTTTTTTTTTGTCTCCTTTATTCTTCAGGGAACATTCTATCAAAATTTTACAATTTTCCTAACCTGATGGACTGTCAGTATCCGTTCAACCTGCTAATCTGAATGTTTTGTGTGGAGCGTTTTTTGTGATTCGAGCCCAAATCCTATATGGTTCGGGCCCATAAGCCCAAATGACCACGGGCAGTATCAGGTCCATTTTAAATTTTGGCTTAATTTATGCAGCCCACCATGAATCCATGTGGATACTTGGTATGAAGTGTCGGAATCTTAAGATATTCAACAGATGGAAAAATGAGGAGAGAGTTAATGGGAAGTCAGTTTCGACCTGATTGGGGCCCTTTCCAAAGCTTGAAGGTGGAAACACCAGGTAGGTTCAGATGTCGAGGTGGGAATCAAAAGATAAAAGGGAGAAAGATCAAAGCGAAAGGGACCTTTGGCGGGACACTTTTCCGGGCTCAAACGCACGCGCATCGATTCCGCTCGATGCTCGGGGCTTTGTTTCTTTCATGGTGGAAGAGGTAAGAAACACAACCCTGGCTCCACTTACCTTTAAGATACATTCTGTCACCTCAGGTTTCTCCTCAACCATTGTTTGCCACGTCATACGGAGTTTCTGCTTCAATAGCTACTGGCGCTTTGGGTATTGGCTTATTTTGTTGGCTCTCACTCATCCGAGATGAGAATCGGAACAATCGCTTGTTTTGTTAGACTCCTGACTCTCTTAGAAGGTTCCGTAAAATTCTCAGATCCTCTCTCAACGAGATGAGCTGGTCGGGAAACCGCATTATTCTGGCTCATTTAGGTTAGGTCTACAGAGCGCGCTTGGGTAGTTTGGCTATTTTGGTTGGTTCTCACCATCAGGAGCTGAGAATTGGATCACCGCTTGTTTTTTGTAGATTTCAACTCTTTATAAAAGTTCTGGAAAATTTTGAGAGTCTCTCTCAACTATTTGGACTGGTTTGAAACAAGATTAGCCTGCTCATTTAGGTTAGGTTTGGAAGGAAAGGCGCTTTTAAGTGAGTTTGGTTGGTTTTGGGTTGGTTCTCACTCATCCGCTTCGAGAATCATCACTGTTTGTTTTGTTAGTTTTTTAACTCTTTTATAAAAGTTCTGGAAAATTTTGAGAGCCTCTCTCAATGATTTGGACTGGTTTGAAAACAAGATTAGTCTGTTCATTTAGGTTAGGTTTGCAGGAAAGGCAGTTTGCGTAGTTTGGTTGGTTTTGGTTGGTTCTCACTCATCCGAGCTGAGAATCGATCACCGTTTGTTTTTTTAGATTTCTAACTCTTTTATAAAAGTTCTGGAAAATTTTGAGAGCCTCTCTCAACGATTTGGACTGGTTTGAAAACAAGATTAGTCGGTTCATTTAGGTTAGGTTTGCAGGAAAGGTAGTTTGCGTAGTTTGGTTGGTTTTGGTTGGTTCTCACTCATCCGAGCTGAGAATCGATCACCGTTTGTTTTTTTAGATTTCTAACTCTTTATAAAAGTTCTGGAAAATTTTGAGAGCCTCTCAACGATTTGGACTGGTTTGAAAACAAGATTAGTCGGTTCATTTAGGTTAGGTTTGCAGGAAAGGTAGTTTGCGTAGTTTGGTTGGTTTTGGTTGGTTCTCACTCATCCGAGCTGAGAATCAATCACCGTTTGTTTTTTTAGATTTCTAACCTTTTTTATAAAAGTTCTGAAAATTTTGAGAGCCTTCTCAATGATTTGGACTGGTTTGAAAACCAGACTCACTACCATTTAGGTAAGGTCATGTGAAAGGCAGCTTTATGGGTCTGGGCTTGGTTTTGTATTGGTTCTCACTCATCCGAATGGTGAATCGATCAAACAGCTTGTTGTGCTAGATTCCTGACTTTGTAAGGATGGTTCTGAATTTTTTGAAATCTTTTTCAACTGTCCGGATTGGGAAACCAACCACTTGCCTAGGTTCTATTTGTCGAATGATAGCTTGATACTTTTCTTTGCTCAAGGTTCTCGGGTCATTAGAAACGAAATTGCATTCCTTTGTTTTTTGGATTCCCAACTTCTAGAGGAATTTCTGACAATGTTTCAGAATTTTTCCTAATCGTTTGAACTAGTTGAGAACAGATTTCTAACTTGTGGCCAAAAACAACTCATGGGCAAAATTTATTTAGCGCATGTTTCAATCCCGAATCTATCATGGCGTGTTTCTTAAGTTACCCTGTGAAACTCGTAGGCTGTCTTTAGGGTCTGAGTTCAGTTTGGTTTGAAATAAAGTGAGTGTAGTGGGCAAATGTGGGATTGGTGCAAAAGGGTTTAGTTTGTGGGATTTAAAGGGAATGTGTGGTAAAGTAAGCAAACCACTTACCTCCTTTCACTCTCGCTTCCTTTCTTTCGTATAGATCCAATATTTGGTTTTTAAAATGCATGAAGTATGATGTATTATTTGCCCTATATCTATTCCTGCATATTATATTAAATCATGTAGTTTGTGCTTTAATGTGGGTAAATGAATTTACATAGATGCCTTATGTTCGGGGTGTCATGCATGTCGTTTATGTTTTTCAACCTTTGATGGGCCACAGGATGTGACCACGGTGTACACGCCATTTGCTCTTTGGTTGATTGTTTTTAAGCATGTTAGATACCAATTAGGTTGGTCTGATCTAAGTTGTATGTTTAGCCTAGGAGACTATCCGATCTGCGGACCCATAAGTTCTACATACCCAATTCACTAAGAGACCGAGTTCCGGCCTGTAGGGGTGCCACCATGAGGTACCTTCCCGATAGGTAATCCGACCTCCTGACCCGTGGGAATCTAGTTTTCGCAGACCGCTTTCCATACCGAGTCATTGGGGTATTTTTGTTCTTACTGTTTTCCTTCATAAAATAACAACAAAAAGTAAGCTTGCGACCAAAGAAAAACTGGTCCTCCGAGGACATATTTTCTAAAATTCAAAATCAACCCACATTTTCCTTCCATTTAAAAAGTTGAATGCTAGTCGCCCATGGACTGTGCAATGGTCCAAATTGGCGACTCCACTGGGATCGAACCTGCACTTCGGGTTTCATAAGAGGATCAAACCTAACTTGAAATTCGGTCCGCTTCGAGCACATGGTTCTCTCGACGGTAGTTTCCAGCTACTATGATAATTGATGATCATACACTTGATCGTATTTGGCCCGTATTTGTGATTTGTCTTTATTTGCGGTGTTCACCTTTGGATTATAGCATGCTTTCCTCATTATTGATCGATATCTATTATGATATTCGATTAGGCCAGAGGATCATATTGTGTAAATATCGCGGATAGGTTTGTCGCTTGCTCATGACAAATTGTTGCATGACTACCCTTTATCTCGCATTCCATTGCTTGATTTGTTTGTTTGTGGGGCAATTGCTATCCCCTTGTTTCGAATCACTAGTCTTAATGACACTCATCATCAGTTGAGTCATTGGGGAGTCATTCCAACCGCTTGCCTTCACTGCTTGCAAGGGTTTGGAATAGGGTCTATGCATAAGGCTATATCGATGTATGGGAGCACTATGAGATGTGACTGATAACCGAGCAATGAAGACTCAGATAGCCCCGAGCTAGGGATTTCATGGATACTGGCAGGGCCAAGTGTGTCCTCAGGAGTGTTGATCGATTATCGATTAGATCTCGTCAGGTATCCTCAGGTACGGCCATATAGCCTTTTAGGACTTGCCTTTCCCTTGTTACCGAGCCATCTTACCCCTGAAGGTATTACCATGTCGTAATCTCGCCCCGCATGTGGAGCCATTTATCGATTAGATGCTAACATCACATGTCACCATTCCCTTCGGTGATTTCATTAGCTGATCGCATACCTGATCGATCGGACATAGTCACGTGACCCACATGCCCTTTACTTCTTCCGTGATTATCGATTAAGAGCGAATTGCTCCCAGCTTGATTCGGATCTGAGGTAGACTTGTTGTAGATTCAGATCCACACAAATTGGCCAGAATTGCATCAAAATCATAGGCGCTTTGACCTCGCCATCGCCGACTGGGCCAAATCGAGATTACCGATACATGGCATTCCTCCCGGGATGCTATATCGGGACTCGACAGAGGATTACGGGCACGTGCCCAACCATTGCCAATTTCGGGGAGCACCCCACATGACTCTACCCCACCTCCACCACAACCACCATCATCTGGACCCACTGTACAGCAGGATTACACAGTTCCACCTCCACCACCCCCACCATTATCTGGACCCATCAGACAAAGAGACTATACGGGGCCTAATTTCATCACCACCACCGGTTCAATCACTCGCAGTCGAGCTTTGTTCTACATGGTCGACTGGACCACGACATTCTATCAGGACCCTCGCACCGATTATTGATGACACTCGTGCCCGTAGACGATGTGGATCGGCGCAGGATCAGTCTCGTGACATGCTCGATGGAGTTATAAAGCTGACTGATATGATGACCTTCCAAAGGCGCCTTGCCACTGAAGCCAGATGCCAAACATCGAGAGGTACACCGATGTGGGTGCCCCGTATTCACTTGCAGCGACACACGTTATGGCATGGGACGACTGCGCACATGATTATGTTTTTCCTCCTCGTCACGAGTGGTGCCGCTTTCGGCCATGGTTTCCATCATCTGAATTTTCCGAGGCGTAGGACACGGGTCAGACGAATAAGAGTTTATCGTATTAATATTCTTTAATAATCGTGAGGAATTTTATCCCTGAGAGAGTCGGGAGGCCCTGCAAAGTGCAGGCCTGATGAGTCAAGCATTTGACGATCTCCGATGGAGAGAGAAGATAGCACAGAATATAGATGTATCTCTGAGCACGCATCGCATCAAGATTATGCTGCTAGCCTTCACCTCGCTTGCTAGGCATCTCACGGGCTTCCCACACTTCTGGATCATTGGTTCAGCCCTATGGCACGAGGAGGGATATCTAGAGGACATGGCAGACTCTTCTCCGTGACCAAAAGGGAAAAGCCGTGGCTCCGGACCTGCATCCATCGATGTCAAAAGACTGCATGACAGACACAGTCCCCACGCCACCCTCCATTTTATACGCTTTCGACACTCCTTACCGATGATTGTGTGATGGGTCAATATAGACCAGCTATCTTTCAGTCATTGGCCTACTTTCTACATCCACCACCACGTACCAAAAGATATGCTACACAGCACTCGAGCCACTTGTACAAGACCATCAAGAAGATAGAGCACCACCTCCACCTGAGGCTTCCAGCTAGGCACTTACACAACCTCGATGCCACCGAGCCGAAAGAGACTTCAAAGATTGGTTAAAGGGGGTTTGATTTGTTCCACTACCACCCGCACCACCACTACACCCTACCCCACTGATTCAGGCGCATTCACCGTGGCTTATCATCAAAGAGCCGGGTCATGATACGTATTAATCATACAAGACCGAAGCACGCTATTCAGACTCATCATCAAGGTTCGTTGATTTAGGACGCCCCGCCGTGGACTACTGCACCCACTACCCACTCAAGGACACTGTAGTCAGACTCCACTCCCTGTGGTGTGACATTTGACTCGAATATTCAAGAGATGAGATATCCATGATGGTGGGAGGATGAGAGGTTCCTCACCCAATCGGGCCAGAGTGCAAATTGCATTTAGTGTATACACCTGTGGTCGTACAGGTCTCCAACCATTTAGATTGATTCCGCATGATGTCTCTCGACGCATGCACACGCCAAGATACTTACAACATGTTCCTCCCATGACACCTTCATTCTGGCTCCTGAGGAGTATGGGCCGCACATGTAGATGTTCGGGATTGTTACGAGGAGTTGGGAGGCACTTCACCACCTCGTTGATAGACCTTTAATGGGCATTGATGCTAGAAATGAGATTCGTGAGGGAAGATGATGAAATTTACGCCAAACGCACCACTCGTGCTCACATTCCATTCGAGCTTATCGGGCCTCATCCAACACATAGAGATGCTTGGATCGTGGCTCTTAGCCGATTGGAGTCGAGCACTACTACCACCTTTAGAGACCGGGATCCACTTTCTAACAAATAGATTGTGGCTACATGCATAACACATTTTTCTCGACAATGATTTACCACCCGGTGGATTAAGCCATGTTCGTCCTTATTCATCGATGTTGCTTTGTTCAAAGTTTAAGGGTGCCACATTTTACTGGACAACGCCCGCCTAAACGCCATTCCACCGGTTACCATTGCCTTAGGATTTTCACCATCCGATTCGCCATCCACACAGACGTCAAAGCTTATGACGGACTCAGAGGACGCTCGGTACACTCAAGACACATGTCATGATTATCCTGTAATTACATCTATACTCTTTCTCGTGTTTTCAAGATCCAATCATCCTTAACCTACTTTAGTCGCCTTGATTCATGAGGCGGGTGTTTACCATCTTCCCTTCACTGAAGGTGAACCATACATGAGGGGCACATCACGATACAAATTGAGGAGATGTTATTTCCTCCGAACCAAGGCAGATCGCCCACAGTGAGGATGACCTACATTTGACCAGGTTTACATTCGACGAAGTTCAGGTTATTAGCCTAGAGGATGACCGCAGGGACATGGTACCCATGTCATTCGACCAGTACAGTAGCACTTTGGTGCTTAGCATGATGAGAGGCATGTCCTGAGGCGCCCGGGTTTGGGATTGGGTCGCCGCCAGGCCACGCGAAGCCACTATTATACTGATCATGACATATCTTATGGGTTGGGTTACATCCCAACAGCGGATGATGCGCGACACATGGCATCGACCAAGGTAGAGAGAGAGCGAGCCTCGAGGTCCGGCATTCCATCTGACATTATCCCTTCGCCATACACTTTCGCCTGGTTGACTATTTTACCAGAGGAACAGAGTATGCACCCCGCACAGAGGGAGTTGACCAAGTTTCAAAGATGGCTGAGATTCAGGGCATTCAGCATGCCCTAGGACAGATTTGTTTGAATTCTGAGACCACCAAGCCACCGAGGTCAGTGATTGCACCCCACCCGATAGAGCTAGTGTGTTTTCCATGTGCTTTCCCGGAGAGATCCCCCGACTTATGATCTACCTATGGATTTAGGGGATGAAACTGATGGAGCGACTCTTCCTGATACCTACATGGACGAGATGGACATGATCGGCACTGGTCGTTTCCTTGATACAGCCCCGCGAGGGCCCCATTCTGCTTTTGACATGTTTGGAGTTTCTATGATTGATTCTGATGCTGTGACACTTTATGACGCTTGCACTGACGCAATGGACATGACGGCACTGCCGTGACTCGATGTTTCCCACCCAAAATTCCAATTCTCTTTGATGTGTTTGGAATTTCTATGCTCGAGTTTGATGATGATGGCTTGTTGCTACCGGGAGACATCATGATATCGTTTCTACTGAGGAGCGTCCGACTCTGTGGACCCACCTCTTTCTTTTGACACTATGTCCGTTTGTCACCCGCTTTGATGACATTTCTGATGGTAATAATGACATGAGTATTTTCGAGTATTCGCTTGCGGTCACAAAGATTTTCATTGCACCACTGCCTCCCAAGAAGACATGTATACGATGTTAATGATATGGGAGACACAGATGACCCACTCAGGGTGGTCACTGGGACCCATCATGATGTTGTAGGACGTGAAAGCACTTGTTTCGAGCAAAGACAGAGGGATAGATTTTGTGTACCGACGCCTCCCAGAGATTAGGATCGGGCTCTTCCCTATCTCGATGAGAGGAGTAAATTGACTGGACATGCCTGTGTCATACTTGGATGTATTTGTATGGTCGTATGAGGACATGCCAAATTGACCACTATAGTTCAGCATCACCTGCCTATTTTGCCACATGCTGTGCCTAAGCAAGGTAATCAGGAGGCTACACCCTCACGAGTCTCGTGTGTTGTTGAAGAAATTCGTACAACTTCGTGTTGGCTTCTCGTCAAGGGTTGAGTATCCCGAAAGGGTCGGGCTAATGTCAGTCCCTAATTCCTAAAAAGGATGGCAAGGTTAGAGTTTGTGTTGACTTCGAGATTTGAATAAGGCTAAATAAGGATGATTTTCCTCCCACACATTGATATGTTAGTTTACGCATCGCAGGCACTCTCTATGTTGTCCTTCATGGATGGGTTTTCTGGGTATAATCAGATTTTGATGGCTCCAGAGGATGTGGAGAAGACTTCATCACTGAGCGGGGTACTTATTGCTACCGGGTTATGCCATTTGGGTTGAAAAACGGCCACTCTATCGTAGAGCCATACTACTCTATTCCATGATATGATGCATAAAGATGTGGAGGTATACGATGACATGATAGTGAACCGCTGCGTGCGCATCACTCTAGCACTCACAGAGATTCTTTCGAGAGGATCGCATAATCTCGCATTGAGATTGAATCCCAAGAAGCAACTTGGGGTAAATTCTGGAAATCGTTAGGGTCACATTGTTAAGTGAGCGTGGCATGTCGATCCAGTTACTCAGCCATACTTGACATGCCGCCCGAAACCGAGAGCAGGATCGAGGCTTTTAGTGCACTACAATACATCACGTTTATCATAGGGACTAATGCATATGCGAGCCTATCTTTCGTCTTCTAAGGAAGAACCACACTGGCTTTGAATGATGATTGCCGCCGGCTTTGAGAAGATTAAGGAGGTTACTTCTCCCCAGCTTTGCCTCCCACACCGGCTACCCGCTCTATATTTGCCGGGCCGATATAGCTTGGATGCATGTTAGCCTCACCGATGATTCAGAAAGGAGCGAGCCATTTATTGTGTAAGAGGGGATGGAATACGAGTGCAAATATCTATGATTGAGCGCCTCGTTTAGCTTTGCTCAGCCACCGAAGACTTAGGCACTATGTGACGCAGTATCTGCTACTTCATCCTACATCGATCCATCGAGATATTTGTCTCGACCGAATTGCTCACCGTAGGCTCGCGAGATGGTTGGTTCTATTGACGAGTTTGACATTCAAGACGTGGATACAAAACCCAGAAGGGAAGCATCATATGTATCATCTGGGCTTCTTTCCAAGATTCATGATAGATCGATCGACGATGATTTTCCCGATGAGCAATTTGTTTCAATGACCAAAGATTATAGGAGGCAATTGTACTGATGGTGCCGCCTAATCGCCTGGGTTTGGCATTGGTATCTTATTGATATCACCACAACGTGATCACATTCTGCATCGGGCCGATTAGTATTTTCGATCATCACTAGTTGATAAATAATATAGTCGAGTATGAGGTTTGCACATGGGCCTGTAGACTGTGGCCGATCTTGGTATTAGACGGAGATCCATGGGATTCCACTTAGTTATACAAAGATACCCCAAGGTATCCGGAGGGACTCTGAGATGAGAAGTTGAAGCCCTACCATGCTTACTTCTTAGACCTACCTGGTCACGCATTTGATTTGAGCTAAGATATATACATCCGCCAGTAAGGTAGAATCGCCTTTGTCGATGCATTAGCCACCTTAGCTTCGGTGTGGGTTGAGATTCCCGTGGGAGTGACTATGCGACTATCGATGATTGAGACCAGTCCGCACCCGCCATCGTTGTTTGATTGAGATATTGAGAATCGGGATGAGGCTACTTAGCGGTATCATGATATTTATCGCTTTATGTCATGTGGTGTTTAATTTCTAAACAAACACACCCAAGGATAAGAGAGTATTGAGACAATGGCCACCAGATTTGTTATTCATGGGGATGCCTTATAGGAGATCACCCGATGGCCTGCTATTATTATGTCCGACCGCGCTCCGCAAATCAAGTAAAGAGAGAGGTTCATGCCGAGTCCGGTGGCCCACACATGGAGGCCACATGCTATCGCAAGATCATGAGGATCGCTTACTTTGGTTGACTATGCATATGTGATTGTTGCCGCTAGTACGTAGATGTCTCGAAAGGTCAAATGCACGGAGACTTGATACACGTGCACCTTCCCGAGTTGTATGCACTTACATCCCTCGCCGGCTTAGTACGGGGTATTGATATTATCAAAGATCTCACCAAGTCTTCTAGTTGACATGAGTACATCCAGTGGCTATTGATTATTTCACTAAGGGTGGAAGCTACTTTATAGCCGATTAATGCCAGCCTAGAGTGGCCAAATTCATCGACGCACATTATCTACCGATATGGGGTCCCCATGAGTCAGGATCTCAGACAGGAGCGCATTTTTAGGCGGCGGATACATTTCGTTCAAGAGATGAGATTCAAGATCATCGATCACCTGTATATAGACCACAGACTAATGGGACAATTGAGGCCGCAAATAAGAATATCAAGAGGATTTTGAGGAAAGATGGTTGAGACTCTGTGGATTGGTCGAGAAGCCTCGCTACAAGGGCTTATCGTACATCTTTTCAGACTCAACCTGGCTACACCTTACCTTTGTATATGGCATGGAGGCGTACGTTTGTTGAAATTGAGATAGATCCTTGAGAATAGCATTAGAGCATCGGGAGATCCGAGATTGAGGGCTCACTGCTTATGATCACCCGCCTTTTAAATGAGAGGAGATTGAGGGCAGCTGATCATGTTCAGGCCTATGAGAGGAAAATGACTCGTGCATTTAGAAAAAGTGGTCGCCCAGGAAGTTTCGTAAAGGCGACCTAGTCTCAAGGTCCTCCGGATTAATCAACGAATTCTAGAGGTAAGTTCAAAAACCGACCGAGCGGTCCTTATGTCATCCGAGATCCGACTAAGAGGGAGCAGCCCGTTGACAGACTTTAGGATCTGAAATCCGCCTACAAAAGCTACCAATGGATCACCAAGAGGTTTTCACGCCGTGATCATGGTTGCAGTGATGGGCGCCATCATTCGAAAGTAGCCATATTCCTTATCGCAGACACCTATACATTGATATATCCTATTGCTAGCCCTTTGAGCCTCACGCGTTTATTATAGCCTATTCTTCATTCAGCCTTGCATACTTTTTCACTGGTCGGGGCCCGCCCTCGTGCGCTTTTTAAATATTAATTGATCTCGTGGAGCATTATAAGCATTGTGTCACTTTCGTTTGTTCTTCTCATCATTGCTTGTTTCTTTTCTCCTCCATTTTGCATCTTCACAATTGGGCTCGCCTCTTTGAGTCTAGTTTCTATCATCTCTATTCATTTCACTTTATCTTCTTTGAGTAATGATGACGTGCTCTCATCCCGTAGCTACCAATGTGCTTGTCACACCCTTTATTCCGCCTATAGGTTTGATCCGGATTCTTAGGTCAGAGGGGACCATTCGGGCTTGGAGGCTTGAGGTTCTTTCGCCTGAATTGTGATAGTGTGGCATTCTGGCCTATTTGGTTGTTCTACGAAAAAAACAAAAAAAAAAAAAAAACAAAAAAACAAAAACAAAAAACAAAATCAAAAACAAACAAAAATGCTTGTTTGATATCTCTTTTAATATACTAGATCATCAAAGGTCATTTAGGTTTGAGGAGATTTATTCCTCCGAGGGTCGAGGGAAGCATTGTGCCATCTTTCTCCATGGATTCGGGGTAACACATCAGTTCCAGGTTTGCTGCTTCGCGCACTAGTCCCCTCGGATCAGCCACCCGTATCACCACCCCATCTTATAGTGACTTGCTTTGACTTGACGTTCCTGGGACGAGTTGTTCGTCGTTGTCATTACTGCCACATTTGTATCCCAGCTTGTTTCTTCCGTTTATCCATTCATCATTTTCTTATCACTTTCAGTCTTCTTCACTTATCGATCATCGCCTCACTTCTAAGGTTTATCGTGTCCTTTGGTGCACTCACTTGTCATTTGACATTGTTCATTCTGATGTCAATAGTCACCATTCACATGATCCTTTGATATTCGACATTGCTGCATAAGGCTTTGGGCAAGTGATTTATCGGGTATCTGGGCCTTGCTTCCCATCATGTCATTCCCTTCACCCCGGGCCTACATTAGCGTCCGAGTCGTGAAGACCACCCCGAGACTATGATCTCGTGGTTGCTTCGGAAGCATTTTATATGGACAGTTCTATCTACTCGATTGAGTACTCTGATGTCGATGTGTCTCTATTCTCGGGGAGTATCGAGGTCACATATCAAGTTTCTCCATTTGCTCATTCGCTTCAGTCCATGATTAGATATAGATGATGAGAGGCCTGACCATTGATAGCCCATTATTGATGCTCCGACATCGTCCCACACTCAAGCATACTCCCCCATCCCCTTCTCTCATGTCGCACTGCTCGTGACGCATGTACACCGGGGTACCATTTCACCTAGAGATATTTTGGGCATCAAAGTTCGAGTGTGCTCCACATGCACTGGGTTTCTTCATACAAATAGAGTGCTTCTAAGGGCTAGCCAGGTAAGATTCTCCTTACATTCACAACTCAATAGGGTGCACACCGCACCTTATGTCAGTTCTTTGTTCGCTTGTTCGTGACGATCGGGTTCTTCAAATTTATTCGCAGTTTTTTCATCAAGGCACATGCATATCATATGTGCACACTAGGGCATACCCTATATCAGTTTTATGGAATGAAATGGATGATTTTTTCATGAATGAGTGATTGTGATGTTTTCAGCTCTCTGACTTTGACCGCATGTGCAAGCATGAGATTTCGACATGGCGCTGAGCACTCGTGACCGAGCATAACCCCTTTCTTTCACCCTTTGGTCACATTTGTGATCATTCTGCCAGGCATACTTTATTTCCGTCTTGTTATTAAGTTCTTGGTTTCAGCTATCATTTGTGGCACTTTATGACGCCACACCAAGCATACCCTTTGTCATCAAGGCCAAGATCTCAAATGCTATATCCTAAGTTTCATTATGCTCTAGTTTTTGCTTGTGTCATCCCCATTCAATTTAGTTCTGCCTAGAGCCTTAGTTTTGCATCCCCTTATCCCTTTTAACTGGGTGGTTATCCAAGACTCACCCGGATTCTACCCTTCTCCGATCCTTCCTCCTGTGACTATCCCAGCCTCTCCGGCACTCGCCCAGATTTTCACCTTCCTAAGATCACTGATCCCACCTTCGTGCACTCACTAAATTTCTACTTTCCGTACTACCAGATTCTACCATTTCCTAAGACTCGCCGGATTCTACCTTTCCAAGATCACCTGGATTTCTATTTTCCCAAGACTCTCCAATCCTTCCCTTCCCGATACCACCCAGATTTTACCTTCTCCGATACTCGCCTGATCCCACCTTTCCAGACTGATCCTACCTTTCCTGAGACTCGCCCGACTCTTCCCTTCCCGATACTCAACTGAATTCTACCTTTCCAGACTACCTGATCCCACCTTTTCTGTGATCCCAGATTTTACCTTCTCCGATATTCCTGATCCTACCTTTTCCCAGACTAACGATTTTACCTTCGATACTCGCCCAGATCCCATTCTAAGATTCCTGATCCCACTTTTCCAAGACTAACCCGATTTTAATCTTCCCTAGACTACTCCTGATCCCACATTCTCAGACTACCGGATCCCCTATTTCTGGTACCTCCTGGATCCCCACCTTTTCGGGTAATCAATCGGATTTTCCCTCCCTGCACTCAACTGCAGATTTACCTTCCTAAGACTCGCCCTGACCTTCTTCTACTCACCCTGATTCCACCTTCGACACTCATTGGGATTCTACCTTCCCAGACTCACTCCTGATTCAACCTTTTCTGCGCTTGCCCTGACCTTCTCTATAGTTTGCTCTGGATTTCCCCATCTTCTCCTGGGTGATCGCCTCGATTTCATTATCTTTTCCTGGATTATGTCCTATCACCATCTTCCCAGCATCATGCCTAGTTTTCTTAAGTCCTTCAATTGGAGTGACTTTTCTCCATTAGGTCTTCTAAGACTAAGTAAGGGACAAAATTGTCAACATCTGGTTCACTAGAGTTTATTTCACTCTTGCATCGCTTGTACTCTCTGACTCACGATTCACTCTGCTCATCTTCACTCATCAAGAGGGTATTTGTAGACCCTCAATTTTGTCCCTCAACAATTGCATTTATCCTATGCAGTCACACTCACCCATCGCTCTCATATAACACCATTAGGCCCTTTAGGGTTTAGTCTCTGCCTCCAGCCTCGTGTGGGCTTGTATGTATCCTCGTTGAGTGCGTATGTAGCTCCTCACTTTGTGAGTGTCACATGGCTTATATTTTTTTAGTTATTGCATCGTGCTATAGGAAGCAAGTGGGGCCCCCCGAGGTTTTAGCTCAATCAAAGTTTATTAGAGTACGTCAAATTCGATACTTGAGCTTGTTTCGATCATATCTCCCTTTATCCGAACTCGCACTGTTCACCGTTTGTTTGTCGATTCTTATTTCGCTCAAGGAGGCTTTTTTATTAAAATTCATATAATTTTTGTCAACCATTTGACTAATTGGTTTAACTGGTTCATCAGTATAAATACGTATACAACATTGTTTTTCGGGGTGGATATTTCAGAAAGCACTCCTCCTTGTTTCGATCATATCTCCTCTATCCGACTGGAATGGTGCAATCGCTTTTTTTGGTCTCCTTATTCTTCGTGGAACATTATATCAAAATTTCTCATAATTTTCCCTCAACCTGGACATGGATCAAGCCAGACCGTTCAACCTAAGACCCGGGATGCCTTGTGTGTGGAGCGCTGTTTTTTTGTGATTTTGGAGCCCAAATCCCATATGGTTCGGCCCATAAGCCCGCTCGACCACGGGCAGTATCAGGTCCATTTTCGGGGCCTCGTTTAAGTTACACGCAGCCCACTATGAATCCATGTGGATATTGTAGGAAGCGTTTAAATCTTAAGATATTCAATTTTTGCATGGAAAATGAGGAGAGGAGTTAATGGGGAAGTCAAGCTCGCAGACCGATCAGTCTCTTCCAAAGCTTGAAGGTGGAAAACACCTGTGCAGTTCGGGATGCCGAGAAGGGGAACTCGCATAAAAGGGAAAGAAAGATCAAAGTGGAAGGGACCTTTGGCGGGATACTATTCCGGGCTCAAACGCACGTTTACTGATTCTGCTTGGATGCTTAGTTTGTTTCTTTTCTGTGTTTTGTGGAAGAGGTAAGAAATAGACCCTGGCTCCACTCTATTCTTTAAGTGACATTCTGATCAAATTTGAGGTTTCTCTCAACCATTGGAGCTCTGCCACGCCATACGTGAAAGCCCTGCTCAACAGCTTCACGCGCTGGGGTAGTTTGGCTTATTTGGTTGGTTCTCACTCATCCGTATGAGAATCGACCACCGCTTGTTTTGTTAGACTTCACCTTAGTAAAGGTTCCGTGATTATTCGTTCATTTAGGTTAGGTTTGCAGGAAAGGCAGTTTGCAGCTTGGTTGGTTTTGGCTGGTTCACTCATCGAGCCGAGAATCGATCACCGCTTGGTTTTTATAGATTTCTAAACTCTTTTATAAAAGTTCTGGAAATTTTGAGAGTCTCTCTCAACGATTTGACTGGTTTGAAAACAAGATTAGTCTGTTCATTTAGGTTAGGGTTTAAGGTGAGCGCGCTTATGAGTTTGGATGAGAGCTTTGTTGGTTCTCACCATCCGAAAGCCGAGAATCGATCACGCTTGTTTTGTTAGATTTTTAACTCTTTTATAAAGTTCTGAAAATTTTGAGAGCCTCTCTCAACGATTTGGACTGGTTTGAAAACAAGATTAAATCGTCATTTAGTGTTAGGTTTGCAGTGAGCGCGCTATGAGTTTGGTTGGTTTTGGTTGGTTCTCACTCATCCGAGCTGAGAATCGATCATCGTTTGTTTTTTTAGATTTCTAACTCTTTTATAAAAGTTCTGGAAAATTTTGAGAGTATCTCTCAATGATTTGGACTGGTTTGAAAACAAGATTAGTCGGTTCATTTAGGTTAGGCTTTTGCGTGAAAATGCAGCTAGCGTAGTTTGGTTGGTTTTGCTGGTTCTCACTCATCCGGAAGCTGGGAATCGATCACCATTGTTTTTTTTAGATTTCTAACTCTTATAAAAGTTCTGGAAAATTTTGAGACTCTTCAACTATTTGGACTGGTTTGAAAACCGCATCGCCGGTTCATTTAGGTAAAGTTTGGTGTGAAAGGTGCCATGTGGTTCGGTTGGTTTTGCTGGTTCTCACTGTCCAGTCGAGAATCGATCACCGCTTGTCGTGCTAGACTTCTAATTTGTAAGGATGGTTCTTGTTCTTTGAAATCTTTTTTTTCAACCGTCTCGGACTGTTAGGGAAACCGAACTACCGCTCATTAGGGTTCGGTTTGTCGGAATGATAGCTGGATACTTTTCTTGTTTGCTAGTTCTGGTCATTAGAAATCTGAATTAGATTCCTTTTGTTTTGTTTGGATTCCCAACTTTGTGAGGAATTTTTTGACAATGCTCAGAATTTTCAATCGTTTGACTAGTTGAGACGTATTCAACCTGGCTTTGTAAGATACCCTCATGGCAGCCCCATTATTTTAGCATGTTTCAATCCCGAATCTATCACATGTTTCTTAGTTACCCCAGAAACCCGTAGGCCGGCCTTGTGGTCCGAGTTCAGTTTTGGTTTGAACAAAGTGAGGTAGTGGGCAATGTGGGATTGGTATGTATGGTTTAGTTTCAGGATTTAAGTAATGTGCGCTAAAGCAAGTTGTAAACCACTTACCTCCTTTCACCGCTTCCTTTCTTTTGCATAGATCCAATATTTGGTTTTAAATGCATGATGTATGATGTAATATTTGCCCTATCATTCCTCAAGAGACATGGCTAGGGACCACAGTATGTGCTTTAAGGGGTAATGAATTTCACACATGCCTTATGTTCGGGGTGTCATGCATGCTTGCTATGTTTCGGCTAACTCATGTAGCGCTGTGGGCCGTGTGGACCATAGTATTACGATTCGCTTCTTTCGTCGAAAGTGTTTTAAGCATGCTATACCACCAGGCCGGCCTGATCTAAGTCAGATGTTTAGCCTAGAGACTATCTGATATGTGACCCATATGCTCCCACATACCCAATTCACTAGTAGAGACCGAGTTCCAGGCCCAGAGGGGTGCTACCTTATATGAGATACCTCCCGATAGGTAATCCGACCTCCTGACCCGTAAATCTAGTTTTCGCACCGCTTTCCATACTAGAGTCATCGGGTTTTTTGTTCTTACTTGGTTTTCCCTCATAAAATAACAAATAAAAGTAAGTGGCGATCAAAGAAAAACTGCCCTCTCGAGGACTCCGATTTTCTAAAATCTAAAATCAACCCACATTTTCCTTCCATTTAAAAGCGAAGTCCCGCCCGCCCGTGATCTGCAATGGCCCACACTCATGGTCCAACCGTCATTCCCCAGATGCATTTAAACCATCCTTTGATTCTACACTCTATCCTCTTTAAGGGAGATGTACTCATCTGTCAGAACTCCGATGATGATGATGGCTGTAAACAACCATGGGAATGTAAAGCACTGAGTCTTATTGAGGCGTGCCCTGGGCTTTTTGCTGCTGTTTTGTTTATGATGGGCCCCAGCCTAGGACGAACTCTTTTTTCTCTACCAGAACCCCTTATTCCAACAGCTTCCACCAAATTTGTAACTACTGGTCGAAGGGATGTGTCTGCTCTCGCTTGGGACCTGGAAACTCTCATTATACAATTATATTACCAAAGATACTAATAATTTTCCCATTCATAACCTCATACAGAAACTTGATTTCTTCCTTGCTTGGTAACTTCTCCTTTCCTTCTACCGATCATATTGTGAATGATCCAGATTCCATCAATGCATACTGCAGCTTTAATTTCAGATGAACTCCTTGCGCACAAAACCCCCCATGGGTACTGGGTTGGTGCACATTGTAGTTACAACCAAATTAGCATCAAACTCTGTAATAGCCCTGAGTGGGTAAGGCCTGTCATCTATGGCAGGGCGATCATAATGTAGCGATCTAGCGATCAGTGGGCCGACCATTGGGCTGCTTCCTCGAGATTGCAGTGGCTCCCAAAGGAACCACATTCAAATTCTCTCTCAAGTTGGAATAAGATTCCCTGACAATGGAAGGCATATAGCCTTTTACCTCCTCACCGACAAACTGCAAATTCTGATCCTGAATAACGGCACGAATGGGGTGGAGTAAAACGTAAAACGTTTCACTTTCATTCCCACTCACAACAATGGAAACTCCTCGTCTTTCAACCGACCGGACCCAATCTTTCTCACTGTGATTCCTGGATTCAACAAACATAGCCTCACTCTTTCTGTCTTCGCTCTCACTTCACTACGAAGGCCCTTTTCGCTTTCCCTTACCCTTTTTCACAGTTTGCGACGTATCGACCTTTAGTTTTTTAACAGCTCACTCCATAGAAGAGCCGGTAGCCTTTCCTTTCCCTGTGTTCTTCGATCTGGCCATATATATGGCCAAAATGGTGAATATTGCGAGAACAACCTATACACACACAAAAGTCTCCCAACAACCCATCTCCAGCAATATTGGACTCACCCTTTCCAGATCATTCAAAACCTTCCTCCCTATACCGCTCGTAGAAGATGCCCTAACCAACCAAGAGCATAGAACCGCAACCCAACGCCACCCAACACAATCCATACTAACACAAAGGAAATTAAATGATTGCTCTATAGAATATCCCGAAGCACTTCTGCTGCAGGTCCAAACACTTTCAGGCTCTGCATGCGAAGAACCGTGGATGCCCCGGGTTAAAGTGATGAAGACACTGGAGGAAACCGTTGGACGCTTGCTTTTGGTGAGAGGAGAAGTTAGGTTAGGTTTTCTCTTATATAGGAGTTGAGGGAGGGGGAGATGTGAAAGGATTAAAAAACAATGGGAGAAAAAGGCACTTGAATACCCGTTGTTCATGCAGATGCAGGTACCGGTAAATTGTAGTGCCGTACCAAAAGATACACTACGTATTTTCTTGATTGGTACTGGTACCAATAAGTGTAGTACGATACGGTGCTACCTACCACTTTTTTTTCCTTAATGGGTACGGTACCGGTGAGTGTGGTACCAATTCCGGTGAAATTATTAGTCGCAAATGCAATTTGTTCTTTGCCTTGTTTTCAACTGGTACAGGGTACCAAAATTTTAGTGGTACCGGTACCACTTCTAAAATTTCGGAATTCTCTACATGTCGATTTCTTTTGTATGCTTAAACTTCTTGCCTTTGCTCAAACCCCCTCTAAACTGACTTGTGATTGCTCAATTGTGTACTACACTCTCTCAACACCTTCACGCTTACCTTGGAATCATCCTTACTCCACGTGATCAAGAGTCCTAAGGTTCGAACAAAACTAGCAACTCACGGCTCAACAAGGGTGCAAAGGATGACTTAGTATGATTTAAGTTTAAAGAGAAGGCCTTGGCCTAAAATCATCTTTCAACTACGTATGGATGTTCCTCAAATAATAAGATGCATGTAGTTGACATGGAAAGCTAAAAATGCACAGGATGAAGCAATAGCAAGCAAAAATGAGCTTAGGATAGGAAATCAATGACTTGTGTAGTTTATGAATGAGAGTGATACTAGTCAAGATTGACTCTGGAAAATAAAAAAGAATTGGGTCAATATGGTCCCAAATATGAAAAAAAAGTTTTTTGCTTGCCTGTTATTGTGTATGTGCAGTGAAACTATATGGAGTGCATACATAAGGTCATGTAATTTGGATACATCAAAGGCCAGTACCATGCACTCAAAGGAGCCGAAAATCGAAAAAATTGGCCATTGCATAGCCCCCTAAGAACACTGAATTAAACCAAATAGCATGCACTTAAATAGCTCTAACTAGTGTATGCCCACCCCCACCATGGAAATAAGCATTGCCCTCAATGAAATGACGATACACCCCATAGACTATAAGATAGGGCCAAACATAATGGTTACATAAGGGTTGGACTCTCCTTTATTAAAAACAAAAATACAGACTAAATGAATAAAGCGTAAAGGAATGCAAGAAAAAGAAAAGAACACTATACAAAAGGGTAGGATAGAGATTACGTTGAAGGAACATCCCAGTAAAGCGGATCTACCAGGTCCTCACTACTCTCTAGCCGATTCAGTTCTCAAGGATAGCTGGCCGACCATTGACTTTGGAATTTTCCCATTTTCTGGATTCTCAATCTCCACTGCGCCATATGGGTGAACGACCTTGACGATGAAGGGTCCAGTCCATCTAGAACGGAGTTTACGGAAAGGTGGCGAGAGGCGTATAGCGGTACCTTTGGTGAGGTTCAAGGTGGCACCCTTACAATGTTCTTCATGGAAGAGCTTTGGCCTCTCTTTATAGATTCTCAAACTCTCATACGATTCACGCCTCCAATTCATCAAGCTCGTTTCATTTGTAGCAGTCTGTTTACTTTGCCTTAGCGAATCAAAATTAAGGTTTTAATGGCCCCTAATATACGTACTCCATTTCCACTTTGGGAGATAACATGCCTTGCCATAAACTAGCCTAGAGGGAGACATACCAAGAATAGTCTTAAAAGCAGTACGGTAGGCCTAAAGAGCGTCGGTTAGTCGAGCGTAATCCTTGTGATTTAAGTGCGTTTTTTAAAATGTGTTTGATCTCCCTATTGTTTGAGGTTTGGCTTTATGATCTGTGGGTGGTAAGCTAGCCAAACTTTGTGTGTGACTCCATACTTTTAGCTCACCAAATTTTCAAAGGGTCAGTACAAAGAAATTGGGACACCATCACTAATGATTGCACAAGGCATTCCAAAGCGAGAAAAAATATGTTCTTCCAAAAATTTCAAAACAACCTTGTGGTCATTAGTTCTTGTTGGAATGGCCTCCACCCATTTAGAAACATAGTCAACTACTAATAAAATGTAAAGGTACCCACATGAGGGGGGAAAAGGCCCCATGAAGTCTAAACCCCAGCAATCGAATATCTTAATAATTAAAATAGGAGTAAGAGGCATCATGTTCCTTTTTGTGTTCCCTCCTAATTGTTGGCACCGAACACAGGTTTTGCAAAAATCAAATCAGTCTTTAAAAAGAGTGGGCCAATAAAAACCGGCTTGCAAGATTTTGTCCGTCATTTTTCTCGTAGAGAAACTCCCTCCTAACGGAGTGACAAAGGTGGTATTTTCGTGTGGTCATCATTGGATACACACCTTCTCAACAATTGATCGGAACCGATATCTAAATAAGTAGGGATCGTCAAAGTAGTATTTTTATGTCACTTAAAAAATTTCCTGCCTGGCGAGAGGTCCATTAGGATGAAATTTGTCTGTCACTGTGATAGTTTACTATGTCCCATACACCATGGGCAATGGACAAGAGCAAAGGTGCTCATCAAGAAAGGGAAATGTCGCCATGGGTAGACACACGAAGTTGTCTCAGCTTGTGAGGCAATTGGTGACTACCATGTTCTCAACTCCTTCTTATCCTTAATGGTCGAGGTTAAATTCTTGACCGAGTAGAATCCACCTAATCAAACTAGGCTTAGTATCACAGCAGAGCGGAATACTTCAGCCATTGCATGATCGGTGAAAATGGTTCTGGGGCCCCGCAGTGTAAGACCTTAACTTTTCTGACAGGAATACGGCCGAGAACTTCTTCGTAGTTGTGTAATTAGATTGAGCGGAATCTAGAATCTTGTTGGCATAATAGATCACAAATGCTTTTTTATCTTCCCTTTGCCCTAATACAACCCCTATGGCATAATCACTAACGTCACACATGATCTCAAAAGGAAGGTCCCGGTAGGAGATCGCGAGATGGAGTGACACTAACATAGTTTCGGTTTATCAAGGTCGCCTCACATGCACCTTGATATTCAAAGTGACATCCTTGGCAAGCAAATTGCACAAGGACGTGCTATGGCACTAAAATCTCTTATGAATCTCTATAAAATCTACATGACCTAGAATGACCAGTATATCCTTGACACACTTAGGAGTGGGTAAGTTGAAGTCAACTCGAAACTTTTTCTTTATCTACCTCTATTCCTTATATCGGCACTATGTGTCCCTAACATAATCCTTGTGTCACCATGAAGTAAATACTTCTCCCAAATCGAAATAAATTCTTCTCCGACACCTTTCCAATCCTCTCCTTAAATTACCAGGACATCCCTCATGTGCTTGATTTCCAAAAAGAAATGAAATCGTCATGATCTCGAAATATGTTTCTATCATATCTCTAAATCCCCATCATGCAGTTGGAAGGTTCTGGTGCATTACACATATCTGAAAGAACATTTTTCCTAAAATGAATGTGCCAGGTTAGTGAATGTGGTTTCTTAATCTTCTAAAAGTGCATCTCAATTTGATTCTTCCCCTAAGTACCCATCTAGAAAACAATAAAATTCCTCATCTTGCTAACGACTCTCTCGACATTTGATCCACAAGGTAAAGGGAAATGATCTTTCCTGGTATAAACATTAAGTTTCATATAGTCTATACACACCCTCCGGCACGGGGTGACTTGAGTGGGGCCAGTTCATTGTGGTGGTACTACTGCGGTGATCCCCGGAGGATTTCTTAAGGGCACGGTTGGGCGACCCTTGCTATCTACAATAGGGTAAATAACACCTACATCTTGGAGTTTTAAGACCTCTTTCTTGACAACTTCTTTCATAATTGGATTCAGTCGAGACGGTGGTTGTCTAAAGGGTTTGACATCCTCTTCCAAGTGAATCTTGTGTGTGCAAATCAAAGATAATTCATATCTCTGCGGTATCCATCCTATGGCGGGTTCTGTGGAGTTCTCAAATATCTCAAAATTTGTCTCTTGATCCGACTCTAAAGGGAGGATATGATGATTCTGAGGAAAGTTTCCAACACTAGGAATGCATACTTGAGATGCGATGGTAAAGGGTTTCAACTCAAGCTTAGCTGGTTTCTCTTCCGAAGGTAATACTCTGTCATCAATTGGTGGCAATTTTTCAAATCTAGGTGCACACCCATTTGCCTCCATCACCTCACTATGCTCAATTATGGAATGTAGAAAATCCAATTCAGATGTGGTTACCTCCTCGACACAACTTGGGCTTACTAGACAAGACTTGAGAGGATTATCATATGAAACATGATCACCACATGAGTGCTATGAATTCTATCATATTTACCTCACAATGAGACGTCCTCATCGTCCCTTTATCTCCTTGATAACGTGAAGATATTCAAATTAACATTAGTCCTCCCTACAGTGTAGTGTAGCGTTGGCCAAGAATGGCCCTACCAAGAATCACTATGGGCGGGTCCTTGATTCACCACGGGTTGAGTGTTAGACAACAAAGTCCATAGGAAAGTAGAACTTATCTACTTGCACCAATACATCCTTCACTATCCCTCACAAGATTTTCACTAAGGTCAATAGCGGAAGGGATAGTCGATTCTAACTCTCCTAACCCTAGCTCAACCTATACCGAGTATGGCAACAAGTTAACACTCGCTCCCAAGTCCACTAGAGCATTTCCCAATTTTGAATTTCCTACCACTACGGAAATGGTGGGGCTTCCTGGGTCTTTGTATTTTGGGGGAAGGTTGTTCCTAATCAAGGAGGTGGACTATTCAGTCATAAATGAGTCCTTGTTGACACCTAACTTTCTTTTCACAGTGAACAAGTCTTTCAAAAACTTGGCATATGATGGAATTTTCTTAATGGCATCCAATAAGGGGATGTTTACCTTAACCTGTTTGAACAACTTGTAGATTTCAGAGTGATTGTTCACTTTCTTAGGAACTCTCGGCTTTATGAGGGTATGGAAGCCGGGAGGGACATGGGAAGCTTTATCTTTTAAGCTCGACATCAACAACATGTCCCTATGAACATGGGGCACACTAGACACCTCATCATCCTGATTCATTTTGCACATCTGCTGTTTCTTTGACAATTCCTCAATGAATGGTTTATCAATTGTTTTTCCACTTCAAAGAGTGGTGACATCCTTGCAATGTTCAAAGGTTACATCGTTTGGACTTGAGATTCCAACACTATTTTGACCTTGAGGGTTTTGAATGGTCTGAGAAGGGAGTTTCCCTTTTTCTTGTTGAAAATTTCCCATATAAGAGGTCAACTTCCAGAAGATCTGGGATCTCACATCATTTAAGGCAATCTGAAATTCAATGTTGGTGATTGTTAAGCCCTCCTCGGGATAAATCTCAAGAATGTCCCCAAAACCCTTTTTATGGAGGTTTTCAAGGCTGTTGGTTTTGGATTCCTCGAGAAGCAGGGGCAGGAAACCCTTGGTTGGACTCAGAAATCTCGAGACCTTGATTTGGAATCAGGGGCTGATTCCAAACTCGGCTTTGGGAAGTTCCCGCCTTGGTTATTTGGCAAATGGTTTGCCTCCCTCATTCCTCCAACTAAAGTACCGGGTACTTTACCCATCCTCGGATTATGTAAGTTTTGTATGAGAATTGAAGGGGCATCCTTGTAATTAAGAGCATTAGCCTGCTTTCTTGGTCCGGACAGCTCCCCTTGACTCGAGGAAGGTTAAGGCGTTTAATGGTTGAATGTGTGCAATATCGCAATGATGCATGACTCCTCCACTCCTTGTGATCCCATAGGCATCGCAAGTGCTCGGTACAACAAATACCACCTAATTCACTTTTTCAATCTGGCGGCCTCTAACTCTAGTTAAATCAAGTATTTTGCTTTCGTGTCATCATTCTCTCTTATGATGTATTCATCCTCCTGTAGGTGGCTATGCACTTTAGCAGTATCTAGGGAGGTATTAGTCTCCTGCTAGAGCATTTTTCATTGTATCAAAAAATTACACAACTTCCTTAGCGCTTTTTCTTGCAAATCCCTTATGCACACATCATTTGACGTAGACATTCATATATTCAGTGGAAAGTCCTCAGAAACATGTACCAATTTTTCTAACATCCAAACCATGATGAGGGAGAGCGTGGAGGAGGTCCCCATATCTTCCCATACACAAAAAGGTCATCCGATTTTTAAAAGTTTTGGATTGCTCGCATGAGTGCAGTACATGCGGGAGTGGGAAAATTTTGTCTGTGAAATTACTTCTAGCTGCCTTCCTAAGTGAAATTGAATTCGGAGCAAGAGAGTGAAACCATATTTTGGCTTCCTTTTCCTTCAGAGAGAACGGGAATAAAACCAGCGTAAATTTATATAGAGGTGATCCTGTGAAAGCACCGAGAACATCCTCAAATCCTCATGAATGACTAGGGTTCATAATCACCCTCGATACAAGGAGAAGACGAATCATCTCCACTTCAAGGAATTGCTACTCTTCTGTGTAGGTGAATACATAAGTTTGCTGTGGTTCTTTGAGGTTGCAGATTCTCGGTTCTTCCATATCAAGGTAAAGGGCAGGAGCTCGATATTGATTTTGTTGAAAATTAACATTTTCCTCTCCCGCCAATGGGGTTACCCAGCGGCGGCAACAACACCATCTTTTGTCGTGGAGGTTCATAGGGGTCTTTGTGGGTTACTGTGCAACCCTTGGTCATTTGGATTAAAAGAGTTTGTTGATTCCTGGATGTTCCATTAAAAGTTTTAGAGTTCTCTTGAACAAACATCTTAATGTGGACTCCTTCTGTGGATGTCTCTTGAGGTATAACCTTACAAGCTCTGCCATAGTCACGAGTCCAAATCGACATGCACCAATATTAGCCCAACTAGACAGGTATCCACTTATATTATCTACAAAAAGAATTAAAAGAAAAAGGTAGAGAATGTAAATTTGATTTGCAATGCAAATTCGAAAAATTACCACTAGCTCTCTCCGATCAACTAGAGCACTCCACACTCCCTAAGAATGATATCAAAATGCTTCATCTATTTCAGCTAAAATTATTCAAGCGTAAGAACTCATGTCATCAAGATACGGCCACTGTGAGTCCACGGTGTCATTTCACGTGAGTGGTTCTCAGATGATCCTTAGGGTGTTGCTATCCAATGAATGACAAAGTAAAATCCGAGGGATTTTGATTGATTGATTTATTAACCAATCGATTTAAACTATTTTAAAACAAGAAGGGCGAATGATGATAGATTCCCAGGTCTTTTCTCACCACCGGTGTAACACCCACTCACTGCATAATCTCATCTAGAGCCATGATGAATGGTCTTTGGATGGGGGATTTAACTTAAAAGCTTTAAGACAAAGAATAGACTTAACGGTTATCAAATGCCGTTCGTACACCTAGTGACTCTGACCTGTAATTGAGATCAAGCACAACGCGGTACCAAGAATCTCCCTGCTCACACGCATAGTCAAGAAGATGCCAAACTAAGGTTTGGTAAGGATTTTTGCAAGTGTTTAATATCATACAACCTTTTGAAGCACAAGAGGGGATCGAGGGGTTGTTACCTTGTTAAGTGAGTTTCCACCATTAAACCCTATCATGGAGGTTTAGAATTTATTAAAGCAAGGTGAGAATTGATTCATAATTGTTGGAACACTAGTAGTAAATGGGGATTGAGAATTAACACTTCACACTCAAGTAAGGCTGAGATATTAAAAACACGTAGCTCCCCCAATGAACAGGAACACCAAGTTCTAAAACTAACTGAAAGATTACAAATGCTTAAAAACTCATAATCAGAAGAAAACTAGCTAATCTATTCTAGAAACCCTAGAAAAATATAAGAAAACACTCCAAAGGTTAGAGCCAAAACCTTAGAATCCGAACTCCCTCAATTCTTCCCAAAGTAATACTTAAATACATAATCCTCATTAGTGATCCTCAAGTGGGATCGAAGACGAGTGTGTCCTGCACCAAGATCGAATTCCACTCACATCCCGCAGAGATCGATACAGTTGGTACTGGTACTGGGCTAGTGTGTGGTGCAATCGTACCAAAAGTGCACTGTACTCCAGCTATGGGTACCGTATACCATTATATTTGGTACCATACCACCGCCCATCAAGCCTCTCACGCATGCGGGTAACACTTACTCAAATATAGTGGTACAAAACACGCCTCCACAATTCTACCTCTCTTCACTTTAGAACTACTCGCGGCCTCCCGACAACGTCTGTAGTCGACAACAATGATCTACAGTTGTTCTCTGAAATCAAACCTCTACAAAAATGTGCACAGACTAAATAACCTCGCATATTGACGCATAAAAATGATAGAAAAGGTCAAAGTACTTATTTACACACAAAACGAAAGCAAACATGAACTAAGGAGCTTAAAACCATATATATAATTGTCACTTTATGTATCCAACACCTTCATGTCTTTATAGTCGTGAAAGGGTTGAATGGATTGAAAACTCTCTCTCAAATGTGGGAATGTGTCGGTTAAACAAAAGTCGGCAGGCGAAAGTACATCAAACATGTATAGAGAAGGAAATCAAGTATATTGATCGAAGTCGCTAAGATGGCCTTGAAGGCACACCATAACACACTTCTCAAGTGGAGTAACTCCAGAGAAGTGCTCGTAAACTTGCTCAATGTGATATTCTTATTCCTGCAGACCAAGAAGTGTGCAAACCCGTAATTTGTCAAGGTTCTTGGGGTCTCCCTTCTCCTCATGATATAAAAAAATAAAAATAAATAAAATCAATTACCATTTTCATTATCCTCAATAAACTTGATATTTAGGGTATGTTTGAATCAAGTTTTAACAATTTTCTATTACATATATTTTATTAATATATATATATATTTATATATATATATATATATATATATATATATATATATATTTATATATTTATATATTTATATATGTTTACACTAAAAATAAATTTTTAGCACACAAATGGTATTTCTTAATAATTTTTCGAATCAGCAGAATGGAATGGGCCAATAAATAGACCAAACTGAGCTCAACTTTAATTGAAAGCCCTCCAAGCCTATGAGAGAATCCAACCCATGAAAAGGTCTAGGGACATTTCTAGAATTTTTAAATAATTTGTCAAGACTGCTAGCTAAGATTATTGGGACTTTGTCTCAAAGGTAGAAGATGGAAGAGACTTGTTCTCTAAGACATGACATGGCAGAGTACATGAACAGTTATTGGAAGTGGGGAAAGTTACTTGGAGAATAAGACTTTAGTGGAGAAGTGACTTGGGGAACAAGACTGAATGAGGACATGGACAATTATTGGAGAAGGTGGGCTGGGGAGGAATGCCTATAAAAGGGAATCAAAGCATCAGAGGAAAGGATTCGATCATCAACAAACACTCAAAACAAAGCATTTTATCATTTTCTCTTAGTTTTCTACAAGTTCAATAGTCATCTTTTCTAGACTCCTAGCTTAGTTTTCTAGAGATGTTCTTCCAAGGGTTTGTTATTTCTAAATTTCTCATTTCAGTGATTTTGGGTCCATTCTTTATAATGAAATTTGTTATTCTTCAAGTTAGTCTGTAAAGTTTTCTTAGCTTTTAATTCAACTTGAATCTAATTTTCAAAGCATTGTTTCCAGTAATTTTGGTAATCTAGGAGCCACAAGGGAACTAATAGGGAATCCATTTTTCACTTGAGCAGAAGTTAGATTTCGGCACAGTTTTAGTTTGGAAATACTATAATTTCCTAACACGCCCACGCATCCACCAAATCTCCATGCTTTTTGTTTGTTTTGGTGAATTACACTAAAAAGTCTACAAATCGAAACATTTTTTTTTGTATGTCTGGTGGGAGACATCTTTATGAAACATCGGCCGATGGGAGACGTCTTTGTGAAAATCCACACATCTTTTTGCTTTGTTTTATATAGTTGTGCATATTCCACGATGGGACCAATCTTTGCGAAACATCGTCTGATGGGACAAATTTTTTATGAAGAATGCCAACAAAATTGAGGAGTAAGACAATTATAGAGTCTCCGGACTTAGGATCTAAAGTTGTAGAAGCAGCATAGAAAGGAAGAGTTTCAGCCCTGGTGGAACAGATAGAAAACCTGATGAATTCTTTAGTACGACAACAGGGGAATCCATCCAACAGCCTTATTGAACAAGTGGAAGGAAGGGGAGTAGGTAATGCGAATGTGTCTATTCTTTTCTCTAATAATTTTAATGAATTTCAGGCTTTCATGCAAGAAATAAAGAGCCAGTAAGTGATCATGACTGTTTTTATGGAAGAAATGATGTAGCAATATCAATCCATCCTAAAGAACCTTAGAGAAATGAGACAACCAAGGCAGGAAGCTGCTTTTAAGCCTAAAAGGAAGTTTTCTAATGAACTCTGGAGCAGCATTCTGAGAACCTACGAGAAGCTGGTGAATTTCACCTCTCACCTATGCAGGCAGAGGTTAGGTGCCTTTCTCCCCATAGGAGAGAGGGTGGTACTATGGAGAACACAGTAAGGGAAATAACTAATGCAGCCATAATACAAATTTCTTTAGAGGATTTTCACAAACTAATCCACTTACACACCTGGTGGGAGCATATGAAAGAGGCTTTCTTCTTTCAACTGAGGCTCGAGGCACTCATAGTCGCAAGATGAGAATGGTAATAGGGGACAACAAATTTTCAACTTGTTATGCAACCACCCTCCACCACACCTAACCTAGGAAATAAGTCACAAGCTCTAATTGCATGAGCTCAGATAAGGATGTGGCAGAGACTGAGGAATTCATTGTGAAGGAGAAGTTCATCACTTTTCATCATGATCACCAGCTCCGACGAGCTTAGAGGAAAAGTATGTTGTAAGTATCACAACTCATGGAATCATAGTACTAATTATTGCTGGAGTTTCAGGAATGTTATCCAAGACAGTGTCAACAAGGAAGTCATGGTGGATTTCCTTGGAGAAAAGGAAGTCACTTTGAAAATCTTTGGAAAAAAAGAAGTCACAAAGGAAGTTCTCTCTTGAGGCAAGGAAGTCATAGTAAATTTCCCTAGAGAAAAGGAAGTCATGGTGACGCCCCCTTAAGGAAAAGAAACTATGGTGATTGATGAAGATCCATTTCCACCAGTAGCTTCAATCAACATAGCTACTACTGATTCGAGGGCTATGCTAAATGCAAAGAAGGCTGGGAGATTTTCACCAAGTTCTAGGGTAAGAAAGGTATGGATTCCTAAGCAATACTTGACTTATAAAAATGACTTAGCGGCAAAAGGAAGAGTGCCTGAGCCAAAGAATGGAAAAATAATGGAAGGTATCCATACCATTCATTTGGAGACTCAAAACAAGAGGCAAAGATTAAGAAGTTCTCTAAGGAAAAAAAATGTTTCTCCAAAAGAGAGATATGTTTATTTAAGGGAAAAGGGAATGAATGACCCTTCAAGAAGGAAAATACCCCAAAGGTTTATAGTTCCTCTTACTATATCACTTGTACAAGAATGGCATGTGGTGCAACATAAGAAATTTCTTCAAAAGCTCACCATAACTCAAAAAAGGAGAATGTTGAGACAAAGAGCCATGGAGAAAAGACAACTTCCTAGATAAATGTTGTAGGGAAAGCCAAAGGAGGCAGAGAATATCAAGAAAAAAGTGATGCCTGGTCTAGAGAAAACCAAATCTAAAGGAAAAGCTATAGAGAATGTTGAGTTTATTTGTAGTTCAAAAGACGAAACATATTTGGGAACTATTCTAATAGGTACAAATCCTTTGTCCTTGAATTATTCTATTAGTTATCTAACTTTGCCAGCTTTATTCAAATTAAAGGAAATGGAGGAAAGCCTAGTAAAAGTGAAACAAAAACAACCTATAACAGATGAAGGCTGCATTTACAAGGGGATTATCATTGAACCTTCTAAAGAAAGCAGGCACCAAAAGGTGATACTTGAAAAACCTACTATAGAAATGACAAAAACACATTCAATATTGAATCTACAAGGGGATTAGCACCAGAGGTTCATCAATGGGAAATTCCTTAAACAATATTTCTCTACCATGTAGGAAAAGTTTGGCATCACCCAAAGGATTAGGCCGATCCTATGGCTTATAAAGGCTCAGCAAGCCTAAGGCAAAAATAATGCTGAAAGAAAAAGGATTGTACAGAAAGAGACTTGATGGGTTACTGCTCAAATGCCTATCCTTCCCAGACAACATGGAAGTGATTAAGCAAGTTCATGAAGGCGTATGTGGAGCCCATCAAGCCGAGATAAAAATGTGGTGGCTAATTAGGAGACATGATTATTTTTAGCCAACCATCCTAAGTGACTGCATAAATTACTCTAAGGGTTGCCAACAATGTCAAAATTTTAGCAACATACAAAGGATCCCTGGTATGGAACTCCACTCACTTGTGAAACCATGGCCTTTCAAAGGATGGGCCATGGACATAATTGGGAAAATCTACGCCCAACTTCATCAAAGGGACATAACTTCATCTTAGTTGCTACAGACTACTTCACTAAATGGGTGGAGGCTAC
Organism: Tetrastigma voinierianum; assembly: GCA_016808115.1. NCBI lineage: Eukaryota > Viridiplantae > Streptophyta > Magnoliopsida > Vitales > Vitaceae > Tetrastigma > Tetrastigma voinierianum. Next base: position 284,046 of record JAEQBH010005765.1, on the reverse strand, counting down.
TCCCTTGAAGAAGGTAGAGTAGAAGGATGTGATCCAATTCATCAAGGAGCTTATCATTCATAGATTTGGAATTCCTCAATCAATTACAACCAACCAAGGCACCATGTTCAGTGGGGATGAGATGACCTATTTTTCCAATGACTGTGGCATTCAACTCATCAAATCCATTCCTTTTTATGCCCAAGCAAATAGGCAGGCAAAAGCTTCTAATAAGGTGTTGATAAGCATCCTGGAGAAGATGTTGGAAGATAATCCTAGAGATAGGCACAAAATTTTATCTAAGACCTTATGGGCTTATAGAACTTCTAAAAGAGATTTTACAGGGATAAGTCCTTATTCTCGAACCTATGAGCAGGATGCAGTGCTTCCAATGGAGGTGGTAGTTCCTTCCCCGAGGGTATCCAGGAAGAATGGCCTTAATCCTCAAGAATACAATGAGGCCATGGTGAGGCATTGGATGAGAAAATATTACAAGCACTTGACCAATGATCCAGAAAAAGAAGGTGGCTTGATCCTACAACAAGCGGGTCAGAAGAAAGAGATTTAAAGAAGGGGAGCTCGTTTGGAAGGTGGTGCTGCCCAGCAGTGCTAAAGATAGAGAATTAGGGAAATGGTCTCCTAGTTGGGAGAGTTCATTCAAGGTTCACCAAGTACTACCCGAAAATGCCTACTGGCTATCAAGCCTTGAAGAGGAGCCACACAAAAGGTTCATCAATGGGAATTACTTCAAGAAATACTTTCCCACGATGTGAGAAATGTTGGATACTCCCAAGAAAAACTAAGGTAGGGAATGAGGGAATAACAATAAAAATAGGTATCATTGACCATTTTTGGATTAGGGAAACTATTCCTAGTAGTTACTTTGAGTGATAAAGTAGGCTATTTTGGCCACTCACTGTTCAAACCTTTTGTATTCCTCAAAGTCATACTTGTTATACCCTCATTGTTTTATGAGTAAATAAAGTAGACCCCGTTGCCTCTTTAATTCTGGGGAAGTAGATACAAATCTTTGATGGGAAGGTTAAAGAAGGCTTTGGGATCCCTATTCATCCTAAATAAAGGCTCTTCCCCAAGAATGGGCTTGTTATGTCATCAATTATCTAAAGTACATTCCATAACCACTTTAGGACTGGAGAAATATGGGATGACCAAGTGATAAAGTGGCTTCTTGGCCATTGCATTCATCAACACACTGATTTCTCCAAGGATGTTCTTGCTCCCTCTCCGGATAGGTCCCAAGACTATTTTAGTGATTGGAGAAATAGGTATGAGACTAGTTCCAAGATAGGATTTGAGGTATTAAAGTTGGCCTTTGGCCACTTCACCTCAAAAACTCATACTTCTTCAAGATTCCCTACTGATCCCTCAAGGAATACTTCTTGATCACATCAAGATAGGGGAAATTGGAGCGAAAATATCCGAGGGAATAAAGTAGGCCTCTAGGCCACTAGATACACATAATTCCCCAAACAGAGCACCTGGAAAAGTTCATAAGAGATTATCATAATCACTCTAAGATTGAGGAAATAAGCCCTTATGTTGAATTAGAGTAAAGGAAAGTAGGCTTTGTGGCCACTATACATTCAAATGCAAGATTTCTATAAAGAATTGGACTTGTTACATCATTGCACCAAGAGATAAGTTATCCCTTAGGAGAAAATGGAAAAATCAATGAGTAGTAGTCAACGTCGCAACGTTGCTTTTCCACGTCACGACGTGATAGAGAGCTTGAGATTATAGTAGCGGTCAACGTCACGACGTTGCTTCTCAACGTTGCAACATTGCTTCCCCACGTCGCAACATTGCTTCTCCACGTCGCAACATCATGCACGAACACAACACCTTGTGGAAGGATTATGCAGTGTGGTCACGACCACGAACATGACCATGACCCAAGATATGGATTAAGGACTATGTCACCTTATTTTCAGTATCCGTGCAACGGAATCGCGACTATGACTTTCATGATCTCGACTATGACTCAATGGAAGGGGATCAAGGAACCGAGGAGAGTTAGGTAAAATAGGTTTTTGGCCATGGTTCAAGAAGAGGGGTTTTGGTTTTTATCAAGCTCGTCTCAATCATAAGAAATAAATAAAGTAGGCCTTATGGCCACCAAACTGAGGGAAATCCTCAAAAGTGTACCTATCCTAACAGCAATAATCATTCAAGAAGTATTCAAAGTGTTTGTTAAACACACACATCCAAAGGTAGGCCTAATGCCATCTTGGTCTGCTAGTTCAGCCACATGTAAGAAGTGATTCTGTGTAAGTATTTTTCAAACACACAAATCCAGAGGTAGGCGTTAGTGCCACCTTGGTTTACTAATGCAATGTCATGGTTATGGTGCACGTGTGTAAATGTTCAGTGATAGCACACATCCAAAGGTAGGCCTAGTGCCACCTTGATCCAGTAGTTCACACACATACAGTATGCATACATGAAAATGTCAGTCAATTCCCAACATAACAATCAGAGAGGATTGGTCAGTTGACACCTAATCAAGAAAGGCAACCTCTTCAAGTCCATCAAATGGTAAGGTTGAGGAGTTATCTTTACGATGCTTCCGCTAGTAGACGAAGCGAAAAGATCGAGTAAAAGGGGAGAGATCGAGATCTGCATATAAAGGAGAAAAGCTTTGTAAAGAGCCAGTTTTTTCTAAGTGTTTGTTTTTGTTGAAGAGCAGAAAGTTTGGAGTTTTAAAAAAAGAAAAAGGGTATTTCTTTATTTATTTATTTTTTAAAGACTTGTTGTTGAAGAACGAAGGATTTAGAGGGTCTTTCTTGATTGTAAGGACTTTTTCATTGAAGAATGAGTGATTCAAAGTTCTAAAAACCAAAAAAGATTTCCTAGTTGTTAGAGATCCTATGAATATTCTCTTGGATTATGGGATTTCTCTTTATTGAGGATGAATCTTTCAATACCCCATTAGAAGTCATATGGAACATTCACTGTAAATAACTTAGTCAAAAAGTGATAGATCTACTCACCACTGTAGAATGCGAATTTTGGTCGTATAGAATGGCTGAAAAAAAAATCGAAGCTTGTAGTGGAAGAAGGGCTGTGGCTGGTTTGCAACAGAGGACAGCTTAAAGCAGCACCAAGGCATCCCAACTAAGGTGACTTGTGGCAGCAATCCTCAGCAACCTTAAATAAGTTTGATGTGACAAGAACATAAAACAACAAGGTTTTCAGCCAAGAATGGGGTTGAGATATGAGAAAAATATGAGAATGTGGAATGATTAATACGTAAATCAAAGGGATTTCTTCCTAAGAACCTTTCAAATCCCAAAGGAGAGTCTTTTGATGTAGAAGGAATCGGTTACAGAGAAGAAGTCAAGCTGCAAGTTTAGAAAGAAAAATTGGCAAGTGCACCTCAAGGCATTACTTTGAGCTGCTCATTCCTCAATCGAGCTTGGGTTTGGCTGTGCTTTCCATTAAATGATCCCATATCCAAAGGGTAAGTTGCACTTTGGGCCTCATGATAAATAGATGAAAGAGGGAAGGAAGTGACATATAAAAACTAATTCCAATATAAACATGGGCCATGGGTGCTCTCTGTATCATGAGGAATGAATTGTTTTACACTAAAGAAGAAATAATTTTTGAGCTAAATAATTTAAATAATTTTTCCTCTCGAAAGATGGAATGAGCCTGAATAAAATAGAGTCCAAACCAAGCTCGACCCAATCGAAAGCCCCGACCCCGCAGAATCAATCCATGAAAAGGTCTAGGGACATTTATGTAATTTTTAAATAATTTGTCAAGGCTGCTTGCTAAGAATATTGAGATCTCAAAGATAGAAGATGGAGGAGACTTGTTCTCCAAGACATGACATGGGAAAGTACGTGAGCAATTATTGGAAGTGGGGAAAGTTACTTAAAGAATAAGACTTTAGTGGAGAAGTGACTTGGGGAACAAGACTCTAGTGGGGATATGATCAAGTTTTAGAAGGTGGGATGAGAGGAATGCCTGCAAATGAATCAAGCATAAGGCGAGATCTAATCATCAACCAACCACTCAGAAATAAACATTTCAACATTTCCTCTTAGTTTTCACAAGTTTAAGCGATCGTCTTTTCCGATTCCCTGGCAATTTTAGATGTTCTTTCCAACATTTTGTTTGAACCCAGCTTTCTTACTTGAGTTGATGTTTGAATTAGAAACTATAATGAAATATGTTATTCTTAAAGCTAGTCGGTAAGTTTTTCTCTTAGTTTTCAATTAGGTCCATGCAATCTAATTTTCAAAGCATTATTTCAGCAAAATATAAGGGAGGCTGTCAAAGGGAACTAGAGTCCAGCACAAACTTGATTAAGTTGAATTTCGGCATAGTTTCGGTTTGGAAATACTATAATTTCCTTGCATGCCCGCGCATCCACCAAATCTCCATGCTTTTTGTATGTTACGGTGAATTACACTAAAAAAATCTACCAACTGAGACAATATATATTAGAAGAATATGTTTGACAATCAACAACTACTTTTTGTTTTGCATTATTCAGAACATGAAATAATGTGTTTAAAAAATATATTTTAATTGTTTTATGTTGTCTAACTTCTGTTTTAAAATTATTGTGAAAATTAATTATATATATAAGAACAAATTTTGATACAAATTATTTAAATATATTAAAAATATTTCTTTAAAATAAACTTTTGTTTATAATATTTTCTTTCAAAAAGCGTTTTTAAATTTAGAAGTGTTTTTATAAACAACTAAGCAACAAAAAAGCGGGTTGTTTGGTTCTTATTTTTGAAAATACAAATAACATCATTTTGGTGTGATGTTCTATGAAAACTGTTTTTATTCTCTTAATTTAGTTATAAGATATGTTCTAATTGTTATATTATTGTCGTATTATGTTTCCTTAAAAAATAAGGCCATGGAATATCACTAAATATTTTAGGTCATGACAAGAAAAAATTATGAGAAAGATGGACATGTAAAGACTATTCAGTGTGTGTAGCTATATAAGGGTTTGAGGGTTGGGAGTTTTGTGAGGTATTTTCTCGGTATTGTGAGCATCCTAAGATTTTATTATTTTGTTATTTTGTGATTTTTCCTAGTCATTGCAATATGTTGATACTCCCAATCTTGTACTCCGTTTTCAATAATAGTGGGAAGATTTTCTCTCATTCGTGGATGTAGACATAATTGGCTGACCACATTAAAACCCTCGTGTACCTTTACGTTGATTACTTTATCATTGTGTTCTTGAATTGATATTCTTGTGCATCAAAGTTTCCGCAATTTATAACAAGTGATATCAGAGCTTCAGGATTAAAGATATATGGAAGAACAAAAGATTATAGAGCACATAAGATGAAGATAAAATTAATTTCGGTTCAAGGTGGAGTCGATTGCTCTCTTATCAAGATGTGATGGATGATTGTCTCGATGGAATTTGATTCAATGTGAAGATTGTTAGAATATGTCTCAAATCCTTAATTAGTATTTACTCCTTTTTGTAAAGAATGTTGTATAGTATAATTCCTAGTTGTTATATTATTGTAATATTCTGTTTCCTTTTAAAATAAGAAAGTTGTTAGGAATATCCCTATAAATGTTCTAGATCATGAGAGGGAAAAGTTATGAGATAGATGGACTTGTAAAGGCTATTCGCTATGTGCAGAGATGTAATAGTTTGAGAGATTTAGAGTTTTTTGAGGTATTTTCTCGATATTTTGGGCATTCTAAGGTGTTGTGCTTTTGTAATTTTTCTTAGTCGTCACAATACTTTGATACTCCAATTTTGTACTATGTGTTTTCAAGAATAGTAAAAAGATTCTTTCTCATTTATGGATGTAGGCATAATTGACCGAACCATATTAAAACCCTCGTGCACCTTTACATTGATTACTTTATCTTTGTATTCTTTAATTGATATTCTTGTGCATCAAAGTTTCCATGATTTATAATATGTACTATTTTCTTGTTTCATAGACCAAAACTCAACTTTGATGAATTATTTCTCTTCTTTTTTTTTTTTTTTATCAAATTCTTGCCCAACTTTTACGATCTTCACGACATTTTCAAGGATTTCTTACCCAATACGTACGAATATTGATTTATTTCTTAGCCTCCAAATTTGATAACAACTGGAAAAAAGAGCGAGATTGAAGGCCATGACCACAGGTCAAGGAAAAAAAATGTGTATAGAGAAAGAATGACCACCTACTGTACATGGTAACTTCTTGGTATCTTCTATTACATTTTCTATTTTTATTTTTGTTCAGTTTTTCCTTTTTTTTCTACATTTCCTTTCTATTTTTATTTCCCTTGCATTTCCCTAATATTTTATGAGAATCAAACGTAGCCTAATGAACCATCAAAATGACTATAACACTAAAATATATTTGCGTAGACTCAGACCGTCAGCAACCTAATATTTTTCAATGCAATATCATCTTGTTCATTAGTGCAAATATTAGTGATGGGATCCAAATGCATGCCATTGCCACCCCATCAATCAATGGAAATCATAGAAGTTGATCTTCAACGTATTCATACTGAATCTTCAAGGAGAAAATGCAGGAATGGCATTAAGGTCGTGCTTTATGTGGATTTTTAGATCATTTAGGTTCAAACTTCAAGCCTATTCAGTTCCAAAATTCAAAAAAACTCATTACTATTTGAAAAAGCAAAAATCATCCCTATTTCTTTTGACTAGAAACCCTTAATTAACATTCTCATTCTCAAACCCAACTCCAATTTTCAGCTCTAATAACTGACAAACAAAAAATGGGGTATGCTGTTAGAAATCCGTTCATCACAATAGCCATCATTTTCTACCCTCTTTGGTTACTTTTCAGCACCCTAAAATTTGCTTCAGCCAGGAGGCCTCTGCATGGAGAGCACGTGTTCAAGAATCAATATTTGCTGGTTCAGTCTCTGGAGGCGGGGCTGATTCCACCGAGTAGCGGTTCTGGATGCAGCCACATCCCTGGTACTGGAATCTGCATCAACGAAATTAATTATCGGCGCCCTTTTGTTCATCCACCTCCGACACCATATCCTTCCATGGCTGCTGAGACTAAAAAGCAAGATCTTGGCTATTGATCTTGTTTGGCAGTGGAGTTCAATACGCCGTATGATCAACTGATAAATAAATAATTGGAAAATAAATATCAAACCGGCATCCACTTTTATTTATTTTCTTTTATTTTGTTGGTTTTTAATTTGTCTTTCATCCCATGGAAGCAAAATATTTATAAGTTTGGTTATAAAGTCTGGCTAGAATTTGATTATTTGTCATATAATTGTTGTTGTGAATCGTTGATTAGTGTGGACACCACATTTTGGCTATTACATGTTTCCCGCTAAAAAGATAAGACTTGTTTTTGTATTTTGGAAAAACCATTTTTTTTTAAAACGGTTTTGGAGTCGTCACTTATTTTATTTTTTTTAAGGGAAAACAAAATAAAAAATAAAACTCTAAATATGACTCATAATATAAAAAAACGGATCTGATGAAAATCGAGTCTGAATTCGAAGTCGGGTTATCGGAAAATGCGGTGACAAGTCATTAACACCATTCTAAGCCCCTAAGTTTGGGTCTCTAATAATCAAGTTAAGTAGAATAGTATTGATTAATCTGAATTAATACAAAAAATAAACAATAATGGTAACACGAGGACACAAAAAACATATAATAAATAAATAACAAAGTCAAAGTGGAGAAATGTGTACCTTGGTGGATTTGAAAGTGCTATCAATAGAATGTGTTAAGTGCAGTAGCAAATACAAAATATTTAAAGTCAAAATTTGGAGGAGAAGAGTATATTTGTAAAATAAGTGTTAAATTATTTGTTAAAAACATATATGAGATGTGGGCCTCACTAAAGCTACGTTATTAGCATAGTGCATCCACAAGTTCCATTTTTATTGGAATTATAGAATTGATTGTGCATTTAGAGTTTTGAAAATTAGGTTAAACAAATAAAGAAATTTGAAAAATGAAAATTTAATTATGGAATTCGAAAAATAAAATAAAAATGTATTGGAAAAGAAGAGGTTTGAAGTTTGGATATTTAGAAAAAAAAATATTTTATTTGTAAAAAATTAAAGAAAGTGAATTTTGAATTTTAAAGATTTTTTTTAAACATAGAGATCATAAAATTTACTTTTAAATTAAATAAAATGATTTTTAAAAATTTATTATAGAAAATGAATTTTTTTTAAATCAAGGAATGAATTTTTTTAATAATTGAAAATAATTTTTAAAAATTTTGAAGTTAAAGAAAAATGATTTCTTTTATTTATATAACAAAGGTAATGGGTGAAAGTTAAGTAAAATGTTAATAATATTTTTATTGAAAGTTAGTGATAAGGAAGAATTAAAATTGAAAATGGAGGATGTTAGAAATATTATTTAAAAATTTGGTAAATGTTTAAAAACAGAAGAGTGCAGGCTAATTGTTTCAGTGTTATTTCCACATTAAAATTAAGTGGGTAGCCCACTAACCCCACAATATTGAGCCAATTAAAAAGAATACCCAATATCTTTATTTGTTATGAAGATATCACCCTTGATTAGTGGAGTAAATTATAATAAATATAATTTAATATAAACAGTTATAATAAATATAATTTATTATAAACAGTTATTAATTAATGTTTAGAAACGGTTTTTTGAAACGTGTATTTTGGCATAACTTCTCTATCAATAAATTATATATAGAAACCACTTTTCATGTGCCGGTTAAGGCACTCTTCCATCAATTACGAAAACAATTATGTGTATCAAAGTTTGATAAGGAGAAGAGAGATCGGATTTAAGATCTATAAGCTGAGGAAATCTCTCATGGTACAGTGAATTTCTTCAAGCGGTATGTAATCTATATTTTTATTATTGTGTATTATTTTATTATTAGAGATGAGGTTTGAATTCAAATGATCTGGAATATTGTGTGTTAATTTTAAAGTATTAAAATCTCAACAAATGAGTACTCGAGCGGATTGAATTTAAATATTAGAATCATTGTTTTATAAAGATTAAGTTTTGATATTTATCTTGATTAGTCGTCTCTACTAAAATGAATAATAAAAAAATTATTTAAACAAAATAGAGCCAGCCACCAATAGCATTAGGAGGAAGATTTTATTTTTCCTAGCACCATGGCCCGGATCAATGTCGGTGAGGGCGGTTATTTGGCGTCGATCAGATGCGTTTCGAGGCGCCATTGTTGGCCGTTTGGTGCTTCGGGCACCATAGAAGCTTCAATAAATGAGAAATGTAGAATCACGTGCCCAGTTTAATGGAGTTGTCATTATCCTTGTTGAATATGAAACTGAAATTCTCTTTAAGATGTCCATATCCTGTGATTTGAACCTTTACAGCCCAAATTATCGATGGTCTGATTTCTTTGATTTTTATTATGATTGATTATTGAATCAAGATGATTATTAAAGATATTATTTCCATGATTTTTAACTCCAAAATAAAGAGTCATTTCATATTGTGCATTTATCCATCATTGTTTATAAAATATAAGGACAGCTGTTTAGATAGTTGTCAGTAACCTAAATTAGTGAGCCTTGTATTTATTGAATTGCATAAAAGGAATAAAGGGAAACTTATAAAATTCTTAATAATTCTCTTTATAATTAGGAGAATGAGACTAACCCCGAAGTCATTTCTGCTAATTATTAATTAATAGTTTTATTTGGTTGCCCAGAAGGTAAAATGGATACCCAAGAGTGACTTATATCGCTGACACACAAAATAGTAAAGTGTTTCGCTCCTCAGAAGTGAACCTTTGGATGTTAAAATTGCAAGGAGAATTTTAATGATATTAATAGTTCATTGCGGTTTATTTTATACTTGAGGCCTTATTGTGAGCATTGTTCCTGTATAATACGGGTTCCCTTCGTTACACTCTCTTTGCATCACCGGAATATTTGTTTTGATGGGTCAAACTTTTCTGAATGGTATGAAAGAGTTCAATTCTCATTGGGTGTATTGGATCTTGACCTGGCTTTAATAACGGATAAACCTCAAAAACTACAGTTGTGATTTTTCAAAGTGGGTTAATCAGCAGGCAAAATCCGTGACTCGATGTTTATGAGAATGACCAGCGCGATAATATCAGACCTCCCTCGGCAGGAGTTTGCCTCGAATTTAAAAAGTTTGTTGAGGCGCTAAAGCATGGCGTGGTCTGTAAACATGTGATGGCTGAATTGACCACCATGAAATATGATGGTCGAGGAAAGGTGATTCAACAACATATTTTAAACATGGCCAGAAAGGTACAGAAGCTTAAGGCGAGTGAGCATGGTATGGATGGAATCTTCAATGGGTTATTAACTAACTCTTTGTCAGGTTTGCTCCATTCGAAATCAACTATAATACTAACGTTGATCGATGGAACTTGAATGAGCTCACCGGGTAAATGTATCTGAGAGGAAGTGAGATTAAGGCGAGGCAGCATAATCTTATATTGTTGTAACTGTGAGTCATGAAGAAGAAAGGAAAATTCAAAAAAAAGGAAAGACACTGAAAAGTGGAACTGGGAGGCCGGCGAGTCATGATGGAAATTTCATGATGAGTTGCTGCTTTTTGTGTGAAAGGGCATGTGAAGAAGGGTTGTATCAAGCGCGAGGAGCTTGGTTCGAAAAGGGAACATAAATCTTCTTTTAGCATCATTGCCAGATCCAATCGCTGAGTTCAGCCACAAATACCATTGGATTGATTACGTAACCGTTGCCACTTATGACCAATCAAGGATTCATTTGGCTTGAGAAACTTGAGAAAGTGCGGATTTCTCTGTGGGAAATATCTGGGGTTGGAGTGATAGTTGTTGGTACACTATGCAGCTTACTATTAGAAGACGGTCATAGGATGGATCTTTTAAACACACTTTTATATGCCTTCCCTCTCTCTAAATTTAGATTCCTTGTCAAAACCAGATGCTGGATATTCTGTTTTATTCGGGTTAAGACGATTAAGTTTGATGTTAAGTCTTATTCTGATTGGTTACAGTATTTTATGTGATAGTTTATATAAAATTTCCATGATCATGAATTTTAGCTTTGACAACCTAAAATTCAGTATTGGTTCAAAATGTGGCTTAATTAATGAAATTCTTGCTTCAATCTTGTGGCACGAAGACTAGGGTTTATCTGGGAAAGAAATTGAGATTAGTGAAGGAAAATTTTACAAAATCTTGACTTCACTGATTTTCATGCATCAAAGTGGATGCATAAAGGGAAAATCAACTAAACATACGAAAGTGTATATGAAGTAATGAAACTCATGGATAATTATCTGGATGTTTATGGACCACTCTCGTTCATCTTTGGGAGAGAAATGTTTGCCATCATTATGATCTTATCTGTGTATTATCGCCGAAAAGTCTCGGGGCCATTAACATCTTGAGATGTTCACTGCTGGTCGAGACAATTAGATAAAGATTAAGTGTGGATCAGATCGTGGGTGATATTATGACTTGTTATGATGAATCGGACAGAAATCTGGTCCTTTTGCCCGAATTCATGGCACATGGCAGTTCATGCCAGGCCACTGTCTGATGCGCCAGGTATGGTGCATTGGCACAGGCGTGATGATCTTGTTAATGGGAAATGGACTGGGTGTGTGAGCCCGGACCTCTTACATTACTGTTCATTGTGGGGTGAAACCTTAAAAACCCTGGATGCCTATCTTGAGCAGAGTTCTTAGTAAAGGCGGTTCAAAACTCCTTTCGAGGTTATGGGTATTAGGAAACCTAACGAGACATATATATATGGGGATTGTCAGTGGTGGCAAGAGAATCTAACATGAGAAAAGCAGATTGACGATATGCGGATATTTCGGTAGCTATCTGGATAAATAGGGTGCGGTTTTGTGTCTGCTCCTGATTGTGAGATGGAGTTGGCCGGTAATGCCCGATTCCTAAGAGAATGGCGAAGTGGTGGGAGTAATGAACGAAAGGTGGATGTTTAAGAGATAAGAGTGGATATCCCACCACTCTTTTACTAAGAAATTATTATTCTCTGTTTGATGCGAACCCAGGCAGGTCACCGGGGTTCTGGTGGTCCACTTGGTGAGTCCCAGCCTCTGGGTCCATAGAACCATATTGGACCCCACAGAAAATAATGTCAGTGCCAGAGCACCTGATTATATGAAGATCTGACGACGGGTCGTGGGCTGTCTTAATGTGATTGTATGAAACAACCATAATAAAGGATCATATGGGTTGAATTACTAATATCGGAGCGTTCTGGTGTTTGCTAGTTGGGTGAATAAGATCATTGGATCAATAAACCAGGCCAGTTAGATGAGATAAAGTCTGCCAATTGCTCATGGAAGGGTGGTGTTGGATCTAGTGAGGGTGGGCCACTGCATTTGGACCTAGAGACAGGATTTAAAAAAATAATGCGTGAGATAACTTAATCATGGTGGTGTATCATTTGCCAAGAAATGTGTTTTTATTTTGGAACATTTCTTCTCTCAGAGACCTCCATTATCTTTTGTAAAGTTTCCGGATTGAAACATTTCACAAATACACTATCCAGTCCCAACAATGTGAGGAATTCATGCTAAAAAAATTAGTAGACATGAATTTTTTGAAGGTATAACTTTGGATTTGTTTGCTTTAAAAAAGGTGAGCACAAGCATATGTGATCATCTGTCTAATTGAATAATCATGAAAGTACCATGACCATAAATGTGAAATGGTTATACAACAATAAACATATGATATATGTACCATATGCCAGTGTAGCGTGGGATTGGCAGACCTCATTGCAGTGGAAACGATAAACCGGTTAAGCAGGCCATCACGTGGCAGCTAATAAACCTTCGGGTATTAAACCCGATATCGCGTGGCAACTAATAACGCCAGAAGGGCAAAAGCTTTGTGACCATCACGGCTGGCAACTAATAAGTATGCTGGTCGGCGATCATCATCTAACATTAAATAAACGCCGGGTAATCGAGCATCACTGTGGCCAGTGGAAATAATATATAATAATTTTACTTTTATCGTATGCCTTTCAATGATGCGTGTTATAATCATTTCACAAAATCTCAAAATCTCTTTCTTAAAACAATAAGTTTTTCAAAGTGGTTTCAAAACCTCGATCGCATACCAAACATATTTAATACCAGACTCTCATCCGTGAACTGGTAAAACTTAAATATTTTACAATGATGACCAAATTACTGAAATGATAGCCTTGTTTATCTGTGGCGCGAAGATCATTCTATTTGTATAATAACTTATTGATCGATGATATACATTAAATAATTAACCATAGTATACATTATAATACCGAAAACATTTAAAACATATAAACCACTCGACTCTGAGCGCTCGATCTGCTCCCTGCGGGATCGTCTGGCGGCGTGAGTGCACAGTAATATAAATAAAAACACCACTTAGGCTCCAATAACTGAACCAAAAACATTGGGATACCCGCGAGTATAGAATAACTTTGAACTACTTGAAACATCTAAATTGGACTCAAACGAGTCCCAGTGCGATATGCCTAATTGGATATAAAATTGGGGCTTTTTCACGAAACTAATTTCCTGAATTGAACCATCAATAATTCATAAAAACATCAATTTCACTAATCCATCTTGATTTTGACCAAATATTAATTTTATTATTTAGTCGATATACCATTAATTACCACTAAATGGAAACTAAAAATTAAAACTAACCAAAAAGAGCGTCAAAATTCTGACAACCATATATCATGAAACCAGAGACCGAGGAACACATCAGTACCTTACGGTCAAAAGGTTTGTACATGGTGGTAGCTTCGATCGACAGTGTGACTTGTTTTGTCGTATCTTTCAAGCGGTGAGAGTCTCACACGAAGGACCACAGGAATGAGTTCGGAGGGAAAAATGGGTAGGAGGAGTATGGGTCAGGCCTGGGTGGCCGGAAAATGCAGAAAAGCGGTGACCCGCGGTGCCGTAGCCCTTTGCTTGCAACCGGCCGGCGATCTGGCGCGTCAGATGGCGTTGTATGAAATTTCACGACTGGATAAAATCTCACCTTGCTCCTCCTCCCTGGCGGCGTGGGGTGGTGGCCAGGTGCCTTCTCACGGCGCGCGAAGCGAACGACATGAAAATGGGTCAAAAGACCGGTTCGGTGTTCCGGTGCGGGAGTTTTCTAGGAGTTTTGGAGCTCAAAATGAGTGTCTTGGGGCTGGGTTTCGTTTAGAGTCACGAAGGCACTGGGATTATATAAGACACTAAATTCGCTTCCGGGTAAAGCGAGGCGGCGAACCTTTGTTAAAATGCTCTTTGTTTGAACTCTCGGGGTCATAACTTTTTATCAGTAAGTCGGATTTTGGCGTTGACCGGAGTCTATGAACCATTATGGCGGGGCCCTACGAAATGGTGTCTTGTCTGACCCAAAATTCATGCTGAAAAGATAACTTTTGATCACATACTAAGTGTTGGTCAAACCCTAAATCAATCTGGTCAAACTTAGTCAAACTTGCAGTTAATGTACTTTGCTTATTATTTGATGAGATTAATTATTATACCACACCAAAAGAACACTGTCACAGTGCCCTTTTTGTATGTGTGTGTGGAAGAGATGAAGTACGGGCTCAGCATTTAGTCCTCCGGCTCCCAGTCGCCTCCTCGACTAGTGGACGGTTTCTCGAAAGGATTTTCACTAAGGATATTGTCTTGTTGTGAAGCTCCTTATAGCTACACCGGAGAATCTTTGTGGGCGTTTCTCAGGATGAGTCATCCATGACTCGATCTGCGGTGCCGCAGCACATGCTGAGGAATCGAGATATATGCATTAACATGGGATGGAAAACGTATGGACGCTCGAAACTCTGGGTGAGTCTAATCATAAGCCCTTTGGACCTATCCTCTCAAAACGTCTCAAAGGTGGAGTGATGTAGCGGGGACTTAGCTTCCCTCGCTTCCCCAATGTGCAGCGCCTCAGGAGAGAGTTTTTGAGAATGCCCAGATCCTACGACCTCGAAACTGAGATCTTTCTACGCATCGCATAGCTCTTTTTTATATCTTGGTACGCTTTCAACATGTATAACATTAACATCTGGAGTGGGTTTGGCCCACAATCTGGGACCTAGATTTCCTTGCGATCTCATTCAACATAAGGGTGAGACATTGTTTCCAGCCTGTGCTCATGGGTGACATCTTGATAAGTACATTGTTATGGAAGAGTGAACTCGCAAGGTAAATATTCATTCCTTGAATTGCAATCGCGCGCGACACCGACATTCACCTCAGATCACGAATAGTCCTCTCAGTTGTCCATCGGTTTGAGGTGAAAAGCGGTACTCGGAATTGACTTGACACCTAGTTCCTTCATCAACCTCTTTGACTCTCGAAGTGAATCGTGGATCTCTCTCAGAGATGATCGACACTTTGGCACCCATTACAGGCTGCTATATGAACTGTAAGAGTTCAGCTAGTTTTTACAGGAGAAAACTTCTCACGAATAGGGTAGAAATGCGGACTTGGTGAGTCGATCAACTCTTGCCCAAATGTCATCATGTCTACGACGGCGGGAGGGAGTTTGAATCTGAAATCCATTGTATCACGCTCCCATTTCCACTCTCAGGGATGGGTAGAAGCTGCGAAGTCAAGGCTTTTATCTCTACACGCCTTCTAACATGTGGAGATGAAGCTCTTGGGTTCACATATAAACAACTTCTGTAATCTGACCACGATAATATTCCTTCGATTACGTGGTACATCTTGGTACTACCAGGTGCATAGCATAAGTAGAACTATGGGCTTCCTCAATACTTGCCTTTTAACTCTTCGATTCTTAGGAAACACACGACAGAACCCGATCACGAGGCCTCATTATGTCTCTAACAGCAATCCATTTGTTCCCCTTCCTCGACCTTCTTTCTCATGCTCATCAAATAGGGATCTTCTAGTTCACGCCTCGAGGTCGATCTCTAGTATCGGTCGTGGACTAGCAAAAAGTGCTCTGAAGCATGCGTCCCCCGACTGACACCCGACTCGCAACTCGACCATGATGAGTTGTATTGTGTCTGCATATAAGCGAAAGAGCTATGGTCTTCTACTAAACATCGCCGCCACATTTCACTTTTTGAATGGTAGTGATAGTCACGATCATAATCCTTAAGTAGTTCCATCCACTTCCTTTGCCTTAAGTTTAACTCCTTCTAGGTAAACAAATATTTAAGGCTCTTATGGTCGGTAAATATCTAGCAAGTCGCCCTGTACAAGTAGCCTCCAGTCTTTGATCACGAAAATTACATAGCCAGGGTTCAAGTCGTAGGCAGGATAATTACATTTCGTGTTTCTTGACTATTTGGAAGCATACGCCACAACTTATGTTGCATCAACCGCATGACCCTAAACCGCCGGTATGAAGCATCGGCGTGAAGCCTGAACCCTCGTTGCCACCTGTGTCAAGGCGTGTTTGGAAACTCCTACTTTGTCAGGTCCACTCAGAATTGCTTGCTTTTCTAGTCGAAGCGGTGAAGTGGTCACGCTATTTTGAAGACCCTTCTATGAACCCTTCTTTGTAATACCCGCTAATCTATGGAAACTCGCATACATCCACCGTAGTTGGTTGTTTCCCGGTTGCCTTTCGCAGCGGATCCACCAAATGCGTGTTGAAACACGCTAAAATTAACCGGCTAAACCTTGAAGCTCATTTGTTGAACTTGGCATACAACTAATCGCCTCAAAGCGCAACGCAAACTGATGTGTCTCATGCTCGACTCGCTTCTGAATACGAATATATTGATAAGAAGATGAAAATCACGATCGAAGTATGGGCGAAAAGACGGTTCATGAGTCCGTAAGTATTCGCTGAAGGGCATTGGTGAGCGAAAAGACATCAACCCAAAAACTTCGCCAATGCCCGTATCTAGTCTGAATAAAGTCTTGGTAATGTCGTTACCCCAATCATAGCGATGGTACCGACCTCGAGTCAATCTTGGAGAACACTTTTGCACCTGAATTTGGTTAAATAAATCATCAATCAGGAGTAAAGGATATTTGTTACGAATGGTGATACCATTCAGTAATACCATAGTCTATGCCTGACCTCAGTACCATCCTTCTTCTTCCACGAATAACATCGTGGCGCTCAGGTGAAATACGGGCCTAATAAATCCCAATCCACCGACTCTTGTAGTGAGCCTTGTCTTTCGCTGAGTGGGTGCATTAATAAGGTGGTAAAGAAATGGGGAGTTGTACCAAGGACCATCGATGGGAAAATCTATCTCTCGTTAGGTGGCAGCTTTGGAAGATCGTTGGGGAACACCCATACATCCGGAAAGTCCCTTACTGCTGTGCGTCTGCATACAATCATATTCAGTTGCTACGGTGTGGCGACTCGTGAGATGAATACCCCGCACGCGGCCTTTTTGAAGTAAGCGTCTAGCGATGGCATAAATCAAACCTGGTGCTGCGCCTCGCTCTCCACCAGAAGACTACTGCGGTGGTCGATCGTCTAAATATCACCGCGGAAACAATCCATTGAAGCATAGTTTGCCAGCCGAAGCGATCCATCCGATCCATCTAACCTTGAGATGCATTAATGTCCAAATGCGCCTCCATATCTTGGCTCAATGGCTCTGTACTATGCTTTCTCCCGGTGGGCGCCAGGGATTCTCGTGGGTGTGGCAAGCCTCAAACTAGCCCCGAAGGAATGGTCGTCCCGACTCGTGCGACGCCTCCACGTGAAATAAAGAGTGTGTAGCCCACAGTTGATAATTTGTGCATCATCGCGAAGAACAGATGTACTGTCCCACGGCGTCGGGGTGGCATGCCCGTCGGTGTAGCATAAACTGCGCCTCAGCGGGTGGTGCGTCTCTTTGTCCCTCGCCTCACAGCCCTTTGGTGGCAGACTATTGTCCGGTCTTTGAACCACCGCTCACATCTGCGTGTCAGGTCCTCCATTGCCCATATGTGGTTGAACTGAGCACGATGCGAGAACTCTGATACGTTGGATCCTCGATAGAGCGGTCCCTCTTAAATCTGTGCGCTTGCGATATATTATCCCCTTTGGCATAGTCCGTCATGGATCTTCGCAAAGCATCGACCAGGCGGAGGCACCTCAAACTCTACAGACCCCACAATAGCCTCTTCTTCGCAGATGAAATCGTTCTGTGTATGTCCACCTCTGCGACTCAGCTGCACATTGGCACCATTATCCCCATGATCCTCTATTTGAGATGCAGAGCTGAAACCTCTTGGATGATCCACATTGGGGTCCCAGAAACGATCCATGTTATGATCGGCCTTTGGCGTGTCGAGTGCATCTCTACCTCTAGGCGTCTCTCATCGGTGATATGTGGGATAATTCAGGAACTGAGGAGAGCAGCTATCAAAGCTAAATTAACCCATCAGAGAAGCCTCTCTTCTTACATTTGACCTCATCCCATGACCAAATTGGGACGAAATCAGATAACTCTCTCCCGAACTACGGCTCGTGCTCGAGAAGTTGTCATTACTACTGGGTGAGCGTCTCGAACTCTAACCTCTTGGCAGAGTCTCGATATAAAAATTTGAGCGACTTCAGTGTGGCTTGGCCTTGAATTGTGCGAAGTGTGACATTCCTAGTCTCATACGCCCACACTTCCTTGCACCTGGCGGCTCTATCTGACTACATCCTCATCAGGACGGTGCATCACGGGTGATCGATCTACGTGTCATCTGGCGAATCAAAGCCACCATGGGATCAGTGGAGCCATCAAACCTTGCTCCAGTCTCTGAGCCTAATCAAGCGATGCTCACCGGTAAACCCACTCCTCTCGAGTGGTCGGGCAGGCGTGAAGCCAGTTATCTCATAAGTAGGTGCATCGAACTTTCAACGAGAACTCTATTCCAGGTCCTACGTCTGCGTGCCATGGAAGAAGCTATTCCCGAACAACCAAATGGGATCAATCGGATAAGGTTAGAAAGGTATCTGTTAGCAGGATGGTACTTCATTGATATCTGACCAAGGAATTTGAAACCTAGGGCTCGATACAGTGACAGGCTGAGACAGGATCACCATCAGGGGGTTCTGCAGGTGATCAAAACTTTATTACAGTCCTTTAATATGAATCCACAAGAATATGCGTGGAACCACACCTAAGAAAGAGAAGTAAACACATCTTGATACCCTTGATACCTCGATTATATAGAAAATGCGATGAAACTTTGGAGTGATCTGACCAGACTAATGTTGAGTTCATAACACATTTTATACACTTAATAAGGATTCATATGGGTTCAATACTAATGTGGAGTATTAAAGAGTATTTGCAATTTAGGGAGTACAATAAAGAAAGAGTAGTCAGATGAACCAGCGATTCAGATGGGATAAATCTTATGGTATGTGAAGGAAAGAGCGATGATGAATCAGATGAAGTGAGACATATGTTTTTTTGGATTCAGGTGAGATTCAAAAACAATAACGTGAGATAATGACCGTCCTGATTGATTAGCGTAATCTCATAAGGAGAAACTAAATGTTTTTTAATTTTAGTTTGTTTCTTCTCTGAGACCTAAGTAGCCCATCTTTTGTGGTTCCCAGTTAAACTGTTTCTGGTAACATCCAGTCACATTTATAGAAGCTGCCTTGATTCATATAAATTCAGCGAACAATGATTTTTTAAAGAAAAAATTATAACTGGATTGTTTCTGAAACACTAAAGAGAGTGAACATAGTGTCATGTATGATCATCATTAATCATAGTGAAAATAATCTATGAAGATTCTTTAATATAATGTTCGAGAATGATTACTTGTATGTCGGAAATAAACTCAATATAATAGTCCGCCCGCGCATATAGCGGTTGATTTGACTGGGCCTCCAGACGTGAAGCGACGATGACCCGCCCGGTTGAGCCGGTATCGAGTGGCTGGCTGACGCCGGGTGAAACTGACCAATAAGTGCAACACTATTGACGCCGGAATGAAGCGGGGTGTTCCGGTGTAGCTCAACCGACGCCGGATGCGATACGGGCATCGCGGTGATAAACATATAATAGTTTCCTTACTCCTGTATAACCAGCGATGTATTATAATCATTTCTGAAAATCTCAAAATCTCTTTCTTAAAACAATAAGTTTTTTTTCAAAGTGGTTTAAACCTGATCATGCCATATTTAAAATACCGCGGAACTCATCCACTTGAACTTCGATCAAAACTTCCAAATATTTAAAATGTTGACAAATTGCTAAATAATAACTTGTTACCATGACAGATCATTTCTATTTGTATAACAGTATTCAGTAAAATGATATATTTGTTAAAATAATTAGCTTCATAAACATATACGATATAATACTGTATTTAAAACATATAAACACATCACTTATTCTGGACACTCGATCTGCTCCCCTGGGATCGTCTCCCATTCATTAATACATGTCAAAACACCACTTGAGGCTTTGATGTGTGAACTGACAACATTAGGATGCCCGAGCCTTAGAATAACTTTTGGAACTATGAAACCATCTAAATTGGACTAAGGCAGGACTAATTACACAGTGTACCCATAGACCAAGAATTGCACGTGTGAAAATTGGGGCTTTCACGGGAGCTAATTTCTAGAAGTGTATATCCGATAATTCATAAAAACATCGATTTCAACTAATCCATCTTAAATTTTTTTCCAAACTTGACCCCGATTGGTACCCGATTTTAGTCAACCTTCTCGATAATTTTCAATGACCCAAAAATGGAAAACTAACCAAGCGGCGTCAAATTCACAAACCATATATCAGGAAAGCCCGAGGAGCCGGGAGTGCATGTTTTGCCATGGTAAAGGTTCTTGTGGTAGCAAGCTTCGATCAACGGTCGACGACTTTGTTTTATCACGATATCTTTCAGCGGTGAGAATCTGCAAGGGACCACGGGAATGGTAGGCCCAATCGGTGGGAGGAGGGTATGGAGTGCTGAAGTGGCCGGGAAAATGCGAAAAAGGTGACCTTTATTGGCGCCAACGTGTGAGCGATCAGGCGCGTCTGACGACGATGGCTAGTGAAATTCGGCGGATGTCTGCCATCTCCTCCTTGGCCGTGGCGTGTGCAAGGTGAATTGGTAGAATCTATCCTTGTTTGAAACGAGCAACTGAAAATGAGTCAACGACCCGGTTCGGTGCCTCACGATTTTAGAGTTTTCTGGGGTTTTGGGGCTCAAGTAGGTGTCTTGGGGATGAGGTTTTTCATTTGGAGCCTTGAGAGCTAGGTTTATATAGAGACTGGGAATTCGCTTCGGTGAAAGCTTGAGGTAACTTGGACATTTGTTAAAATGTTGTTGTTTGAACTCTCTAGGGTTATAACTTTTATGTGAAATTGGTTTTGGCAGTTCAAACCGTCACACATGAACTCTATGACAGGAAGCTGATGATTGTCTTGATGCTTAGAATTATTCATCCTTGAAAAGTCAACTTTGGTCCACATACTAAGTGTTGGTCAGACTGATCCGATCTGAGTGGAAACTTAAGTCAAACTTAGGTCAACATGTTAAAAAACTTTGTGTATACCATGGAAATGGGTGATTTCCATGACCTGTTAAACAGTGAGGAAATGTTGCATAGCGGAGATGGTTCATTACACGGGAAAATAACATGACAGTGTTGCAGAACCACACGGCACATGGGAGGTCTTTCGAAAATTCTCTGCATTGATTAGATTGTGTGGTGTATTTACAGGAATCTGATCTTGATATTGGGATAAGAAGGATCCGGTTTTCGTTTTTCACAACCGTGGAAAGTGATGATTCTAAGTAAATGGATTATGATAAGAGTAAATCTATGGCCCATATGATTATGCAGAGATCTTATAGAATGCCTAATAGTTATAAGCTTCAAATGTGGGGAAATATAAATGGATTAACTTTTACGACAAAAACGTGATACTAAAGAGCAATATCGGAAGTAATTTAGAACGGGACACGTGGCGAGTTTCCACTAAAAGGGAAGGTACATGTGAAGATACGCTACCTCGGAGTTCAAAGATTAAGCTTAGAATCATCATGGCACTTGTAAACTCATTTTGATTTAAAGTTGTAAATGGATATTAGCGCATTCTTAAATGGGAATTTGGATGAAGATATCTACATGGAACAACGAGAAGGATTCGCGAGAAGCTGAACACCTGGTTGCAAATTAAAGAGAATCATTTTTACGGGTCTTAAGCGAAAGCTTCGAACGATAGTATATTAAGTTTAATAATACCATTACATCTTTGTGGATTAAAGAGAACATTGTTGTGATCGATTGTATATATCTAGAAGATTGTTCAGAACAAGTTTATATTTCTGATGCGCATGGCGGTGATCTTTGCCCACCAAGTAGTGATCTTAGTTTTATTGGTGAAACAGAGGAATATGCCTCAAAACCATATAGGTGTTATGGTGAGAAAACTATGTTTATTGACATCGAGATCTTTAAGTCGATATCAGGGTGTACATCTCGAGAAGAGGATATAATGGTGGGTTTTAAGTTCAATAGCATGGAGTCATGTTCATCGGGTATTGCACCTATATTGAAAGTTGACAAATTAAGAAGTAAAATCGATTTGCGAATAACATGGAAGGAGCAAATGAAAGAATTCCTTATATACCATCAGGCGTGGGGAGTTTGATGTACCTCAAACATGTCTGAGTGGGATATCGACTTTCTTGTAGGTATGTCAGGAAGATACCCAGGGAGCGTTAAGGATTGGGTGCTTGAAATTGCAGAAGGATCATGGGACACTTTGAGGGGACAAGGATATATGTACTATAAAGATCCCGAACAATTAGAGGTTGTCGGTTACTTGGATTCTGATTATGGTGGTTGTCTCGATGGCTTGGTCAACGGTTTGTCTTTATGCTAACGATAGTTTCGTCTAGTTGTAGAGTGAAAACAATCCAATTCTTCCTTCATCCATGGTGGGCCCGAGTTTTGTGCTGTTTTGAGGAAGCTTGATCCACATAACTTTATGGTTGTGGTGTCTGGAACTGATGTTGGTATCAGCCATTCTTGAAACATCTGTACAGGAGTATATTGTGATGTCTGGCTGCCTTGTGTTTTTCTTCCTACAGAGCTGACAGGCACTACATTGATGGCTATGGTTTAGAAAATGTATTGAATTATTAGAAAGTCGGGGGAAAGCAGCGAGGGCCGGTGAAGTGGCTGCATGACCGCACCTGGGACTGTTTGATCTGGCTGGCCCAAGAAGGACACTCCCGGGCTGTTTGGGTGCGAGCAGGAGGATCTGGCTGTGTACCCAGAGGTGTGATCCATATCTCTCATGATAATGAATGGTGGATATGTAATTGACAATTTGCGCATTAAAATTGTTTACATTTATTCTTGTTTTCAATTATGAGTGCGCGTTTATTGTTTGATGGCAGGGCGCGTGAGCAAGACAAATTCTGAGTGTTCGGCATTGTGGTACAGGTTAGTAAGGGTTATTGATGTGTGGTGCATGGAAGGAAACGCTGACATTATGGTCATGTATTTTATATGACTTCGCATTATGATCTAAAGCGATTCGATTATTATAGTATATGATTTGTTTGAGTGACTAAGTTTATTGAAATCGTGATCACGTATAGTTTAAAATCGGGTTTTTGTTGGGCGAGTGGGAGAATGTTGACTCACATTGAAATTAAGTGGTGACCAACACAGTATTTAATGGTAAAAGAATACTCGATATCTTTTCTAGTATTATGAAGAATATTTATATACAGATGGAATAGATGATATAATAAATATAGACTATTATAAACAGTTATTTATAACAAATATGTTTATTATATATTTGATTAATGATTCTACGTTTAGACGGTTTTTGAGCGTGTATTCTTAGCTCTTCTCCTATAATAAGTTATATATGAAACCCCCCTTCATGTCACGATTGGGCACTCTTCCATCAATTCACAAACAGTGTGTATCAGAGTTTGATAAGGAGAAGAGATCAAAGTTTTAAGATTGCTGTTGTGAAGGGAAATCTCTAAATGGTACAGTGTTTACCAAACGGGATCGAGATTTGAGATCTATAAGCCCGAAGGGAAATCTCTCGTAGTGCATGTTCTTCTTTTAAGCGACATAAATCTATATTTTATTAGTATTATTATTATTATTATTTTTATTATCGAGGAGATGAGTTTGAATTCAATGATCTGGAATATTGTGTGTTAATTTCCGTATTAAATCTCAACATTAAGGTGTTTACTTACAACACAAAGAATATTGGTTCAATTGATCATGTAGTATTTGAGATTTCATTTTTAAAGATATGTGCCCTGAGTGATGTGACAGTGGGTCCTAAATGAGGTGGTGGTGACATAGCAAGGTGGTGCAAGATAAGGCGAACTTAATGAGTTGGGCTAACAAAATAGATGAGTTTGACCTAACAGGTGGATGGGTTAGGGTAACTAATGGGCTTGAACGAGGTGTATATCGGGTGGAACCCTAATGGGGCTTTGGATCTAGGTAATGGAGTTTGGAGTAACTAATTGGCTTCAACCTATGGTAGTGAATGAGACTATGAGCTAGACAGCGAGATGATAGGTTGGGGTAACTAATAGACTAGACTTTGATTTTATGAAGCTTAATGGATTAAAGAATGTGTATGAAACAAATAGCATTAGTAATTATATGAAAGTGTAAAATTGTGAGTGTGTTGTGTGCGTAATTAAGTATATGGTAAAATTGTTTTGAAATTAATGTGTGGAGTAAGTAGACATGTGTCGAGAGCATTAGTAATAGAGTACATGAGAGAATTAAATGATAACTAAATAACTGACACATGAGGAAATAAAAAAAAATTGATCGAATACATTTTAGAGATTACTAAAAACAATAAACAGTATAAAATGTTAGTAAACAATAGTTTTCAAAAATATGTTATCCAAAAAAGACAAAAGCTTTTTATGGGTTTATATACTAAAACTCAATTATGGGCTTATACATAACTTGAGAAAGGGGCCTAGTATAAATGATTTGGCAGATCGATTGCAAATGGAATTGGAAATAACATTTCGGGGGTTGAGCTCGAGGCTGAATGGGACTAGGGCCTAAAAGCGAAAAGAGCGAGTTCGGGCTTGGAAAGGAAATAAAGCGACATGGTTGAGGTTCGGGAGGCTTAGGCAAGGCTCACATCAGCCTAAAAATGAGGAGAAAAAAATAGAAAATTGTAGACGATGAATCAGGGATGCGAGTGAAAATTAAAAAGGTTAATAACTCAATGTGATGATAATGAAACCTACTAATGATCTTGCAACATCAATGGCGGTATGCCTAACCACAATGGTGACAAACTAAAGGCGTTGTATTAAATCATCAATATACAGTATGTCAAGCTGATCTCGGGTATGAAAAGTCTGAGTCTAACCTCAGAGCTGAGGACCATGTATGAGCATGCTAACCGAATAGAACTTACCAACAATTAAATTCATAATAACCAATACTCAATATGTTAACTACCCAAAATGGAGACATCGTCACAAATGAGTCAATAATATGTTAGGCTCTACCATCATGGAATGTGTTGAACCTAAGACCATAAGAATTGAGCGGCTGTTGTAAAACTGAAGTCGGCTTAGGTATCCTTCAGTTAAAAGAGCAAATCATAAATCATGGTGAAACTAGGTAGGTCAAAATGAAGGACAGTCACATTAAAATAGGTATGAATGTAGAGGATATCTTAGGGAAGTATGCAGACTTGGGATGGAGGATAGGTGAATATCTGAGATCGACCGGTATGTAGCAGCCGATATACCCCAGTTGTTTTAGGCATGTTTGAGTATTTTGTAACAGGCATAAATTGAAATTTTATTGTTAAATGTGACATGGAAGTGAAACCGAATTTAATACAAGTCTGAGGCAAATTGTAATTTACAGCAAAAAATGATATGAAAGACATATAAGAGAAGAAGGAGTGTGGCTAAATTAGAATCACAACGTAAGTTGATTTGCAAAAGAAATAAGGAAAGTGGAGGACTAAAGTGAAATAAGTGAAACTCAACCCCGAATGGGGTTTTGAGAGCGAAACAGCTGAAATCTTTGATTTAAGACGAAATTTGGTCTCATTTTTGAGAGAACAAACCATGAAGGCGAGAAGAAGATAAGGGAAGAGGAAGAAGAGGAAGGAGCCAAGAAAGGTATGGATTCCAGTAAGGATTCCCATGATTTTTGACTTTGAATATGGATTATGTGTATTTTGGACTTTGGTAGGGATTTTTATGGGTTCAAACTTGGTTTAGTTAGGAGTCAGTCCTAACCTTGAGTTGGGCCAAATTGAGTTGAAAAACTCTAGCTTGGTTAATATAAGCATGGAATCCCCTTAATTCTATATTTTGTATGAATGATGGACTTTGGAGTATGGGTTAGGACTTTTTAAGGGTTTAGGTATATGAAGTTCTGTTCACATTACAAGATATTGAATGGGAGTGGTTTGATGTATGTGAGTATTGCTGATTTGGTTTGGGTGGAGACTGTGGAAAGGGAAGGTAGGCGATTTTGAGGGCGATGGAGTACCCGAGCAGTGCCGTACCATAAGTTTTTACATTTTGACCGGAGTTCGTATTTTGGCCATAACGATATTACGATCCGATTTGGTTGATTCAAGTTGCTAGTTAAACTAGACTTCAAGGAAAACCAAACATCCTGATAGATACGTAATTCTGATTTTATGTGGCCAAAATTCACTCAAAGTGGGATTTATGTTCAAGCGGAATTTAGTTCTATTTTTGGGCATAGAGTAGTCTGGTTGTTTAGGACACCTTTGTGAGTATCGGTTCTCCGATTTGGGTGATTCAGTTGGAGGAGAACCATACGCACCTTGGCTGATGAGATGCAAAGATGATGTCAGAGTAACAAGTTGAATAGGAAAAATGAGTGGCTGCAGCTGCCCTAGTCGTAATATATCGGTAAATTGACTAGTTTGGCATGAAATACCATAACGGTTTGGATGATCAATTTGAATGATTCAATTTCGTAAATGATTATAGAGGGACAAGAATACATGAATTATGTGTGAACCATAGGCATCATCTTTGTCTGAAGTATATGAAATGTCATATATGGCAATATGAGAAAAATAAAAATGATCTGGGTATGTATAAGCGTGTTAAGTAGAAACATGAATATGATATCAAATATAAGCATTGGCTGTGTTATGACATGAAAGAGGCTGTCATGGCATGAACCGCGAGCGTGATAAAGATAGGTTATGGGTTACGAAAGACATATGATAGTATGACCGCCTAGGGTAGAAAAATGAATGAGTGGACATTGTTGGTGCTTGGCGCCTCACGGTAGTCACTACGGCCTCTCTGACTACGATGGGCGGAGACACGTTACGGGCTTTATGCGGTACTCTGATTAGTGCTACGGCACTCTTGTTATTTTGGTACTCCCGATTAGTGCTACGACACTCTGATTCGATTAGCGGCACTCATGCTTTGTCTTATGGCACCTCGATCTTGTATTACCTTAGGTACTTATTGTCTTGCGTCCTACTCATTTCTTATGTTTGGTGTGGTAGTGACGGTTATATGATGAACTACGAATAAAGACTAAGAGCAAAGAATAGATATGGTAAAGATGCAGATGTACCTACATTTCTCTCACGTATACATTATGTAGTACCTATGGGTATACGTATAAATAAAATGCATTCTCACAGACTTTTAGCTGTCGATAAAATACTAAGTATAAGTTTTGTAATATAAGTATAAGTCCAGTAGTACCTACGGGTACCTCCGTATAATGAATCTGTGTAGTACCTACGGGTACTTTTGTATAAGAATAAGCTCCATATAAGATCCGAAGTACAAGAATATGCTCCGTAATATAAGTATAAGATCCGAAATACAGAATAAGCTACGTAACACAAAAATTATAAGATTAAAGTAATACAAGTATAAGATCGAGAAATACGAATAAGCTCGTAACACAAGTATAAATTAAAGTAATACAAGTATAAGATCGAAATACCACGAATAAGCTCTGTAACACAAGTATAAGTTTCGTAACACAAGTATAAGTTCGTAATACGTGTAAGATCAGAAATCTGAGAATAAGTATAAGTTCTATAGTCATGGTACTGTGAATTTACCTCTGTATACGATTAATTTACTATTAGTACCTACGAATTTGCCTTAGTATAAGCTCTGGGATGGAGGATAAACTCGATTAGTACCTGCGGGTGCCCTGATATGAGTATAAGTTAGTAGTACCTACGGGTAC
This sequence comes from Tetrastigma voinierianum, assembly GCA_016808115.1. Taxonomy (NCBI): domain Eukaryota; kingdom Viridiplantae; phylum Streptophyta; class Magnoliopsida; order Vitales; family Vitaceae; genus Tetrastigma; species Tetrastigma voinierianum. Next base: position 255,880 of record JAEQBH010005765.1, on the reverse strand, counting down.
TTTTAATTAAATATAGATTTGATATAATACAGTGCGTGTCTTTTTGGGACATTTGACAAGTAGTACTTAGTATTACGTATAAGAATAAGTTCATGATACCGATTATGCGTTTACCGTAATATCTCGTGGTACCTCGGTACCTCAGAACAGAATTAATAAGCTCAGGTAGTATAAGTATAAGCCACACATGGTATAAGTATAAAGCGCATCTTCTTGCAAGGGTACCTCTGTTATAAACATAATGCAGTAACTCCTACGGGAGATGCGAATAAGTATAAGAGGATAAGTATAAGTATGTGAGGATGAAGTACCCCACTCCGTCTAAGTATTTATGTAAGTTCGTCAGTATATGGGAATCTGAATATGTATGTATCTCACGGAGATAAGTTTAAGTATGTAATAATACCAAGACTGAATATGTCTGAGGAATACGAATATGATATATGTATCTACGGGAGATAGTATAAAAGATGTGTCCCTCTGGGAGACGGGAATAATATGAAATTTACCATCGGTGTAAGATCTGAGGTAAGTATAAGTTTCAACATAAGTATAAGTTCAGTAGCATTATAAGAGATCAAATAGCATAAGTTTATTCTGAGGATAATTGTATGTAAGTGTGTTATGAATTCATGAGAATTCGTATACGTCTTTATTATATGTTTATTATGATTGATATAAATGCATGTGTACAGTATAAGTTATAAGATATGTTTCTCACTAAAGCGTAAAACAGCCGCGGGTTTTACAATCCTTGTAGGTAGAGGGAAGACATCGAAAACTTACGCATCTGGTGAGCTGACTGCTTAGTAGGGGTTCATCACAGTAGGTTCTGCGCTTTGAATATGTAATTGAAAGTAAAATTTTTTGTATATGTATATGTAAATGGGACTACATTATATGTGTATAGATTTTGATGGACACCACTCCGGTGGTAGTTCTTTTGTATATGAATTTGTTATATAAAAAAAAAAAAAAAATAGGTAAAGAGTCCTAATATATAGTCTCACGCCCTGAACTCGGTTCGGATCCTCCATTCGGGTCGGGCTGGGAATCAGGGTGTGACAAGGTATGTCAAAAAGACTATATCTCATGTGACATCAAGTCCACAATGCATCAAAATCCTCCACCAAATGGTCACTCACTACACCCGATAGACGAAGCAGTAAATTGATTTATGCCTAGGTAACAAATAAAACACATGCATCTCTAATAAGTGCGCTCTTAGAAGTGACTATACTCCAATATAGGAATGTCTCAAGATCCATCATCCAAAGAAAAGAAGGCTATGTCCCAGTATAGATCATCTCAAGGATCCGCCAACAATAGGATAGGTATGCTATAGTATCGAATACATACATATATGATAAAAATGATCCCTAATGTAGCCTTGTCCCAATGTAAGAATGTCATAATCCATCAATCAAAATAAGGACAATCCCCAAGTCTATGATCATCATCAAAACTCCTCATCCATCATGCTTTGAAATATCTCCAACCAACCTTGAATATCGCTCATGTGTAAGCTATCAAACATAATGTGTGGTATCATGGCCTCGAGTGGTCTTATGACTCGGACCGTAATGTAGGCTAGGGTAATAGGGTCCAAGAAATGAAGGGAAACTAGGCACAAAATCTCAATGAGAAAAATATTAGCAAACCCCTTGTGCATGTAACACAATGTATAAAAACTTCATGAGTCGGAACTATGCATGTCATGTGAGAACACTAAATAGTGGGTAGTGAAGTATCACATGTCAATAGAATGAGAAGAAACTATATGTGAACAATAAAGATACTCTCGAGGGCGAAGTGAGGTGGGAATGGGAAAGAACTCGGACATGGTCAAATCGATAAAGGTAATGAACTGAGGGTCAACAAGAAAAAGCACAGAGGTGGGAATGGGTGATAGTCGTCTCACATTATAGCATGAAAGGAAATCACATCTTAAATGGATGGTGCGATAGATAGACAATGATCGAGTATCCTAAATAGATTACACAAATCTCTTTCAATGTCAATCTAACTGGAAAAAGAACTCACATACGAACTCTCTATATATATATTAGCAAGAATGTCATGTCTTCACATACCTTACACAGAAGAATACAATGGAATATACATACGACATTTTTCATTTTTCCTTTTTTCCTTTTTTTTCATTTTTCGTTTTTTTCATTTTTTTTTTTTTGTTTACACATACTTGAATCAATAATGACCAATATATAATATACAACCACATGAATGAAATCACATCACACACTAATGTAGCCACAAATCCACAATTATAAGATAATCTCTCACAACCAAGATATCTGGTTCACTGCCCATGGGATGAAATGAAGGAAAGATGTGTCTACCCCCCATACAAAGACATGTAGAAGACCACCGCTCAAGGGAAAGTGAAGGTAATGTCGTAAGTGAAATGATGTGGAAAAGAAAGAAGTTAGGAGACTGATGGTGACATGCGATATGAAAGAGTAATGATGATGTCAAAATGAAAAGATCTTAGTGACGAAGAATGAAGTGGATCACAATATGTCTGTCAGGTCCAAACCTCATGAGATCTCTAATCAAAGCATCAATACATCATGGAGCCCTCAACTTGAGTGTAAGATAAATGGTGATAGAAAAATGTTATATACCATGTGAGAAACAATGCAGACAACAGTGGGTAAAACTCTATGCTCTTAATATGATAAGATAAATAGGCTCATGAAACGATGGTCACCCATCCTTTGACCACAACACCATACATCATGCTCTAAAGATTACACATGGTCAACACTAAAGATCAGCTCTCTCCTAATTTAGCAATGTCGAATCCTCTAAAACCATGTGAAATCTTAGATTATATATATAAAACTGTGGACTATCTCGACCATAGAAAGGCTAGAGAGGCGGGAATCTGAGTGTTAATGAAATGTTACTCGATCTCAAGATTGGGAATGAGTCTCCAATCTCAACTCCTCGGTCGAGTCTCAGTACAGTTGACAAACCAAAACTCTCTCTACCTTGATGGGTTAGGCCCAAGTTATCATGACATTAAAGTGAGATGATATGATCTAACATCTTATTTTATAATGATCCTGGTGAAATCATAACATCAGTGTAAAATGGAACATCTATAGTAATAAAGTCCCTTTTCTGTTATTTTCAGTGATTATTCATTGTTATCATGAAATCAAATACTATTATAGTCGTGAGTCCTTGATTCAACATTAAATTAAACTTGTTGAAAAGATAAGTGATCAGTAGATGTAAATGTATGAATATAAAAACATGCTTTTCACCTTTCTTATGAATATGAGGCCTCAGAACAATTTGATTAATTATCAATAGAGTGTGAGCTCTGCGTGGTGTGCGTCTCTGAGTGATCAATAAGCATACAGGTATCCAGCGACCAGTGACGGCCAATTCTGTAGCGTCTGACTAGAAAATAGACTCTGAAAGCCACATGGAATTAGGCTCTCTAAACACACATTGATTGGCGGGAAGTAATGTGATGTCGAACAATGGTGATTAATAACCTCAGCTGAACTAAATCTCTAACCTCGTGAGATGAGGAAGATACTAAGATGGTGTGGCTAAGTGGCCTAAGGCTCTCAAATGCCAGTGTGGAAGAATCCTAAAGAGAAAATATTTAAGTTCACCTATAAGGTCAAGGTGGCTCTTAAATAAAGGGGTCCTTAGTAAACTGATCGTACCCCTCAGCGATGCGCACACCTCATTTGGTTGTCCATGAAAGGTGGTCATCAGTGTCATCACTTACACATGTAGCTTCCTCGACATCCTGGGCGAGGTCGGCGGCGAAAGCTCTACTACCATGAAATAAAAACTAAGCCAGACAAATGAATATGTGCATCCGAAAAACCTAATAAACTAAGTACAAATAAAGCACACTAGTCACATAAGTATCCTAAAATCTGGCTCTAGGCTATACAAAGCCTCAAACATCACCAATCAGTGCCAATATGTTGAATCACTTCCAAATGTCTATGAGAGGATAGAGTCATCATGAATCTACTCCAATCACCTGCCCGGTTGGTAAGATCACATATAGAGCACAAGTCTCAGCTAAAAACACAATCAAGGAATCGGAGCTCCATCGCACCTGTAGAAGTTTTATAAAGTGGATACACGCACTATCCTCCACATGCATGCTGAACATACAACTCAGCAAGAGAGCGGTAATATGCAACAAACAAATATGCAAAGCGTCGCTATTATCATCAAAATCTACACACTATATAAGCAAGGAGACAAGATGGATATGTAACAATCCCAAACGATCCTCACTAATTGACCAATCAAATACTATGGATTATCCACTAGTGTTCAAGTCGACCTCTAAAACAACTCAAAGTGAGCTCGGCCATTTTGTGGACACTGATTATTAAGTGTTTCCAGCTTAAAAAGGCAGAGACTCTGTTTAGGTATTTTGAAAACCATTTTAACTGCTTTGAATCGCTACTTATTTTAATTTTATAAGGGAAAACAAAATAAGAAAGAAAATCGTAAGCGTGACTCCTAATATGGAAAAATGGGTCTGATGAAAACCGAGTCTAGATCCGAGGGTTAAGTTACTTATCGGGAAGGCACGGTGACAAATTGTAGCACCCTTCTAAGCCCTTAAAGTTTGGGTCTCTACAATCAAGCAAGATTTAACAGTGTAACAATTAATCATAATTACTTATAAAATAAACAATGGTAACACGACACAACAAGCATATAATAAATAACAAAGTCAAAGAATAGAATGTGTACCTTGGTGGATTTGAGCACACTAATAGAGAACCCCGTTAGTATAATAAAGAAGATAAAATATTTAAAGCTCTCAAAATTTGAAATCAGTCAGAAAGTATAAATTATTGCTTCTAAAACATATATGGGATGTCGAATCTTCAATATGTCCATTTATTTAGCATAGAATCAACTCAACAAAGTTTAATTTTATTGAATTACAGAATTGATTGTGCATTTGGAGTTTTGAAAATTAGGTTAAAAAAAAGATAAATTTGAAAAATGAAAATTTAATTAGGGAATTCGAAAAAAATAAAAATGTCACTTTGGAAAAGAAGAGATTTGAAATTTGGATATTTGGAAAAAATTTTGATTTGTAAAAATTTAAAGAAAGTGAATTTTGAATTTTAAAGCATAAAGATCATAAAATTTTACATTTTAAAATTAAATAAAGTGACTTTTGAAATTTTGAAATTATAGAAAATGAATTTTTTGAACTTTTTTTAATCAAGGAATGAATTTTTTCTTTTTTTTTATTTAGTAATTAAGGAAAATAATTTTTAAAGATTTTGAAGTTAAAGAAAATGACTTTTTTTATTTATTTAGATAACAAAGGTAATAGGGTGAAAGTTAAAATAATGATAATAATATTTGAAAATTAAAGTTAGAATTAAGGAAAATTAAAATGGATGAAAATTGAGGATGTTAGAAATATTATTTAAAATTGGTAAAAGTTTAAAACAAAAAGAGATAAACTAGTTTGATTGTGTTTACTTGGCAATGACAAGTGATATGTGTTCAATTCCTCATGTTAGTTGAGATTTCATTTTGAAAGTGTATGTCCCAAGATGTAAGAACTAAATGATAAATAAACATAAATATATCCCAATGATAATAAGTTTAATGAGCTAATAGATGAATGAGAATTAGCTCGCCATCTGGCAAAGAGGTGGGAAATTCATTTAATGTAATTCAAGGTGAACGTTGTAATCCAGAACGTTTAACTATAGATTTATACTGAACCTGATCAATGAACATGTAATGTGCTGAATGAATAATAGATCTGGACCTGATCAATTAAGCCTTAATGATTTAAAGAAGGTATTATAGCAAATAAGATATAGTGAATTTAAGAAATGAAAATTATTAAGTAAAGTAAAGGAACTGAATATAAATTAAAGTTGAATTTGAATAGTGGGCAGAGAGTATCAAGATATTAAAGGGAAGAAAATAAAGAAGAATAAACCAAACTAGGGCACAAACCAAGAGAGATAAAAGGGAATAAATTGATCAACATGTTTTCCAAGATTATAAAAAACAATAAACTGGTATGGGTCCATAATAGTAATAGAGTAAATTGACCAAATGATATTTTCCATGAGATTAAACAATGCCTTCTTCTTCCCCTCCCTCTCCCCCTGATAAATGGGCCAAAACATATGGGTCCAGAGCACAGGTGGAGAATAATCCAACATTGCTTCCCACTGAGATTTAGTAAAAACAAGGTTAGAGGCAAATGGTTCCTATCAGAATAAAACAAAATATCTGGGTGGTATAAGATCAATCATTGAAAGAATGAAAAACAATGGGTCATCATTTATCCTCAAAAGATTATTCTTCCAAATTTATCTTTGTTAACATTTATAAATCAACTACAATCACTTCATAAACCAAGTCTCATCAACATAAACCTCCTCTATACATTTAATCCAGATTCTGATATTAAAAAAGATCCAATAATAGAAAAACCATCAACTTTAAACTAACTATATATAGAAAAGAGAAAAAAACAAAATTTGAGATTAATATTGATTATTGATCCAAAACAAGCCTATCTCAAGAATATAAATAAAATAGAAGCAAAAAATAGTGCAATACTAAATAGAGACTCAAACCTTTTTTTTTCCTTCTTTTCTTTTGAGATCTTCCAAAGGAGATGAAACTGTGAAAACTACCTTAAAAACAGAAACAAAATTATCATAATAGTAAAGTTGAAAACCTGAATTTTCTGGATCCAGGATTAACAACTCACTATTTAATCTCCATCTCATGAACTGAATGTATCAAGATCTCTCTACTGACTCATATAACAACACTCCCACGCAGTAAGATATGGGCCAAGATTCCTAAAGATTCAGATTGTTAAGAAAAATCAAAGCCTAAACACTGGCAGCAAGCCTCAATGTTAGATGATAATGAAACTTGAATTTAGATTGGAATAAACTACAATAAACTGACTTAACTGTATTGGTAGGGTACAACTGGTACACAAGATCCAATCAATCAAGTTGGGTAAAAGAGAATAAAAATAGTCTATCATTGTCGCGAGAAGAAGAGGGAAAAGATGGTGATGCTTCCAAGATCCACTTGAGTCTCCATGGTCGTTTTTCACGGCCGGGCAGAATCAAAAGTTCACAGATTGATCAGAGGGCGCCAAAACTTAAGATTCACTGAGATTCAAGATGAAGATTTGAAACTGGCTATAGGTTTAGATAGGCTCCATCCAGACAACAGACCGCTAGAGGTGGCGATTCTTCCGTCTGAATATCAGACTTTTAACATCTGAAAATAAGGGTTCTTCATTTGAGCCCATTAAGAGAAAACCAGATTTTTTGTAAGTTATTAATGATTTCCACTTAAGACAACGATCTCAGTCTAGGCGGGCAACCTTCCACTGAGGATTTGTCACACGCCAGCAAGAGGGAAGGAACCACTGGTGACTGGGGGAGTCCCATGGTTGAACCGGATAAAGTATAGACTTTCTGTCCACCTTGAAAATGGTTGTTTGAGCTTGTTCAATGTCCGAGGGCCTGTCAACTATTCCAATGCAACCAGGTCCTGTTCAAGATACACAGGCCGGTCAGTGGTCAGGATCGCGAGGTCATTTGCTGATTTATGAAGATATGTTTAAGGATGCACAGCTCTGAAGATATTTGATATGTGCCTGAATTTATTAGATGGTGAATGCAAGGGTCATGTTGTTTGTTTCAGAATGATGATCTGAGTCAGGCAATAATGTGACGCCAGAGTATGTTTAGAAATGATATTACATTATATATTTAAACATCATGAACATATTTAATAGACATCAGTCCGCGAGCGCCATGAGACAATGATTAGAATTTGTCCGCCAAGGAAGGATTCACATGCATGGATATGATTGTTTATAATACGTGAATGGCGCCTTGTATGTTATGCAACGCTGGCATCGGTTAACAGTGATATGTTCGTAAACCACGTTTGAATGATTTGAAGTGGTCATGAAAATGGATAATACCCATAGAATCCGCAATACGATATTTAAGAGCAGGTAGAAAATAAAGTTCTGCACTGTTGTTAGGGATGAGACCTCCTGTTTAAGACCAATTTGCACAGATATAATCCCTGTTAAAAGAAATGTGGTAAAAAACTGGTTATGAGCTCATGAAAGAACATTTAAACCACCCACACAGAAGGCATAATGATTTGAAAGTAAATGATCATTGTACAAACATCCAAAGTCTGCCAAAAACAATTGAATATTAAAATGATCACTGATACATCCAGAATGATGGTTTTTCACATATAGTCAGCTACTGTAAAGAGCAAGAAGATCCGGTTAGGTAAGATATCATCTACTCATGAAAAGCAGGCAAAGATCCGTAATCTAAAGGGCCTGCTGAAATGTGATTGTGAAATGGGCAGGCTTGAGTACGTACGCACAAAGTAGAGGTCCCGGTGAAGACATCAAGGCTCACCTTTGAGATAGATAACCCTTGACAAAGGATGCAGCTCATTTTTGATTGACATGAGTTAACATACAGGTCAGATCGTGAAGAGGCTACATGGGGCCTGATAACTTTTTTGCAAAAAGGGACAAACAACAGTATTTTTGTATAAAAGGATTGTAATAATCTTACCATTATTAAGAATAACTATGCTTATGAGGTCATCAAACCCTATGATCTGAATATGGAGTCTCAGCATCACTAAAATATAACAATTGGTCCGAAGCGATAACAGGTGAAATGCCGCGAACCTGAAGTCCAACAGCAAATATAAACATCCAGTCAAGACTTGAAAGTTAACACCCAATTAAACTCCAGCTGACTACTAACAACGAGATCTCCTAAATTGGGGCTAAATACATATCCCTAAAACCAAAGTTCAAGAAAATCCTCTTCTGGCCTCCATGACAAATGTAATCCTTCCAGAAAACTAACCCCAAATCCTCAAGAAGGTGACCATCTTCCTCTCAAGAAGAATAAAATAAAAGAATAAATTAAACAAATAAATTGAATAAAGGACTAAGAGCTCAATGAACAGATCCTGTATAAAACCAGCTATATTTAGTTGAACATAATGTGGGATTGTTTTCCTTTGATATATTCCTTCAGGCTGTTAGTGATCTGTTGAAATCACATTTATTTCTTTTTCCTGAATCTTAGCTTGAAACTATTACTCGAGACTTCGGGAATGATAGACGATCCAGTGACTTGTAATTGATAAACCTCGACCGTTGATTTGAATTGAGAACCTTTCTAAATATAGTGCAATCTCAGTTTGTCCAATATATCCGATTATAGAAAGATGAAGCTGGTCACAGCTTCAGTTTGATTCATCAAAATGAGACTCAACTTCCATCACCTCATTTAATGGAACAGCACAAGACTGAATAAATTCAGATTAAAACTAATAAACATTTAACTATAGTAAATGAGGAACCCAAAATAAAAAGTTCAAGATCACTCATCAAGATCTGAATCCAACTGAATGTTTAATAACTGAATGTTTATCTCAAAGGGATGAGAATTTTTAAATGTAATCATGAATTTATCCTTTTCTCAAGATTATTAATACATATCTGAATAATGCTTTAATAAACAACAAGTATAATTAGTTGAACAGGTGGAACCCATATGGCAAGAAACCATAAGTCCACAGCATTCAAGAATCATCTTTAAGCTTATAAGATAATCTAAATGTGGTATCCGATCATTCAATCCATCACCACTCAGCCCTCAATGAATCATAAACCATGTGAACAGTGAATGAACATCCACATGCGCATTTAAGAGAAACAATGTACTCAAAAGAATATAGAATAAAAGTATCTAACTAATTCAGAAGATAAAAGAGTTCAAGAGCCATAGATCCCGCTACATTTGTAGGCCCCACAGCAACTTTGAGCATCCCTAAATGAATAAAAGATAAACATAAAGGAGAATGTTGAGAGAGAAAAGAATCAGCATGCCAGAATCCTTATCCGCAAGAGAACTGGTCAGCCACTCCTCCCCTTTTCCATAATCCTTCAAAACCTCCAGCTGAGTTGTGAGTGGGCGCTTCAGTAGCCTGGGGCTTTTGTTTGAGTGCGTATTCAATGGTCTGAGGTTACAGCAATGTGAGCTCCTAAAATAGCGCCCCAAAGACCTACTATCTGTTCAAAATGAATCTGTTTCAGGCCTTATAACTTCAACTTATTCCATTTCTACAACTGATTAGTCTGAGCTGATCAAACAATGACACCTGAACCCAAATAAACACTCAAAGATCATAAACTAGAAAATTCATAAATAGTCAGAATTGTCATATCTTCATCCTTGCATCTGTAAGTAATAGAGGCCATCAGATTGAGCTGAGGGGATTATGGGATTTGTTTAGTATCTTGGTAATCTTGTGAGGAAGTAGGATCAAGACAACTGGGTAAGACACTGGGAACAACTAGGATATAGATGGATGCACCTGAGAGGTAAACCTGATGCCAAGATAATTTGAGAGGAAAACAATGGGCCTGACCACTAAAAGAGAATAAAAAGATCAACGATATGATCCAAAATGATCGGGGTTATCGAACCCAATTAAACTGAAATTAGTCTTTGTTCCGTAATAAACAGATTCATCTGCAAGCTCTAGTCAACACAGATAGCTAAATATTTAAGGATAAAAGAGTAATGAAATATTAGATGACATCCCAACCTCATCAAGACTCATTTAGTAAATCTGTAGCTGAATTCCACCATGACTTATAGATTTCAAGAAGAGCAAGTCCTGACCCCATAAATAGATATGATAATAAGAGAGACTTAACTATGTATTGGCTATAAAAGTTTTTCACCCTGCAGTGATGATGTCTTATTTTCATATTGATGGAAAGGTCAGTATGAGGAATGTTTTTAAGGGAGTAATGAGTTCATCTTAAATCTACCATGGAGTGATTAGCTTAAGAAAGGCCTGGGTAGAGGGAGGGAACTCCAGCACGTCACATAAACAGAACAAACTTAACTAAATGATGAACCGGGATTGGTATAGTCTTAGACGAGGTAATTGGTCAAAACAATGAAGATTTCAAATGCTTGGACTTTTTAAGAACATCTCAGATCGATCCCATTATTAATGCACCCAGCCCATATGGGAGTCTGTAATACACTCAAAAGATCTCCAGTAAGTTTGATAATAATGCCAAGGATTATTAGCAGATTGAATCCTTTCTGAATATTATTTGTTATGAGAATTTCAAACCAAAATTCAGCCAAAATATAAGGGAATTTGTAATTTGGCTCAAACTGAGACAGGAAAGTCACAAGGAGGCAAAGATTTGCAAGTTAAAGAAAGACAGGAAGGTAACCTAAGATCTAAAATAAATAAATTGAGGATCAAAAGGCCAATAAAGTGTAATAAACTAAATTCCGGAAATGAAACCATATTTAGCTCTCTCTTCAATGTATTTTTGGGGAGAGTCATGATGGTAGTGAAAGAGAATAGAAGAAGAAGAGTAACACAAATGCCATATGTAAGGTAAGGAAACTAAGTAAACCAAGATTTTATTACTGGTCGACCCACTTTTGTGATAAAATTATTGATTTAAAGGAAGAAACCATAAACCTTTTTTTAAGAATCAATAAAAGAAACTACTTCTGCATATCGTCAGAGCTGATCATCATTATCAGAATCCCTATTCATAATATCAGTTAATAGCAGAATGGGGTTTTGTGAAATGTTATAAAAAATTCTTCCTCCAACTCTGAGATTGGCGAATTTTTCTTCGTCGAACTCGTTTATGTTCTGTACTCGCGAAAGTCTGAACCACAACCATAAAAGCTCATGAAGAATGAAATCGATATAGTCCTGGGTCACTAAAAGCTGAGTCTCGTACGGCCCGCCGAAGCCACCGCTCGCAAAGTTTCCAACTTCGAGAGAGATCATACTTTTCATCCTGAACCTGGTTTAGATGTTCTCCGACGGTGAGCCCTGATCTGGGAATCATCTGGCAGGTAATGAGAACATTGAACCAGATAGCACAGAATCATTAAAATATAGTAATCACTGGTTCACTGAGCATGAGTTCAGAGCTCGGAACTCTGACATCATAATTTCTTTCAGTCCCCGAACCTGCTCTGAAGAATTTGAACCAAGAAAAGCCCTTGAATCAAATCAACCATGAGAATGATTGAAACTAACTGATGAAGAAACCAAATCAGCCAAAAGATAGTAGATCCGCCATCTCCCGCTTCAGCCATATATCGTCAGAGTTTTCAACTTTACATCACATCCACGCGAATTTCGGGTCTGATCCCCGCTTTAGCGCTGTACCTTCGCAAAAGCCCTTACGAGTCTGGAACCAACCGGCAACTTACGAACAGCCGATAGTAAATAGTTTCAAGGGCGTAGTTGTAATCATAATATCCATGCAAGAATTGGCACAAAAAGTTGTAAGATACGATAATGATCAAACATCATCAGAGTAAGATCATCTGATTAGAATAATTATCACATGAGGCAATCAACAGATAAAACACATGACTGAAGTCCGCTGAACCTGAGGACAACAGCCAATAGGAAAAAAAGTCTAAAATGATCATCCAAGAAATTTGATTTGGCAACACATAACTTCTTCTGCTCTAGGACATGGTCGGTCTCAGATGACTGATGGAAGAACCCTGGGCTCCAGGGCAATGCATCGTTCATGAATCATAGTCAAGGCTTGAGGGCCCTGAGATCACTCATTTAAGAGAACAATGATAACAAACATTCTGACCTGGCAGCCTTGATCCACCTCTCGGGCATGACAGAGAATGAAGAGTGAAACAAACGACTGAATATTGGGCACAAATATAGGCCGAATCATGCTAGTTCGAATTATAATATGTTAAATACTAGATATGTAAGACTGTTTGATCATATGATATTTGGCATAATATGAAGAAATGACAGATCCCATAGTTAATGGTCACATCTAATAGTTTGAAGTCCTCCACTGCTGATAAAGTTACACAAAGTTTCATCCCTTGTAGACATGGAAGTATATATAATATCTTTATGAACCCATACACATCCTACAACATGTATATAATTAATATCTTAAGACTCTTTACAACATTTCAGATATACGACCTTTTATTTTTAAACAAACAAAGCCTTTGGTGTTTCAAACAATCCTCATTCAGGATTTTTACATATTAAACTGGCCACTGCAAGAAATATATCCATATATGCTGAAGAGTGTATGAATGAACAAGAGGCTGTGAACAGTAAAATGAGGTCAGCGATATCTCATCCTAGACTCAATGGGGCTGGAGCCAGGGGTCAATAAACAACCCACGGTGTTAACGCCCAACACAATCGAATGATTTAGTCCATATAAGAACACAAATCATTCGTCATTTAGATCTAGCAACAATTGAAAGATTAATGATCCGAGATCGAATTGATATGACACTAGAGGATCCACTAGAATGAATACTAGTAAATGTCTCACACATCATTCAGCTTCAAAACACATATGAATATCAGATCATCATGAATATAAAGTGGTGGAATCCTGCTAGATATGATTTAATCATCCCAACCAAGATTGAAACTGAAACATGATCAAGTGAACTATGACAACTATAGACAGAAAATGATCACTGTAAAACTTATTTACCTGTAATACCCAATGGTATATGATGCAAGACCTTCGAATTTGGTCGTTTATACCTTAGCCCGTCAACAATCTACGCAATAACTCCGCATTAATCTGAAGACCCAAAACAACAACGTCAGAAGAAACACCGGGCCATCTTCTGTCATCATTGGTTCGGGTTTAGATTCAAACATTAGTCATCACTCACTTCCTTCCTCGGCAACAATACCCATAAACGCTCGGTCAACCCTCCGCCTGGAGCGTTTGAGGATCCCACAGCCTGGCTGCCTGTAGTCAGAGGGCTTATTCTCCTTTACCAATCTAATGAATAAAAGTCGCCAACCGTACTCTCCTTGTACATATTCATCAACTAATCGCCAGCCAGATAAAGAATGTCTTCCAATCGCATTAGTATTCTACGCAGAGTTTACTGAAAATAAAACTATTATCTCTTCCAAATAAGAGCCAGATTCTTCAACATTGTAGAAATTATCAATCAAAGAAAGATTATCCTTTCCCCCTCCACAAAAAGTATGCTCATAACGCATGATATAGAGATTCCATCTATTACGATTTGTCAACTAACCCAAGATCATCTGTTATCTGAGGATGATGAACACCAATCGCTAGTTTCTTGCTTCTTTGTAAAGCAAAGAATCAATCGCTTTTAATGATCAACAATTTCGTAAACTGGGAGGATTGATTACACCACACTTCATCTTTCACAAAGAAGTAATGGAGACCCCAAAACCACTGAGTGACTGCAGATGAATCCTGGAAGTAGCAATAAAAGCATATGGTAGAACATTGTGGCGGTTCAACTCGTATCCGTTGAATTTGTTTATGAATTTGAAACTAAATTTTAGATAATTATCAAACATCTCTTCTCTATATATGATTTGAATTTAGCATAATAATTTTGCAGAATAAAATATTTATATGAAAGATTTACAGATTTAAAATATAGAGGATGATGATCAAATTAAAAGAGTTATATAATGGAACTGAATTATTTATCAATATGGAACCCATTAAGAGTTTTATCACTATTGTTCATTCCCAAGTGAGAATCACAAAGTGAAAGATAAAAAAATTAAGAGGGAACTGTTGAAAAGAGTCTTGGTGGTTAGTTTTCCAAGGAATTGTCGAGAGAAAGGAATTTCTCAAATAATTATGAACTTCTCAGCAACGGTGAATTGGTCTGAATAACCATGTACAACATTTTAAGATAAATCTTAGTAATTATAATCCACATAAAATACAAGAAACGCAATCCTGGTGGTAATCTGTAAAGAACTCAATATAATATAGAATCAACTGACATCTTAATTTTACTGTTTTGTCAATCATCACAATTTCAACATTGAATCACAAATCATGTGAATAATGATAAATTATCCACAAGCGTTAAAAAAATAATAAAATACTTAATATAGATATGAAACAAAACATCAATCAATTGAAACTTAAAAGAATTCAAGCATTCATGATCTAGCTACGTCGTAGCTCTAGAAAGAAAATTTAGAGCATCCTGAAATCGAATAAAAACATAGATATAAAGAGAATCAAAATGAGAGAAAGAAAAAGAACTAGATGGTGAAATTGGCCTCCAACCGCCTCCCTCTTTTCTAGAGACCCTAAAAACATTTATTTATAGCTTCCTCTAGTGTGGGCTTCAAAAAGGTTTGACAATTCCAGTGCTTCATTTAGCGATGTGGCGCTCCCAAAATAGTGCCTTAGCACCGTTGTCTCTGTCTAAAATGAATTGTTTATGTTACAATATTCAAATTTGCTCAACTTTCAATCATTGCTCTCCAATATTACTCTAGTTGCCTAATTCTATAATACTATAAAAGGACGAGGTGTTTTACTCCTCTTAATTTACAAAACTATCCTTGTTTTCACTTTTAATTTTCAAAACTGCTATTTTGATAATACTAATAATCATCTGGTCAACCATTCCCTTTGAGATTTAATATAGAGTTTAACGGTTACATTGTTTTATCATTTTTCACTTTCCTTTTAGTTTGATACATAAAGTCGAATCATCTAACGTACATTGCTTTCACTTTTAATTTTCAAAACTACCATTTTGATAATAATATTAATATTCATCTTTCCAACCATTTCCTTTGCGATCTAGTATAGATCTTAACGGTAACATTGTTTTTAATCATTTTTCACTTCCCTTTTAGTTTGACACATAAAGTCAAATATAATACTATAAAAGGACGAGGTGTTTTACTCCTCTTAATTTACAAAACTATCCTTGTTTTCACTTTTAATTTTCAAAACTACCATTTTAATAATACTAATAATCATATTTTCAACAATTTCCTTTCAAATTTTATATAGAGTTTAACGGTTACATTGTTTTTATCATTTTTCACTTTCCTTTTAGTTTGACACATAAAATCAAATCTTGTAACATACTTAATAAAGCTCTTAGCTTTACCAAATCGTGCCATTAGCTTTTCATCGAAAAAATCAATTTCAAAAGGTTTGTGTAACGGATCCATTCAAACTATTAAGCCATATAGCAACACTTTCATCATATCACTACACAAAACCTTTATTTTTCCTATATCACCGCCCAAATCATAGAGTGGTGGGCTTTGCAACTCATGTGACAAACCTAAAAGTGTATATCATATCAGAGTGATCACAACGGAGTTTCTATACAAACCATATAGGTCACAGCGTTTATTGGGGAGTCATCTCAGCCTTAGACAGAGTATAGAGAGAGATCGTAATTGTTATGCGTTGTTCCTTTCTATTTATTTTCTCAATTATGAATTTTCAATAAAGGATCAAGATTTTGGATGCCTAGAATTCTAAGTGATTTATTTATCTATCCATATTCATTTGCTTATTCCTATAAACTTTTTTTTTTAGGGACCAAGTTTTATTAACAAGATATTTTTTGTCAAAAAGAAATATTCATAGAGTTAAAAGATAACCCATCCCTTTATAAAGAGGGTTGTCTTGAGACACATGGCATTGAAGATCTTGTGAAAGTTGTACAAGTTGTAAAAAAATAGGTATTTTAGTCACAGTTTTTTGTGATTTGTGCTTCTTCTTTTCCTAGTACTTAATGGAAGGATTTCCCCAACTATGATACACAAGATATGACAGACAATCACAATTAGTTTTTTGCCACAGCTGCATCATTAATCCAATAATTGGGTAGGAATGGGCGTTAGATGTCAAGGGAGCCATTTTTTCCCTCAGATTTTCTACATCTTTAAACATTTTGATTGATGTGTTTCTTTGAGAAGCTATGGAAGAGAATTTGATCTGAGAAAAAAACAAATGTTGAAAGCTCATTGCAACTTTTATATTTAGTATAATATATAAAAATTAAATTTCCTATTTTACCCTATGCAGGATCGGCTAAGACTAATCCATGAGTCTATGATTCGTGACAGCCCAACAACCACAGCAAAAAATTAGTGCCCATGAGAAAGATTTGTCATTGGTTCGTAGAGAATTGGAAGTACTCTACTTGTTGAACTAATTTTTCAGGTTTAAATTTAATCAACCTATACCATCAAGTTTTAAGACTTCATGTTTCTTTTTCCTCATAATTTTATTTTATTTTATTTTATTTTCATAATTGAATCAATATTCTTAAAATTATTTTAAACAAAAATGTTATATTATTTGAAAATAAAATATCAAATAATATATTTGAGAGTAAAAATTTAAAGCATAAAAAAGCTAATACCAATTTTTATTGAGTGGGTTTTTCTCTTTTGAGTTCCCCCTCCCTTTTTCTATTGCGAAGGGGACCTTTTATACTACTAAACTAGGTTGTACAAAAAATTACTCGATCATGCTCCATCAATGATGATAGTGAGGCTAGAGTAGTGGGTTATAGATTGTTGGAATTGTGACACGTGTTCTATTTTCGTCAAGTGGCTAGTAGAGATTTTGACTGTTTGAATTTTCTATTTATCCGTTGAAGACTTCACCAAAAGTTTCTATTCTTCTCAAGCAAGTCATGGTGAGCGGTTCTGAGAAGCAATAGGCCCGCGATGCTGCCAACGGGAACGGGTCAGGGGATACACATGAGCTCGAGTTTATCTATTGCTCGAGCTTATTTATCGCTTGGGCTCATGGCTTGAGGCCTCTTGATGTTGGGCTTGCTCATTCATTCATTAGCCACAATACATCTTATTTCACTAGCCTCTGGTCTTATTCCAGATTTGTATAACCCGATGTGAGACCAAGGTTTTTGACTAAGTGCTTTTGTTGGGATGACAAGTCCAACGTGAATTTCTTTATTGTCTCCCTATTAGAAAGATTGCAGTGCAAGTGTCCTCGATTTCAAGGTGCCACACAACTCACATGGAGCATGTTTAATCAAATATGCTTTGCCTTCTCGAGCCATTAGGGAGTTTCCAAGCAATCCCTGAATATTGAAACTATCTCGAGCATATGAGCCTATCTCGAGCATGTGAGCTTGTTTTGAACTATTAAGCATGTCTCGGTATGTTAGGCCTGCCTTGAGATGTGGGCCCTCATATTATGTAGGCGGGTGAATTTTGCCTCGACCATTATAAGCAACGTAATGCCATCCGCTAGCCCCCTAGTCTCATTCCGAGTTTAGAGGACTTGATGTGAGACATTGCTTTTTTATTTATAAGTAGATACTTTTATTTTCGTTTGGAACACTGTTATTTTGAAATTTCTTTTGGGGCTCTGACCTTTTTTTTATCCTGTCAATGTTTTTTTCTACAATTATTTCTTTTAACGTTGTCCTTCGGTGATCTAACTTAGCTTTATTGCCACTCTTAATCCAATGCTCGATTCTATTAAATCCTTTCATGTTTATGAGATTCGAGACATCGTTGGGGAAAATGAGGTTATAGTTATAAGCGCCAGATATATCAAGACGTATATGCTACGCGTACGTCGCCCTGCAAGTAATAAAATAAAAGTAGCAAAGATCGTCCCACCTGAGAATCGTGATTACTAAGTACCGACTTAATCTAAATTCTTGGTGCCATTTGAATGCATGAAAATTCAAGAAAACTTAAAGACACTAATCTAAACATGCAAGAATGACTCAAATAAGACTAAAAGGCCTTAGGGCATAGATTTGATGTGTGATTTCACCACTCAAATCGTCATCTTCAACCCAATTAATCAATGTTTATTTCATAATGAAGATGATGATTTCATTAGTGTCTATGCAAATCTCTCTCAAGCATTCGCACACTATCCTTAAGATCAGGTATTTTGCATCTTTGCACAACCGCAGATTTCTAAAGGCGCATTAAACACAAGAAATCCTAATACCACACCTAATTTTATTTATATCTTTATCTCATGATAATTAGACGGTAAATCATCCATGGTCTAATTTTGATTCTCACCTCTCAGATCTTGAATCAAACCACAAATCATGCAATATCGGCGAAATACTCAACATAAATATGAAATAAAACAGTAATGAGTAGAAATTAGGAGAGATTCATACAAATATGTCTTTGGCTACATCTAAACCCTAAGAAAACTAACTAGAACATAAATGGAAGAAGAGAAAAAAACCATCAAAAGAAAGAGGAATGAAAAAGGAAAGAAAGAAAACAAATCCGGGATTGAAGATCTCTTTTTCTCCTCCATCATCTTTTTCTTCCTCAAGTTGTCTTTCTCTCCCAAAAACTAAAACTAAACCCTAAAGTAGGGTCAAAACCTTAAGAGGAGGGACCCCCTAAGAGAGAAGCCTCCTCTTATCACCCTCGAACTGAATCTAAAACCCCTCAGTTCAAATGCCTAATTTCCCCTTTTAATGGCTAACAACAAAGATAGAGGAGATGGGCTTAGGCAAAAACATGGGCCCTTAGCATCCACGTTGTAGTGTGGCAAATATGCACTACAGCATGGAGAAAATGGGGAGCTACTAGAGGACATGAAGCCAAACCACGCTAAAGTATGATGAATTTGCGCCACAGTCAAAATTCACATACAAACCAGCGCCATGAAAAAAATCACGGGCGCGGTGACTAACTCTATTTTTCCTCCTCTCTTCCTAATGTCATAACTTTCTCGTCTGAACTCCAAATTGAGCAATCTTGGTGTCTACGGAAAGTTCAGAGAGTTTAGAATATGGATATGTCAAGAGAGAACACTTTAGAGTTGATGATAAGTATTGAATCCACAAAGTGTGTCAACTGGTCAAATTTAGAGTACTCTTCCTCATTCCTTCAACTTCTAAAAGTCATAACTTGATCAATTGAAGTCCAAATTAAGTGAATAAGATCTCTTTGGAAAGCTTGGGAAGTCTACTATCTATCCATACAAATATTAGAGCCATGGGAGATCATCCTACAGCTGGAAATACCAAAATACAGTAGTTGTTGTTGAATGTTGAATTTGCTGATTTTTGGACCTCTTTTTTCTCACTTCTGCTCAATGGTTGCCTTAATCACAAAATTGAGAAAATAGAGTATTATGACACTTATTTATCTTATAAAACTACTAAAACCTAAGCAAAACATGGGGATAAAATGAGTATTTAAGATACTCATCAGGAGGTTTAAAATTTTATGGGCAAAATATTTGGATTCGAATGGCCCAATGGGATATGTGTTCCCTCGGGGCTTATATCTGAGATTTCGAGGCCTGTAGCCTTTCATGGCTGAGAAGAGGGAGGTTCGAGACCCCGAGGCCTATGACCTCTATTCAGCGATGGACACATAGCCTTAAGGCTTGTAGCCTTTCAATGGCAAGGAGAGGAGGATCGATCCCCCAAGGCCCGAGGCCTCATATTGTGAAGGGACACATGGTCCCGAAGGCTCGTAGACTTTCAAATGGCAAAGAGGGACCAAGCCCTCGAGACCTGAGGCCTCATATAGCAAAGGGACACGTGGTCCCTGCTAGAGAAGTGCTCTAAAGGCGCACCTTTATCACTTATTATATGTCTTTTATTACTTTTGAAAGCATTTTCATTAATTGGATATTCGTACATTGAATTGATTTAGATCTTCAAACAGATTAATGAAGTCCATGATATATAACATAGCATGAAGGAAATCATAATGATATCATGATAATAAGATTTCTTATTATGTACTTGATTATGTTAAGTCTAATTATCCTGATCGTAGGATGTGAGGCCCGGACGTTGATCGGGATGAACTAACATATGTCATAATCGCTTGATTGGATCGAAGCGTGGATCTTATAAGCGTGATCATGAGTTGGTGGGGGTTGATATGTATGCTTGTTAGTAACTAAGCATTACATTGGAGACCTCTTATCAAGACAATCGCCATGGATTATCTGTTGCTGTGTAGATGATAGTCGTCGCAATGAGTGTAGTATGTAGACTTGAGGTGTTCAAGGATATCTTGGATGTTGATCTTTTACTTTGACCTCGATCCATGTTGCCTCTTTAAGGTTGCTCTTTGGGGTGATGGTCGGGTATAGTTGAGGTGACCGAGCGAAATTGAGTAACTTGACAAGGATTCACCACTCCCGATAAGGAAGTATACCCTTAACTCTTTAATCGGGATTATTACTAGGAATCTACGAGCGTAGTGAAAATGTCATGAAAATTATTCCATGACATGGCGATGAGTAATGAGTTCGTGGACAAGATCTAATATCACTTGGGCTAGATGTGGTGTAACCAATCTAGTAGGAGCTACATTTTGTCCATGCTCTTAACCAAGTGGGGTATAGATTGGTGAAATGACGAATTACGTGGTAATTGTCTATGGAAGGGCTAACAGTTAGACCACTAACTCTCTAGTCAATTAGGGGTCATGATGTATTGATAAACCAGCTGTGACTTATGAGCTAATGGATTGAATCAAGTGGCCAACATAACCGATAACCTAATGGGTCACACTTAGAGATGAAAACTTGATAAAAAAAAAGGGACTTGGATATGATCCAATCATGAGGGACTTAATTTTGGTCTTTTTTATGGGGTAGGTTTCTCCTATAAATATGATGTTATGGGAGAGACCCTAAACCTAAGTGTGAAAAAAGGGAAACCCTAGTCTCCAAATCAAGAGAGATGTTCTTGTGAGTTTTTCTCTTGTTCTTGAGAAGAACAACCAAGAAGAGAGATTTGTGAGTATCAAATCAGGTTCTCTTCCTCATTGAGACCAACCTTGGCTAGCATCGAACTTGCTTTCAACTCCGTTTCCTTTGAGGTTTTCGGGTTCTTATCTTCGTGTGAATACCTTTAAAAACAAACTTCTTCAAAGGTATAAGATGTTTTGAACTCTTACTTTGGTTTGTGATCCTTTTTTATGTGCTAAGAAGACCCAAGGGAGGGATTCCACATTGTTTTTTTTGTTTAATCCGTTGTGCAACAATGCTCTTTGCATTGTGGAATCCCTGTTAGTCTCGAAGGCTCATATCCTTTGAAACGGTGAAGGGGGAACAAGCCCCTGAGGCTTGAGGCCTCATATCGCAAAGGGACAAGTGGTCCCAAAGGCTTGGCCTTTCAAATGGCAAAGGGGAACCGAGCCCTAAGGCTCGAGGCCTCATATGGAAAAGGGGCACATGGACCCAAAGGCTTGTAGCCTTTCAAATAGTGAAGGGAGATCGAGCCCCCGAAGCCCGAGGCCTCATATGGCAAAGGGACACGTGACCTCGTAGGCTCGTAGCCTTTCAAATGGCGAAAAGGGATCAAGTCCCCCAGGGTCGAGCACTCTATAGCAAGGTACACATGGTCTGAGGATCATGGCCTTTCAAATGTGAAGGGAGCGAGGCCCGAGGCGCTCATATGACGAGGACACATGATCCAGAAGGCTCATGCCACTACCCAGAGTACAAAGGGATGAGCCCCAGAGCGGGAGCCTTATCCTTATATGGTGAAAGGACATATGGTCATGAAGGCTCGTACCCTTTCAAATGGCGAAGGGGGGCCCGGGCTTAGGCTGAAACTCCCTCATGGCGAAGGAATTTGTGTGGTTGAAGGCTCGTAGCTCGAATGGCTTGTCAGACTGCTGAGGCCTCCTGGCAAAAGGACACGTGGTCCAAAAGACTCGTAGCATTTCAAATGGTGAAGGGGGATCGAGCCCCAAGGCCCAAGGCCTCATATGGCGAATGGACATGTGGTCCCAAAGACTCGTAGCCTTTCAAATGGCGAAGGGGTATCAAGCTCTCGAGGCCTGTGGCTTTCCTTAATGAGGGACGTGTAGTCCCAAGTCGTATAGCCTCTCACATGCAAAAATCATGTTCTCGAGAAAAAAAATGTTTAGATTTACTCAATTCTTTCAAGCAATATATGAATGCATGTAGTTTCCTTTCAACACTTTTTTTCGCCAGATGTATCACACTATTAGCAATAGAAAAATATATATAGAGAGAGAGATAGAGAAAGAAAGCAGGAAGATAGTAATAATACATACCGAGAAGGAGCTGCTTTGGGTGATAGGAGAGTAGTGGTGGCCAGAAAGCATCACAACTGCTGGAGTAGGGATGGACTTCTGCATTCATTCTTCCAACATCAAATCCACAGTTCGTGGGCAGCGACATTACGACTTTAATTGATATCTTTCAGAGCTTCAAAATCCTGCGGTTTTCTGTAGAATGCGTTCTTCACATGGTCGACAATGGCGGATTCGGTGTGCGGATGCTCGAAGAGTATTCCAGAAAAGCCACGTCATCACCGCCGAAGTTTATAACCATATCCCTCAATATCAGAAACGTTCTTGTACGCATATTTGTACTGGTGAAATCCAAATGACCAATAAGGCGTAGGCGCGGGCCGATCGACGAGATTTGTGTATTGCTGCATCACCTTCTTCGACGACAATCCGACAAAGAAGTCAAAATCGACAGCCATATACAAAAGTTGGCTCATTTATCCATGTCCAATTCGTGGGCTCTATGATTCAAATGATTCCAAGACTCCCAAATATATTTTGGAGTAATCCAATCTCTATCAAACAACCTTACCTTTTAATTATCAGTCACTGGAAAGAACTAAAAAGCAATTATGAATGTTAAAACAGGAAACAGATTCTTCCATATGGAGAGAGTATCTGAGGCGAGTTCAGGATTCTCAAGCAGTCTGGCAATCAAAACCAGAATCTGAAAGTATCAAGTCTCCAAATAGAACCCCCAACGGCCTCCCCTTGAAGAAAATATGATTTTTTTTTTATTTCTTCCTTTTTTTTTGTTTAGATGGTGGGGGTTTTGATTTATGGGTCTTGTCTACATCTAAAGGGCTCGAATCTTTGGATGCTAACAAACCATTTTTGCTGAAATAGCAGTGAAGGACGTATGAAAAAGAGAAAATCAAAAGGAAGAGGAAGAAAAGGAACAAAAATACAAACTTTTTTTGTTCTCCTGTCTGATGCACGTCTATGCTTTGATCATGACTGGGGAGGTTTTGTTCTGCTTCGGGTATGCTTCTTGTCGTTATACCACCATCACATGATCGAACTCTCTCTTTCTTCTAGACCGTGAAGCTGGAATCCATGGCGATTTCTGAATAGAAATACAGAACTCTTCACTGGTCCTTGAATACCAGGAAGGTGCCGACGTCTGAACAGTCGGATGAGGCGTCGAAAAGTATGTCGCCGGTGGAGCGAGGGCTGACGATGAACCTGAATATGAGGTGGTTCTATGGGGGCCCTGGTAGAGCTTGTATGCGAGAAAGATGACGACGATTGAGATAAGAACAGGGGAAAGCCATCGGAAGGAGGGGTGGAGTGGTGGTGTGTCGATAACTTTTCTTTTTGTACAAAACAGAGGGTTGGAGGGAGATTGATATCGAATCCTGAGAGGAGAGGAGAGGCAGTTGGTGGATGGGCCCACAAAATGGTGGCGTATGGGCCAACAAAGAGAGGGTTTGGGGGTTGGTAAGTTGGGGCCCCACTCACTACTTACACGCTGAGATAGTTCTTTTTGTTATGGGGCTGAGGGGGAAATGGGAATCAAGGTGGGTGAGACTGTGATCTCTAATCCGGCAGATTATTTTACCCATATTATGATGAATTGGGTATGGAAAATATGAGAAGAAGATGGAGAAGATTACGTAGGAAGAATAGATCTACAAGCAAAAGCTTCAAGGCTACGGAGAGTTCCTGCGAGTTCTAAGGAGGAGTTGGGAGATGGGTTTTGAGTAGGTGAGAATAGAGTTCCACAAATGGCGCAAAACATTGACATAAACCACGATTGCTGCCAACACAAACGGGTCAAGGGATAAACATGAGCTTGAGCTTATCTATCACTCAGGCTCATGGCTTGAGGTCTCCTCATGTTGGGCTTGCTCGGTCAATCCGATACATCCCATTCCAAAAATATGTTTTAATTCTTATAAAAGAGTTTCTTTTTTATCTCATTTATTTATTTATTTTGTTTTATTAAGTCAGATCATGTTTTAAGCGCAGAAATAAATATGTTTTGATATAAAATATTGATGAGATGACAGAGATTAATAAGATATGAAAATTTATATAAATGTTCTTTGTATGGATTGTTTTTCATTACGTGTGTTAAACAATTTTTCAAAAAAAAAATTGTATATGTATTATTTAATATATATATATATATATATATATATATATATATATATATATATATATATATATATATATATATATATATAATGTAGGGATTGAGAATTGGACCCGAAAGTATATAAAAGCTCTGTAGGCTTGGAATGAAGCGATAGAGTCGCACTTACATGTCTTTCCTTTCATGCTTGGCCCAAAGCAGGCTCATTTCATTGGGCGAACATGGATTTGGAAAAATAGGGAGGCAATGCTACGTGAGTCAGCCATATCATGGATATATATATATATATATATATATATATATATATATATATGTATACTCATATATATATTAATGGGGATTGAGAGTGGACAGTATCCTCGCCCAGGCCCAGATGAAGCGATGGGGTCGCTTTGCGCCGTGTCTCATAAGCGGCCAATGAGAGGCTCGGCTCGTGGGCAGCGTGGATTTGGAAAATAGGAGCCCGTGCTGGTAGGTCAGTACATATCGCCCGATAGCAGAAGATAGAATATTCGCCAAAGATATCCTAACTCGTCCGTCGAATCACATTATAAAGGAAGAAAAGCGATAGAAGGCAAGTCGGTTGGACATTCTCGATAAGAAGGAGGATTATTGAATAAACTCGCTTTGACTAATCCATTCTTAAATAAGAATTTAACTATATGAGAAACATACCACTCCAATGGGAAGGACTCCTGAGTCATCATCAGTGGATGAATATCCCCATAAATGCAAAGTAGCTCCACTACGAAAGATCGCCAATACTAAGTAGCCTACACATTCTCTCTTTCATACCGAGAAGAATGACTTGGCGTCGGACGACCTGAGTGAAGCCACCATGACCCCTTCTTCATACGGTTAACTGTGCGGAGCGTGCGGCATCCGAACGTAGTCAACATTGCGGTGATCCTAGCTTGGCCCAGAAAGCGACCCGGCATCCTCCCGGTTCGACCCGCCCGGCGGTCTTAGTCGGCCAGCGACCATGCATACTGCCCGATTCCGTTTGAGCAAAGCATCATCGGTTAAGCGTAGATCGTAGGAGCAGCAATTCGCCGTAAACATAGCGATTCCTCGATTGCGTAGTATCGGCGAGGAACCTGGCGGGAGTAACGCTAATCCCATAGGGATCACGGGACCGGGCGATATGAGCGGCCGGAACTTGCAGGGCCGATTGGAAGCTTGATGCGACGATACAAAGCGAGTGGGCGTTTAAGCCTCGTCGACCGGTGTCACGGTAGAAGAATTGAAGCGACACCGAGCGGATGCATCGACGCGAGACCGCAGCGAGCCGGGAGGCCATAACCTCCTCCCCGCGAAGAACAACTTGGTGTGACATTCCCAGGCATCAGGCGGCGAAGTCGATCGGAGCGGGGGCATGGACCACCGTTGGCGGAGGAAAGCAGCTATGCTCTGATGATTCGTGAGCGAAGCTATTTAAATCACCCTCATTGAAGCGAGCGGTCGTGGGAAGAGGTTCAAAAAACCTTTAACGAGCTCATCGCGTGAAGGAAGTGAATGCGGGGGCGAAGCGGGGATCTTATGGATACCTTGACAGTGCGACAAGCGAATCTCCACTTCCTGGTAGAAGTCTTTGCGCTTCACTAAGCGAATTGAAATCGGCCAGTTAGAAACATTGACGAATCCGAATCGTCGATCACCTGATACTACAATCGGATGGGTGCATGGGTATTAGGACCGTGCGATCTGGGGAAGCTTTAATATACGGCTGAGGGACCGACTTTGGCCTGGTTTAATGGGGTACCCCTTTCATCTATCTCGTCGTTGAGGAACTAGGCCCGTTGCGTTCGTCTCCCTTCATCGGATGGGGACGTCTGACGTACCATCCAGTGACCATCAAACAAGAAGTCGTGGGAAAGTTTGAAATCATATGTGCAAGATTGATCTGCAGAGTCCACGAGAAGATGAAGCGTGCAGAGCGAAGAGTCGTTGTGCCGGCTTTCATCGCGGGGTTGGGCGTCTGATCGAGACTTGATGTTCTATCTGTGAAGAACCCTCGGCTACCATGGCGAGTCCTCGCAGCGAGAAAGTACATAAGCGGCGAGAGGCCCTCATATCAAGAGAGAAACTCCTGCGCATGGCGGGGCGACAGAGACGAGGCAGCAGTCGGAGCCCGAGAGCAGGCAATGAGAGAAATCCCAGTACGGGGCGAGAGCGATCCCAAAGGAGAGGGAGTCTTAGAGACGCCGTTGGAGCCACATAAGCAGGGGCGGCGGCATTACCGTCTGGCACTTCCCTGCTGCGGCCTCGGTCTCCTGAAGTCACGCTGAGGTGCGAAGCAGCGGTCTGAGATGGCGGGCTCGAGATGAAGTCGGATCCGCGACAAGGATAACACAGTAATGCGAGTTCCACGAGACTATGGGCATCGCACGGACAGCTGTAGTATACAACTAAGAAAATAGAATATTTGATCTGGCCTTGGATACCTCCAGTTCATATCTCAGGGAACCCGAGCTCGGGGAATCAAACCCAGTCGGACCCCGAGGAGCCATGGCAGGCCACGTAGCGAGCCACCTCGGTATTACGCAATGACCTGAGATCAGTGTGATCTCGGGAGGATTTGGTGGAGGAGGAGAATCTAGTTCGGCTTGAAAAGCCCACCTACGTAACATAAGATCGGCGAGACATGGAAATCTGAGCGTGTTTAAATTGCACGGATCGACACTGCCGTCAGTTCTCTAACTTCGAATCTGAAGGGTGCAGCACCAGCGACAACCTAGCGGTAATTCGCCTTGATTGTGGCCAATACAGCGGTTCATGAGTCTTAATTGATAATGGGAGTTGGTGACATATCTTGGCATGAGTACCGATAAATAATTGTTGGAAGAAACGAGCTGAACCCGATGCGGCACACATCTGTGAGGGATTTCGGAGAAAGGTGTTAGTTGGGCTCGATTCAGCGGTGCTGACACGGGAGAACCCCACTTGACGGCGGCGGCTGACAAGGTTCATATAGTGGGCAGCCCAGGTCGGAATTCTATAATATCTTTGCTAGGAAGACCCTCATCAATGTGATAAAAGTCATTCCTCGGCATACCATGATGATCAAATCAGCGAGTGAATGGGTCGGGACGGTCCAGGAAGTCGGCGGTGGCAGGGGAATGCTACATAACCTCCATGAAACAAGAAGCGTCGAAGAAGCCCGTAAGTGTGAAGCGAGCTTGACATGCGTGGCAGTACTCACACGACCGGTCTCGGAAGGAATTGGAACGATATCGGATGGCGACGAAACATCTAAACGCCGGATGCAGAATTGGCGGAAGGCCTCGAAAGCCTCTCCACTTTCGGTTCGCGAGACGAATAAGAGATGTTTTGCATAGAGCGTCGGATATGGAATCGACCCGCGATAATCATTCCGCAGTTGAACACCGGCCCTCGCTAAGCCCGTTAAGCGAACGCGGTTCGCGAGAAGCGAGCCATGTAGGGAGGTCGTGACTCGCCACGGCGAGGAGCAATAAGAGTGGAGCTCTGCCACGGTGGCTAGCTAGTTGTACTTTCGTCGAGAAAGCTAATGGCAAATGGCTACGCATCAACTTCACCGACATAAACAAGCGTGCGAGGGCGACTTCCTACCAGTCGACCTCGTAGTGGGCGCCACGGGCCACGAACTTCTGATTTCACGGATACATTTCCGGCTACAACGGTCGGCATGGACCCAGATGGCCGGGAAAAGGCTTAGTTCTTCTGGCAGAACCTCTTGTATCGGGTAATCTGGTTGGGCTGAAATGCGAGCGACTCTGAGAAGATTAGTGAATCGGATGTTCCAAAACAAATAGAACGACAATGGAGGTGTACATAGGCGACATGCTCGTGAAGTCATCAAATCAGATCTCCATGTCGCCCACCTCTCACAGGTCGGATCTGAGGAATTTATAACATGAAGTGAACCTGACTAGTATTACTTGTCGGTGTGTCGTGGGAAAGTTTGGGTTTTCATAGTTAACCACAGGGGAATTAAAGAGAATCGAGACAAAATAAAAGCATTGATCGACATGCCATCGCCTTGGCGGGAATAAAGAGAGATCCGGTGGTGCGGGAAGGGTGACTTTGGCGTTTATTATCCGGCAGTGATAAATGCGACCTTTCTTGAGTTACGAAGAAAGCCTTTCAATGGAGACGAAAAATGTGAGGCATTCACGGTGTTAAAGCGTGCTGGTTCTCCTCCCATTCTAGTAAGTCTGTTGAGGGGAACTACTCACTTTGTACTGCTTATCAAACTACCGGCGGTGCGGTGCACTGTCGAAGCGAAAGAGCGAGTCCCGGCACCGGTGTGTGCTGCGATGGGACTGCGAGGGGCGGAGGAGAGGTACGAGAATGGAAAAATTGATATTAACCTTGGTATTGCAGCTCGAAGCCGACCCTATTTCCGGGCTCACACCATAGAAGTCCCAGCGAATATCGATGAAGCGGTATTGCCTGAGCCAGTCTCGGAAGGCTAATGAAGTGGGCGTAGAGCTAGCGGTTCGACATCAGTGCAGACAGCTGCTATAAAGACAGAGTCTTGGCGGAACTTCGTCATGGAATTAGCTGGAGTAAGAACTGTCGAACCCACTGCGTTCGAGAAGGCGACCTCGAATGGAAACTCTCTCGTAGATGGAGCCTGAATGCCTGAGGGAAGCGGACGGGCCCTAATATTGACCTCACCAGAAGGGATAGACATTGAATATGCACTCGAGTTTGGGTTCGCACTTCAACAAACGAAGCGAGTATGAAATCATGACGGGCCTCGATCTCGCCCATTCATTAGAAATCGACATTTAGAGTCTGCGGTGACTCCCGGAAACTAGTGGTCGAGACGGATCGAAGATACATACGAGGCAGCGAAGCGATGGTTGAGATCAAGTCAGGGATTTGCTAAAAAATTTGTGTTGGTTCGGGTCGAGCCGTCCTGAAGCCGAAGAATTCTCGGCCGACCTTGGCAAATCGCTTCTGACACTTCGAGGAAGATCTGACATGTCAGCGCTGTGTTGAATACTTAGGCGGAACCCTCATCGATCCTTATAGCGGGGTGGTCGCTCTGTAGGATCCATGCCGGCTGGATGGATCCAGCTGGATATATTAATGACGGAACCACCGAACTGACCCAAAGCGGCTAAAGATAAGAGTGAGGTCTTCCAGGTTCTCGCCTGAGGGAGCCCAGCCCACAAGCGGGGATTCTTCCACCACGGCTCACCAAATGCATCGCGGGAAGACAGATTATGTGCTAAGGGAAGTACACGAGGGCATGTGCGAGGAATCATGTCGGGCCGAGCAGTTAAGCGGGAGTAAGTTTTTGAGACAAGGATACTCTTGAGGCTTTACATTGCCAAAAAGATGTAGCCAGGCTGGTAATGCGAGAATCGCGAGGGCATGCAATGTCGCGCCTCCGTCGGAAGCCTTTATCAATCACCGACCCACGGCCGCTCGGCCGGTGGGGTTTGGACATGATGGGACCCTACCCATCGGCAAGGGCGATGCGAATTCATGGTGTCGTGGTGGACTATTTCACCAAATGGGCGGTAGAGCCTTTATGATTACGGGAGCAAAAAATCACGCAATTTACGTATGTGCCATTATATCTGAGAGGTTTGGCATCGAGAGCCACAGTATGAGATAATGGAAAACAATTTGACAACCTGAGTCGGGATTACTTGTGCGAGCTTGGGATGAAGTGTGCTCGCTCGGCCACCTTTTTCAATCGAAGCGGACGGTAGAGTCACCATCAGAACCACCAAAAGTACGCTTTGAAGACGAGTACAGGAAGACACCCAAGGGGTTGGGTAGAATACTGCCTCCACGGTATGGGCATACGGGGCGACCGCAGTCGACAACTTCCGGAGACCCGTTTGCCACAGCCTTTGGCGACGGTAGCCCCTTTGAGGTCGAGATAAAATCTCTGAAGTCGACTAGCGTAGAAGTGCGATGGCAGGCCTGCGTCTGAACTTGGAACTCCCTGGGCGTAAACGCGGTAAGTTCAGCGTGCGGAGGGTATCAGGGAAGACGGTAGATATTATAACGAGAAAAGTCAGCCCGAGATTTTGCCGGGAGATTTGGTCTAAAGAAGCTCACGCGAGAAGAATCGCTCATGGAAAGTTGAAGGCCACAGCGGGAAGGTCATATATAATAACAGTCGTCAAACCGGGCAATTATGAGCTCGAAGCAGAGGAGGGAAAATTTTCGCTTACCACGTGGAATGCGGAGCATCTTAAGCGTTTTTACCGATGAGCATCGGTTTGTTATATTAAATAAAACATATCGGTTCTCATGTGACGAATAGAACGGTTAGTTAATTAGATATCTCGGAAACATTTCGATATATAAGCGAAAAATACATGTGATAGAGGAAAGTTCATGAATATAAAAGTCTCTTTATTTCAAATGAATCGTATTCGGTTACAATCAGTGATATCCTCGATTACATCTTGATAGGCTCAGTCTGGGCAATTCCTCGAAAAAAAAAAAAAAAAAAGGGAGTGTGATGGGGAGAGAAAGAAAGGAAGATGGGGACGGAGGAGAGACAGGAAAGAAAAGAGAAGAAGCGGATGAGAAAGGCATTGGAAGAAGAAAGAAGAGAGAAAAGAAAGAAGAAAGGGAGGGTAGAAAGGAGGAGGAAGAAGAAAAAGAAAAAAAACGAGAGAGAGTGCGACCTGAGAAGATGCAGCCACTGCTAGAGCATCCTAGCCAATTTGCAGGGAATAACATAACTCCGCAAAGGTAGAAACCACAACTCACGGCCAGAGACCAGAAAAGAGCTGGTTGGCGTCAGGAGTGACCAAGGCGGAGTTGAACATGACATCCATCCCCATGCGAACTTTCCATCTTGAAAAGCGAGAATCTCTGGCGTAGAACCGCAGGCAACGAACCACCATTTATAAGAGTGAAGCATTGGAAAGCTCACGTGTCGTGCAATTCTCCATAAACCAGCATTAATGACGGTTCACCCCTTTTCGAGGACCACCTTGACCGGTTTAGTTCGCAACTCTTCACCTGCCCGAGAAGCATACGAATATCTGATTGGGACCAGAGCCAGTTGCTCACTTTAACAGCTCCTCTACTACGCACGAGCCACGCGTACCTCAAGGAAGTCGAACCCATTTCGAGCTACATGCCATTTAGCGAAGCAGCCTTGAGCCCCGTAGCAA
This sequence comes from Tetrastigma voinierianum, assembly GCA_016808115.1. NCBI lineage: Eukaryota > Viridiplantae > Streptophyta > Magnoliopsida > Vitales > Vitaceae > Tetrastigma > Tetrastigma voinierianum. The sequence continues at coordinate 223,624 of JAEQBH010005765.1, read as the reverse complement.
GGAAACCCGATTGCTCACTTGCGAGCTCCTACACTTTACCACGAACCTGTTGCCTCGAAGTCGAACCCATTTCGAGCTATCGCCATTTGGCAGGCAGCGCAAGGCCCCGGCGCCGAGGAGCCTAGTTGCTCACTTTGTGAGCTTCCATACACTTTGCGACACGTGCCTGAAGTCGAACCGGCTCGAGCCCGGCGCGGGAGCCAGTTGCTCACTTTGTGAAGCTCCTCTACGCACGAGCCACGCTGCCTCAAAGTCGGACCGGCTAGGAGCTACATGTCGCCATTAAACGAACGCCACCAAGGCCTCAGCGCCGAAGCCCGTGCTCTGCCGGCGAGCTCTTCCAAGCGGCTCTGACGAGCCTATTATTTACATGGGCGAGCTCTTCCCGGTAGCTACACACGACGAGCTCGCCAAGCTTGACTCTACTTGGCCGAGCTCTTCCAAACGGCTGCACGTGAGCCTATTGTGTGGACGAGCTCTGCAACGGTCTACGACGACTCTTCTAATGGCTGCACCCGACGAGCTCCTCTTGTCGGCTTTGGCCAGGCCTTCCTTTGCACGCCCAACCAGGCGGGCTCCCCTTCTGATTAACATTGACGAGCCCTTCACTGCACATCGGACAGACGGGCTCCTTCCTACAAATCCTATTGAGAACTCCCCTCAGCTCAGGACGGGGCCAGAGAGCTCTCTTATTCTCTTTGTGAGCCCTTGTTGCGCTACCAGCTTGACCGGGCTCCCGCTCTCTTATTCTGGCAGGCCCTTCCTTGCGCATATCGGACCGAGACGGGCTCCATCCTGATGTATTGGCGAGCCCTTCCAGCACTTTGAGCAGGCGGGCTCCTTCCTCACCTCACATTGACGATCCCTTGGCTGCCTTGAGATGGACGGGCTCTGTTTGCTATTTTCGTGTGAGCTCTTCCCATCGAACATGGGCGAGCTCCACTCACGCATTCGACGAGCCTTAACCAACGATTTGATAACGAGCTCTACTCGCCTCCAACCATTGACCACCTCAGCCACGAGCAGACCGCCGCGGCCAAAAACGAGGTCAGCACCGCCGAAGGCCGGATGCAGCCAGCAGGCCATAGGCTGACAGATGAGCTCACTTTACTCAGCCTTGCGGTTGCAGGAACGGGGGCCGGTTCAAACGAGATAGTATCTTTGAGAATTTCAGCGATCTGAGTCTAAATTGCTAGGACCCTCGATCGGGTTATCTGGAGTTCAAGAAAAAAGAATAAAGATATCTCGGTTAGAACACTAATTTCCAAAAAATGAATGTTTGCTCCCGAAGAGGACTGATTCGGAGCCTGAGCCAACGACAAAAAAAAAAAAAAAAAAAAAAAAAAAAAAGAAAGGAAATTAGGCATCGGAAAGCATAAATGAATCTGGGATTTAGGCATCGAACGATGAAAGAATGAAGGGCCTCAATGGAGCACCCGGGCTCTTAAGAATGGTTCGTGTCGGCGGAGAGACTCCTGCTCTTCATCGCAGGAGTCAAATTGAAATCCGGTTGAGTGCGTGTGGATGGCCTTGGTTGGCGCGAAGGCCACCGAGCCAACGAGCACTGCTTTGGTCTGCCAGTTGTCGGACTCAACCTCATCCCTCGATGACCACGCTGACATGTGAAGATCATACCATGACCGACACTCCCTCGCTCGTAGTCTTGATAAGTTTAAACCGGAGGACTCATGACGAGCGGAGTCTCAACGACACCTTGCCCTCCCCCAAAACTGCGGCGGGCGATTTCGAGCTGTTTTCCTTGTCATTCGAATCACCGGTGGCCAGCGCGTAAGCTCGCGAAGATCCGTGCTCACCTCGGGAGGTGAGAGTTCTTCCTAACCAGTTAAGGCTTCGCTCTGCAGACGGACTTAAGCCTCCCGAGTCTCGGCAAATCATTTGCGCGACACAGCTCTGAGCCTCAGCTTCGCCTAGTGGATTGTCAGGCCTTTCAGGACCTCGATCTTCTCTCTACTTTCGGCCGAAACACGGCCAGATGAAGTGTGCTAGTTCGAACAAGCGCTCTATTTCTTAGAGTCATATCTTTGCCTTTCGATCCTCTGACTCGGCCCTTCGAAGTAAAAGCACCATATATCATCGGCGAAATCTTCACATATCTTTGCTTTGTTTGGCATATATTTGAGCCATCAAATAGTGACGGCACGCATAGCCGAACATGAAATCGGTCTTCGACCACGGAAGCCAAACATGGAAGTAAAATCTGACCTGACTTGCGGCGGCCACGAAGAATGGCGAGCTTCATCAACCGTGACCACTGCGACCTCCCGACATCCGGACTCGGGAGGATGGATGAGATAGCTCTATATGCGAGCAGGGTTAGAAGCGAAAGAATCATAACCTACACCGGCTTTTTTGATTTCTTTCTCGACGATCGCATCCCACAGAAATTGACTTCGACGTGTCGAAGCGGATTCCATACAGGTTATAGGCATTTGTTAGCGGCCCGAGACGTGGCTAACAGCGAAAGACCCTGCCTTCTGCGCAGGTTTGAGGGGCGGCAAGGTCAAAACCGGGGTGGCGACCTTTGCTCAGGCTCATGAGAGAGCGAGGAGAAGAAGGAGACAGTGGTGAACCAGCGAGCGTGGCACTCTTCGGTTCTCGACGAGAGGAGAAAGAGGCCACCCAATTTTGAACATTGGCAGCCAGGCCAGGTCCTTCTCGAAGGAGCTGGGGTTTCCTTTTTGCACTCGGGGCTTCGGGGATGTGCCCCCGAATGAACTAAAATCTCTCCCACAGGTGGGAAGCGACGGCCCCGATGAGCGAAGGGAAGGAAACTCCCGGGCGAAGGGGCGGGAGACTTCAAGGCGGAGGACGTCTGAAGCATCAGGCTGGATGAACTGAGGAATGTCGGGCTTTATCAACTCTGCGTGGAACGGCGGAGCGTGCAATTAAAGGCTGAAACACACAAGCGTTATCTTGATGGTAGGTCGACGAGCACTGGAGAGGCTTGTGGAAAGCTGAAGGTGGGAAGTATTCGATTATTGGCTAGGCAAATCAGGCAAGCCAATCACGGGCCTCAGAAGGTTATCGGGGAAACCACGTGCGGGCACACCCGAGGTGTCGTCTGTCGAGAAGAATTGTACTCCCGTTGGAGCAGCGGCGAAGAAGTATCGTCCGCCCCAGGGACTGTGTGAAGAAGGAAGGTCAGAGATCGCGAGGAGGGCACCGGGCGTCTGGAGAAATAAATAAAACAACATGACGATGGCCGTTGGATTAAAGATGAAGAGGCTTGAGCCACCTTCAGGCACCAGCCTATCCACAAAAGGTTAATAAACACGCGAAAATACTGACAATTGGTATTTAGGAAGATGAGATGTTGAAGTGTTGCGGGAGCCTTTTATGAAGAGGATGCAAAGGAAGCGAAGGCCATTATCAAGGCGACTAAAAAAGCAGAGACCATACCGGGCACCAGGCGACAAAAGTCAAAACATCGGGGACCATATTCGGACACCGGGAGGCCGGGTATCGTTCGGCGAAAATAAACTGGGTCTGGGGACCAACACTAGGTCCCAGTTCCGTATGCACGTGTGGGGACGCTGGTAATGGGCGTGGATGTAATCAGTTGTTTTGTTTTTACCTTACGAGAGGAGGCGCCTCGGGAGCATTTGGTCCGTGGGGATCGGGGATGCGAACGTCTATTTGCTTGGTTGAGCCAGCCAGAAGAGATCATGGTGATCTGAGGAAGAACGACTTGGACCCGTGAGCATAAGCGGCTTGATGTCGCGAAATCAAGGACGACCAAACCCTGAGCCTCGTCGTATAAGCGAAAAATGAAGAGAGCGAACAGCAGACCCGGAATGAGAGGAAGAAGAAGGAAAAGCAGAAAAAAAGGACTGACAGCTAAGCCAGGCAGAGAGGAAAATCAGGCGAAATGCAGAACATAAATATAAAGACAAAAGTGGGAGTTATAGTAGGAGGAATTGAACGGTGAGAATTCGATGAGATGCGAGAGAAAACAAAGAGGGTGTGAGAAGCAGCGTAAAGAGCTGAAAATTGTCTTCTTGTACCACGTGCTAAGCTAGTGGCGGGTTCAAATAATCCCATCAAATGAATAGAATACTGTATGTGAGATTAAATCTGAAATTGCTTGCCACATGGTCATTTCCTGAGGTAGAGTATTTGGTGAGTTGAGTGGACAAAAATGTCATCGCTGGCGATGAGCGATGGGTCTTGCCAGCCCATATCCTTCCATATGACCCAAACAGAAAAATGAATGTTAAACTGTTGGAAAATAGGGAGGCCATGTGGCTGGTCAACCATGTCCTTCAGTGAGAAGATAGATATTCACAAAGATATCCTATAGTCGATCAAGTCTATTATAAAGGGAAGAAAAAAAGCGATAGAAGACCATCAGTTGGACATTATCGATAAAGAAGGAGGATTATTCCAAATAAATACTTTGACTAATCAATTATAAATCTAAGGGCCCAACTATATGAAACATACCCTCGATGGGAAGGACCTGAGTCATCATCGGCCCGGATGAATATCTATAAATCTGGTAGCTCCACCATTGAAGTGCGTAATCTTAAGCAACCTACACATTCTCTCTTTCCTCTCAGAAAGAATCTGACTTAGGCATCGGAGCGGCCGGCGAAGCCTGCGACCACTGCTGCGGTTCTTCTTGCGGGGGCGTGCGCATCGACACAGCCGTCGACATTGCGGAGTTATCCCAACAGAGCGGCGACCCGGCATCCTCGGTTGACCGCGTGATTATGGTCGACCCGGCGACCGCCTGCTGACCAGTTAGGTTGAACAAAAGCATCATCATAATATCATATATACCGCCATATATATATATATATATATATATATATACCTATATATATATATATATATATATATATAATTTCTTTATACATTTAGCATCATATTTTCATTCTTATTGAAAAAAAGACCCATTATGTATAATATCTTATAATATTTTTATGGGATGCATTATCTAAAAATATTATATTTACATAAAAAAGATGTGATATTCTAAAATATCTATATCATATACTATCTAAACAACCAATCATCCCTTAATTAATATTTTAAAATTGAAAATTATTTCCGCCTACGAATTATCGTCTACAATTATCCTACACTTTTTACTAATTAGAACCAATTAATAACAAATATACCGTTAAAACCTATGAATAATTATTCTTATATCCGTTTTAATCATTACAAATATTATCTTAAAAGAAAAATTATTAATCTAAATTTTTTTTATTTTTTAATTATTTCTCATTTTATTTCAATTATATTAAAATAATAATTTTCTATATATTTCTTGAAGTTATTTGTTTTATTAAAGATAAAATATTTTGTACTATTGAATAAATTTTGAACAAAAACATAAGAATTATTTCGTAATCATTTAATATTTTTAAAATAAAAAAATATATAAAATTATATAAATTACAAAATGGAGAAAACTAAATTACAAACTAATATATATATATATATATATATATATATATATATATATATATATATATATATGTTACTGAGTGTATTTCATTTTGAATCATATAACATACAAATAAAAAACAATACAAAAAGATGTTGATATTAAGACAAATTGAAATAATATATTTGTAGTACCACCACACTTAAATAATTTTACTTCAATTATCATGTTATTCAATTTTAATTTAAGCATTCCTTGAAATTAAAATGCAATGTTAATAAAAGAAAGAGTCTTTTATGTTATCATTACCAAAGGCCTTGTTTAAAAAAATGTATAACAAATTGAGAATGACTTGGCAAAGACAAAGTTGATTAAATTATTAAGTTGATAGAATTAGTTAACATTTATTCATAATGAATAGAAAAAAATGGTAAAACTATAATTTCTAAAATGTGAAGAAAGTGATAATGAATTATAAATATTATAATTATTAACACATCTGTATATAAAATAATTGACTAAAAACTCACAAATGTTGTGAATAAGTGTGAATAGCAACTTAAAATATGATTATATAAAAGTTTATATAACTCTCTTTGTATCTTACATAAATTGTTGGCAAAGAGATAATGGAAAACAGAGAGAATTGATAAGGAGAGAGGGAGGGAGAAAGAAGGAGAGGTAGATCAATCTCGAGATGAAAATATAGAATGAGTGAAGAGTCGTTTATAAACTTCCAAATGGCCTTCCATTTACTTACTTTTTAATGTGAGTAATGGGGTATATCAACTCTCTCAATGAATGAACCATGAAAATGATAATTCTACCCATAAAGCTTGCATTTACAACACTCCCCCTTGAATGACCATCATAAATAATTTGCCTAATTAAAACCTTATTAATAAAACACAGTGGGACAAAACCTATAAAAGGAAAAATAGACAATATTCTTATGATGTTGTAAATTGATCTTAGTCTATTAGGATTATCTTGTTAAAAACCTTGTTAGTAAAACCCAATGGGACAAAACCTGGACAAAGGAAAAAAAAAGTAGAGTACACTAACTGACATGTCATAGTATACTCCCGCTTCATGTGTCCCGGTAATGTGATTAGACATTCAATCTTATATATTAGCTTCTTGAATGGTGAGGTTGACAATGCCTTCATGAATAAATATACTAGATTATCACTTGAGTGTATTTGTTGAACATCAATTTCACCGCTCTTCTGAAGTTCATGTGTATAAAAGAACTTTGAAGAGATGTGTTTAGTTCTATCTCCTTTAATATAACTTCATTTGATCTATACAATGCAGCACAACATTGTGCAAATAATGTTGTCAAACTATCTTTGATAGAGAGGAGTTTGCATGATTATTGGATATGTTGAATCATCGATCTTAGTTATACACATTCACAACTTGCTTTATGAATTGCAATAATTTTTTAATGATTCAATAATGTGGCCGCCATTGTCTGCTTAAAATATCTCCATGAAGTAGTAGTTTCATTATAATTAAACACATACCCTATTTGTGATATGACTTTATGTGGATCTAAAATGTATCCTACATCAGCATATCCAAGCAATTGTTGTTTTGATTTCTTTCAGTGAAATAGACTCATATCAGTCGTTCCTTAGAGGTAGTGCAATATATGTTTAATACCATTAAAATGTCTTTAGGTTGGAATGGAACTATACCAGGCTAATAAATTGACAGAAAAAGCAATATCTTACCGAGTACAATTAGCAAGATACATAAGTGCACCAATGGCACTAAGATATGGTACTTTAGGACCAAGTAATTCTTCACCCTTTTCCACGATGATGAAATAGTCATTTTTCATCAGTGAAAAAAACAACCGTGAGGAAGCAAGGTTTGCTTTTTATCCATATAAAAACAAGTTAAGATTTTCTTAGTATATGTTGATTAGTGAACTAACACTCTAGTAGGGAAATGTTCGATTTGTAGGCCGAGACAAAATTTTGTTTTCCCAATATCTTTCATCTCAAATTCCTTTTCCAAATATTTTGTTGTTTTTGTGAGCTCTTCAAAAGTTCCAACAAGATTTAAATCATCCATATACACAACAATAATTGTAAATCTGGTTTTTTGATTTCTTGATAAAGATGCATGGGCATATATGGTTATTACTGTCTTAACAAGTAAATACTCAATAGGTGATTGTAACATGCATTCAACTTATTTCAACCAATATAGAATGAATTATAATTTGATTGAGCACATACTACGAGGCTTTGTATTATTTTCTTCAAGAAATTTAAATCATTTAGGGATTTTCATGCATATGTCATTATTTATGGATCCATATAGATAAGTTGTGATGACATGCATGAGACACATATCTAGTTCTTTAGAGGCCAAACTTATTAAAGAACAAAAAGTGATTACGTCCATGACAAGAGAATATGTTTCCTCATAGTTAATACCGGGCTGTGAAACCTTATCTCTTTACATAATCTGTTTATATCATGCAGATTATATATTTTCATTGCACTTTCGTAGAAATATTCATTTGTACCCAACAGGATTTACACCTTTAGGTATTTAGACTACATGTCCAAAAACGTCTCGCTTCATTAACAAGTTTAATTCTACTTGCATAGCTTCTTTCCATTTTGGTCAATCTTTCCTATTTAAACATTTTCACATTTTTGTAGTTAGGATCAGCATCATTTCTTATGATGTCTAAGGCCATTTGGAAAGAAAAAATATTATTGATAAAAATATTATTTCGATCTCATTTATATCCCTTATGCACATAACTCATTGAAATCTCTAGTAATTTTCAAGTATCTATGCCTCTTCAAGGGCTATTTTTTTATGCCGAACCTCTTTAGGGGTCTCTTGTTCATTGTATGCCTCTATAGGGGGGCTTTTTGTTTACCATATGTCTCTACTAGGGCCTTTTTCATCGTATATACGGTAGGGCCTTTTGTTACCTATGCTCTCTTTGAGACCTTTGTTCTATATGCCTCTATTTGAGCCTTTTTGGTTTTATATTTGCCTCTTTAAGGGCACCAATTTTTCTTTGTGTTCTCCTATTTCGGGGAGTTAAGTCTTTTGAGTCAATACGTCTCCCACGCTTCAGGCGTATTTGAGACTCACTTGCTAATTGTCCTTCAGGAACATCAATTCTTGTTGGAGAATTTGCAACTGGAATATGTGACTTTGTCACTTTCTTTGTATCAATAAATGCATCTAGTAAATGATTTCCAAGATTTTGAAAATAAATTATCCTTTGAACTTCTAGTTCACATTGATTTGCTCTGAGAATCAAAATGAGACGTTGTAGATGCATTCAGTAATTTCGCCGTTCTTCTAGAGCAGGCTTTCTCTTTCTATTGGTGGAATACTCTCATTAAAGCGACAATCAGCTAATAATTTGTAAACATCTTCTATTAAGGGTTCAATATATCTTATGACAGAAGGAGAATTAAAACCTACATAAATCCCACATCTTCATTGTGGACCCATTTTAGTGCGTTGTGTAGGTGCGATTGAATCACGTAAACTACCTGATAAAGATTTGTAAATGAGAAATACTTAGTTGTTTGCTTAATAAATGTGAAACCTTGGAAAATCCAGATTTCCGAGGAAGGACAAAGTGATAATTTAAGTTGAAAATCTGGAATTTTTCTAGATCTCGGATGACAAACGGACCTCACCGTTAAAATCATTTCGCAAAATCTAGCTACCACGCACCCCCGTCGAAATTCAAGACAATAGAACTCATCGCCGAGGCACCAAGAGGGGTGCGGGACACATGGCATATTTTGAGTGGCTCAAGAAGTGCCACATGTCAAGTGTAGAATGAGTCAAACAATGAACCAAGTAGGGCTTACATGAGACACATGGCATCATGCCAGTTGGGAGAAAATCCATAGTAGATGAATGAGAGGATAAGGTGTAATCCTATGAGCCAATGAGAATTGGACATGTGGCAAGTGAGAGGACAAGTTCTCTTGACTCATCTTGACCAAATTGGTTGGGAGAAGAGAAGGTGAGGGAGAGAAGAGAGGAAACCGAGAAAAGAGAGAGAAAAGAGGAGATATTTTAGAGTGAGAAGCTCTCACTTATCTCTAGATTTCCCGACGATCGGACCGGCAATTTCAGGTGGAGCAAGAGGAAGAGGTCATCCTCAAGACAAGGGCTTCACATAGAGATTCCGTGAGTTGGGGAGTTCAAAAACTCCCGAGAGGTGGTGGATTTTTATCCTACTTGGTTTAATCTCGGTTTGCAGCCATTCCAAATGGTACGGGCTGTGTGAGGCCGTGAGGTCAGGAATGTACCCCAAGACTTGGGGACAAGAAAATGGAGATTTCTGGACTGCTTTCTGACAATCTAGGACTGATTTTTGACTAAGTAATTGTCCTTTGTGTGCCATTTTTTATGTGTTAGAGTTAAAAAATGAATAATGGTGTTGGTTATCTGCTCTGGGTGGAATGTTCGTTGCATTTTGAACCATGGAAGCCGCCATATTGTGGTAGTACATATTAACCTGGACTTTAGAACTGGTTTTGGGTAGGAAATAAAGGAATTCTTAAGGCAGTTGATTCCTTCAAATTGTAGCCACATCAGTTAACTTGATGTTAGGCTTTGAATTTTTCTGACCCGACCAGAGCCCAAGTTATGGTCCTTTAATTCCAACAATTAATAGGCGAGAAGTCCCATATAGAGGTCATCAGAAAGGTCACCAGAGGCCGGCTTTAGAGGTAAACCTGGGGAGGTCAGCTACTAGAGGTCAGCTCCGCCTGCAGCTCACTCGCCAGTTAGGTCGCCGCCAAGTCGCCCGCCTGGCCGGGTTTGCGCCAGACCTCCAACTTCGGAAGGTCATAACTTCTTTGTCCAAACTCCGTTTCAGGTGTTTTTAGACTCTATGGAAAGCCCATTGAGTCAAGAAGCCATTCATGTGCCTGTGGAGGACAGTAGGTGAGCTCAACTAGGTCAGGTCAGCTCAGCCAAGTCAGGTCAGCTCGTCTAGGTTTAACTACGTGTGACCTCCAACTTCGGAAGGTCATAACTTCTTCGTCCGAACTCCGTTTGGGTGTTCTTGGACTCTATGGAAAGCCCATTGAGTCAAGAAGCCATTCACGTGCCTGTTGAGGATAGTAGGTGAGCTCACCAGCCTCAAACTAAAGTCGGAGTCAAATTTCAAATTAAGTTAGGTCACTTATCGGTTTTAATACGCAGACTCCAACTCTGAAGGTCATAACTTCTTCGTCCGAATCCAAGCTCGTGTTCTTGGACTCTATGGAGGTTTCCATTGAGTCAAGAAGCCATTCATGTCCCTGTGGAGTGACAGTAGGTAAGTCATCCAGGTCAGGCTTCAGTCGTCCAACCAGGTCACCGGCCAAGCCTCGTCAGCTCACGTTTGACTACGGACCTCCAACTCTCTAAGGTCATAACTTCTTCGTTTGAACTCCGTTTCGGGTGTTCTTGGACTCTATGGAAAGCACATTGAGTCAAGATTCCAGCCATGTTTCTGTGGATGGCAGTGTATGCTGGGGATGGCTTGCTAGGGTAGGTCTTCTAGGACAGGTCGGGTAGTGTCGTTGTGGTCGGGCTACTCATTTGTGACCTAACTCTGACACCATAACTTCTTCATCCGAACCCGTTTGGTGTTATTAGATTCTTTGGAAAGCCCATTGAGCCGGGTATTCTAGCAATGTGCTTTGGATGGCAGGGGTGATGAGGTAATACCTGGCCAGGGCAGGTCGCCCGTGATTGGTGGTCGGGTAGGCCGCCTCGCAAGGTCACACTACTTGTGACCTCCAACTTTGAACGGTCATAACTTCTTTGTCCGAACTCCGTTTTGGGTGTTCTTAAACTCTATCGAAATCCCATTAAGTCAAGATTCCATCAATGTGCCTGTGGAGGGCAGTAGGTGATCATAACCTTGCTGAAAACCCATATTTTACAAATTATGTGCAAAGGTTTATCGTGGCTCCATGTAACCGGCTTTGAAGCATGACCAGTGCATGGCATGTTGTAGGCTACTGTATTGGGTAGGGGATTTCCTCCTACTTGGTTTATTTTTGGCTTAAGATCCATTTGAATGGTTTGAATGGTGTGAGGCCGAGAGTGGCCGGTTGGTTAGTCCTAAAACTGGGGACTAAAGGCTAGAATTTTAAGGACCCATTTTGGACAGTCCCGGACTTATTTCCGACTAAAAATGGTCCTTGTGTGCTATATTTGTGTGTTATTGCTTGATGTTTGAATACATGTTATGTGTGTGGAGGTATAACCATCTATGAATTGATTATGTCAGATGAGTTTATAAATATTCATGTGACATAAAATAAATGTATCAGTATCATGCATTTGTATACACAGACATCGCATGACATCGGGTGTGAGTGCATATATGGTATGGGTCATTCAATGTTCAATAATTTTGGTAACCAGCACCGTGTTCGTGTTCATAAAGGCCGCATGGATATGGTAAGGCTTCCACATTAAGGGTTGGTGTCGATGGTGGGCTTAGTGGCATGGGACTTCGTCCAAACTGAGCTCATGGTTTTAAAGAAATCGAAGAGTGTCCTATGTTGAAATAAAAGTTTCATTGGAATCATTCCAATGCTCCTGAGGATGTCCAAAGGCTCGGGCGATGTCCAGTTGTTCTGAGGGCGCCCAAAGTTGTTCGAGGATGTCCAATCGCTCGTGAGGATGTTCAGATCTCGGAGATTTCCCATGGTTGGAGTATGTCCCAGGGTTTCAGAGGATGTCCAAAGGATTTAAAATGTAAAACAAACATTTTTTGTTTTTAAAATAAACTTTCATACATAGCGAGTTGCATGTGTGAGGGAGTCGATGAGACTTTATTATCGATGTGGCATGTAGATATTCGTGTAGGATCATGAATTTGCTTTAATGTGTTTGGTTGCCATTACATGTGCAATTTAGGTGAGGAGTAACTCCTTGGGTAGAGATTAATACTACCAGGATTTGCCTACCCCGTCGTGGGATCCCCTTTTCAAGTACACGAAGACTAAACGCCCCTTCGAGGTCAGGAGTAATGGAAGGCCGGTTGTGGCCTTGAGAATTATTTTTGTAAAATATATTAGAAAATTATAGTTTTCATATATTTTGACATATAAAAGTGTAAAAGAGTTGTACATCAAACTCTTGTGAAATATTATTACAAATTTGTTAATACCCTTATGTATAGGCCTTGTGAGCTCAATCACAATTCAATGGCTCGTAGATACCCTTCATGGAGTTTCACAGTATATATTGTCCCTTTTGAGTGGTAAAACACTTAAGATACAACTCATCCAGAGACCGCTTGTATAATTGCCCGTTTACCAAGGAAAATCTCACCACCTGGACCTGGATCTTGTGGGCTTCAACTATGTTGTCCAACAATTCTCCGAGCTATACAACACTATAGAGCCAACCAAGGGCTCCGCTTCATCTATCCGACTTAATTCGACGGCTGTAATAAAACGATGCCTACGGCAGTAGATCGGGAAGAATACAGCTTTTATTCGATGGATGCGGCCATCACGCTAATGCGCTAAGGCCCTTTCATTCGAGTCCCTTGGGATATGTTCGAGCCTCCAAGCCATAAAACTCCCTAGTCGTCAATTGCACTCCACATACCTAGCCATGCACCGGGGTCTCAGATTTCATATCTCCGCTTATCATTCTACTACCAAATTTGAGAGTCAGCCACGATAAGGAGTTTCTTATGATGATACGACCAGCGAGATGTACCCTACCTAGGGATTGGTTCATATTCAATCTCAAGTAATAGACATGTGTGAAAGTTTAGTCGATAGACTTGCTCTACCCTTTCCCCTGTTGAGGGTTTAAGTTGCAAGCCAACTCCATCTCCCGTATGACGAGAAGCACCGTCCACATTAAGAATCCACCAACTACCGCTATCCTATCTACATCCTACTGGGGTAGTTCTGCTAAAAGATCCTCTAATACCTGCCCCTTCAACGCCAAGCGAGGTTTATGCTAGATACTGAACTCGCTTAGCTCAATCGCCCACCGGGCAATCCTTCCTAATAAGTCAGGCTTATGTATAATGTTTCGCAAATGGAGATTGATTAGCACAAATGATAGGGTGTGCCCCGAAGAAGGTGAGCTTCGTCGCTTACTTGAGGGCCAATGCCGCTGTTTCGAGACGTGTACCGAAGCTACTTATGCCGTGGATTTTCTTGCGAAGAATATTGGTCTTCTATTTCCTATTGGGCTCTTTGAACAAAGATGCACTTACTAAGACTTCTGACACTACTAGGTAGAGATAAAGTAGCCATTTCGCCTTTGGGCTAGCTAGAATCATGTTCAAGAAGATATTGTTTGATCGCTATGAAAGCTTGGTCACATTATGTATATTCCTTAATTATACCCTAGCTTTATGACAGTTAGGGTATAATAAAAGTAAAATGTATTTTTCGGTCAAAATAATGTGATAAAATAAATTAAGCAAAAATCTAGAATTAATACAAGAGTTAAGGGTAAATTGGTAAATTTCCAATTAAGGACCCAAAAGACATAAGAGGAAAAGATGATTTGTTAAAAGGAAATATGAATAAGTGGTTTGTGGTAAAATATATGTGGAATCGAGGGACCAAATAGCAAAATTGGAAACCTTGACCCAAAAAGTATTAGACAAACAAGACTCAAGAAATATCTCATTTTTGCTTTTTGGCTTTGTCTTGGCTAGGGCAAATTGGAAAAGAAGAGAGGAGAGGAGAAAAGAAGAGAAATCAAAGAGAAGAAGAAGAATGAAGAAAGGAAGGAGAAGAAGAAGATTAAGGTATGGAATTTTAGTATGAAATTTTAGTATGGAATGTATGGATACTTGTTTGGAGGTTTAGCACTTTTCAGGTAGAATCCTTTTGTTTGGAATAAATCTTTAAGGTATGGATATTACTAATGGTTGCTGTTTTGGCCAGGGTCCTCAATGAGGAAAGATTTGTATAGAGAAAATGTTGGGTTTTAGGGGAGATGTTGTCCGTTTTTTTAAACTCCATGTTTCTGAGCCTCAGCTATAACTCGGGGTCATCACACATCCAAATTGAGTGATTCAAATTTCGGTAAACTAGACTTCTAGCCCTGAAATGCTGCATCCTAATTTAGACCCATCGACCCATAAATCGGGTCAAAGTGAGGCTCGTTTTTTTTTAGGTCAATTCCGTTCGATTTGATACAGCTTTGGGTTTTGGGAAACGCTTGCATTTAGGTATAAGTTGTGTGAAACCCTGAGAAAATCTAATTTTATGAAAAATAGCAAAATGGTAATTTTGGTCAAAATCCGAAAATTTTCTAGATTTCGGATGATGAAACGGACTTCACCGTGAATCGCCCCGCCAAATCTAGCTACCACGCCGACCTCGCCGACCTCGAGACAAAATGGAATTTCCGTTTTCGAAAAAGGCTCGGGTGTCGTAAAACAACTTGTGAGAGACATGTGATGTGACAAAAGTCACCTACTACATGTACCCATGTGACATATGTTGCATGATTAGTGAGAGGATGAGATGAATGGCTTAGATTAAGCCATGTGTCAAAATCCAAAACTTAAAGGGACATTGATGGAATTATTGGAAAGTTAAATGAGTATAAGACAAAAGGGAATAGTTTTCTTCTCAAAAGAAAATAGCAAAACGTGCAGTGAGGGCTGGATCCATATTTTAGAGAGAGAGGGTGACTTATCTCTAGATTTCGCGTTGACTGATTCTTTTTGTCGGCAAGAAGCAAGTCGCTCTACGCGATGAGGCCGCGTGGGCACCGATTTTGTGAAGTTCGCCAACCCAAGAGGCAGTGGGATCTTTTCCTTACTTGGTTTATTCTTTGGCTAAGAGTCATTTTATGGATGGGGATTTGTAGAGCCCTGATGGCCGTGTTTTCTGGCCTAAAATCTTTGAACCAGTGGAGAAATCCCTTATTGTGTGGCCGTGGAACAAGGCCACCCGAGGGTTTCATTGTTCATTTGATTGGTTGTGTGATTTTGTGTTGCCGAAAGTGATTCAAAATGAAATGCTTGGATTTGTTATTAGCCCAATGCGGAGCTTAATTCTTGTGTTATTGATTGTGAATTGAATAAATGTGAATTATGAATTAATTATGTTAATATATGCATGTAAAATATATTAGCATGAATATTTTGAATTGTATAATGCATTCCATATGCACCGCACCCTAGAACGACAGGGTGAGTGCGTGACAATTTAAAAATGAAAGAAAAGTGAAAACGGCGTTTTTCTCAGATTTGGCTTAGGCATGTGTGAGGAGTCATGAGGACTCGAGACATGGGTTTGGGCATGTAGACATTCAAGTAGGATCATGTATTTTCTCGAAAGTGTGATTGTTGCCAAGGACATGCGCATTTAGCTGGAGTAACTCCATGGTGGAAATTATCACAATCAAGTATCGCTTCACCCCTGTCAAGTGATCATTATTTCCACACGTGAGTGTGAAGGTGAGGGCTGCGCTTATTAGAGGCCGTTGTCAGAAGAAAGCTCTGGAGCCAGGCTTTGTATTTACTTTGTGTAATATGTATTAGAAACTCAAAATTTTAATATATGTTTGTATTAAAAGTGATTTATTAACTCTCGACCATGTATAGTTGGTCGGGACATATTTAGTGATTTTTATTCGTATGTGGACCCTGGTGGTCGCTAAAATATTGGGACAAAGCGCCATGCAGGATTGGGACAAAGTTGTGCCAAGGTAGAGCTCCCGCATGTGCTGAGACTCCTCGCCACTTTTGTGAGTGGTGTCGGGTTACCCGACATCCACGAGTATTCCGCGGGTTGACGGGTTGTCAACGGACCCCCGGGAAATGGGGCGTCACAAGTTGAGTTTCACTCATCCAAATTGAGTGATTCAAATTTTTTGGTAAATTAGACTTCTAGGAGAATAAATCTCCCTGAAATAAGTATATCCAAAATTTGATCCCATTGGACCTAGAAATTCACAAATTAAGGAACAATTCATTCGAAACTGCCTCATAACAAATTCCTCGAACTAGAGTAATCTCAGGCCGCTTAAATCATAACTTGAGTTATACTAGTCTAAATGAGGTGATCTCAAATTTCGCATAAACTAAATATCCGGGAGAACAACGCCTTATGAAGAAATTATAATAAATTTATTGCTCTAACATTCCTAGAAAATTTTCAAATATAGGACATAATTCTAGATTCTGTTCCTGGAAATTGTCCAGGAGCAGTTCGGAATGTTTAGACCATATCTCCCAAATTAAAAGTCCAAATGATATGATGTCTGAACCATAAGAAACTTAAGACATAGGGATATATTGAGTTAGAAGATATCTTTCTCTAACAATCCCAAGCACAAATGGTCAAAATTGTAGTAAAAAATGGACTTGAAACTCCGCCGAATCGTTTCGTAGTAGAATTGGTTATGGAAACTGAAATTGTATAAAGATTATATAAATTTATTGTTATATGAAATAATGCATCATAGTAATATGATTATGACAACATGTGTTATGAAATCTAAAGAGAATACACGTATAATTTTGTTATATGAAAAAGTACAGTTAAATGTTTATAAGAGATTATTTGAGAATGAATATCTCATAAGTATACATGATATCAGTAGTTATTCATGTATATGAGATTTTTTTGATACCTGAAAGATTGTTAAAACATAATAAACTGATGTCTACTTATGACTTAGTTTGGATAGTAGGCATGCCTATAGGTGGGCCAAATATTTCTGAAATATACATTTTACAAATATCGATGCCCCATTTGGGTCAATGACATAGATCCTGTTTAGATCATTATACCAATCTGCTTAATACATAGATAAAGATCATCGTCTCAGACAGCTGATAGTACCTTCTGCACAAGTACGTCTTTCCGTGATCAACTTCTAAAGTATTTGCAGGCATGAAACATAAGATAAATGAAAAGAATATGTAAATGACATGAAACATAAGATAAATGACAAGAATATGTAAATGGCATGACATGATATGATAAACATAACATTGCTATGTGATGATACATAAATAAAGTATATACAAGAACAAAACGTAAATGAAAGATGATATGGAATGAAACATAATAAGACGAATAATTATATATATATGTAGGAAGCATATCTATAAATGATATGTTCAAAATATGAATAAGCATGTGTAAATGAATGTTAAAGTTATATGCAAATATTCTTAAAGTGTGATGACTTTGATTGGAGGTCGCCCATATAAAGACCTCTAATTAAGCTATGTTTAGCACGTGTTTCATCCGTGTAGGTATAAGAGAAGCAGGAACAAGAAGTCTGGATACTTCACATCAGCAACCAAGGCCAACACACTACTAGGTGCCCACTGAAAACCTCTATGGTCTATTTTGTATAAGTATTTGTTTTTTTAAACAATGTAAAGTTTTTATATGCTGAACACTCCCATTTATGGAGTTTGAATATATTTTGTAATCTGCTGCTATAGAATATATTTCAAGTTAAATGTTTAACAAGATAGGAACGAACAAGTTTATAGTAAACAAGAATAAAAAAAGACACTTAGCTCGACACCGGTGTCGAGTCAAGGCTACACATTCCTCATTCCAAATTAATCTGGGCTTCCTTTAGCATGATAAAAATGGCTTTTAAATTTTTATCCGTGAAACTGATATGAACCACCTCGAGGGCCGTTAGCCAACCAACTTGTTGTATTCCTTTCTTAGAGGTGAAGCCAAAAGTCCATTATAACTTCTGAGTTGCTCGAGGTCAGCCTCTATTCCTCTTTGGTCACCACTGCCTAGAAACTTTCCACAATCAATCTAAAGCACATTTCAAAAGGCTAAGTTCATGTCGCACCTTCGCACAACTTAAAGACCTCCCAGAGATGTTGGATGCGGATCAAGCCGCTCTCTAGGATTTTACAAGCATGTCATCGATATAGGCTCTCATGGTGCTGCCTCCAACAATGGCCTGACATCTCAGTTACCAATCTTTTGATAAAGTTGCCCAAGATTCTTCAATCCAAAAGGCATCACATTGTAACAAGATAACCTATGAGGTGTAATAAGTTTGTTTTCTACTTCAAAGTAGGTGCATGAATTTGATAATATCTAAAGAAGGTGTCCAGAAACGATAGTATCACGTGCCCGGCTGCGGCGTCAACAATTTGATCTATAAGCGGCAATGGGAAGCTATCTTTTTGTACGCCGCTGAGACTGCTGCAATCTATACATAACTGCCACTAGTCGCTCTTCTTGAAACCACTTCACTACGCTATTAGCCATTCGGAGTACTTTACTTTCGATGAAACCGCCTTAGTAAGTTGTCTACCTCCATCCGAATGATCCCACGGGCGATCCGAAAGTGAAAACACTTTACTGGCCCCACTCGGTTTAGCCATGGAGATGATGTTTAGTTTATATAGGCCACCGGATTAATTCGACCATATCCGATTGGCTCTGGTAAAACATTCATGTTACTCAACAACGCAGCTGTAATCAATCACTGCTCTTCATTACCACTCCAAGAGAACTAGTATAAGTGAACTTCTCGTGCTCACCCAACATCGCTTTTCTAGTCCATAGCCACCGATTCAAGCCCCTCCACCTTGATTCGAGCGGCGACTATGATCGCTACGCGGAGTTTGATCCGAGGGGAGGACTTTCGAGGCTCTTCTCCCCTCTCTGCTCCCGCATAAATAATTGATAAAATTACCGCTCACAACACTGATCGTCAAAAGGTTAACTCGACCATCGCAGTCAAATAATCGACCATTCGTGGTAGGTCAAGGAACAATCTCATCAATGCAAAACAAGCTCGCCCCATTATGGCGTTGTAAGGACCCAAGTCCGATCGAGAATTAACTTATCGGTAACTCCGCTGGCCCCTTGCTGGTGGAGCTGGACATCTCCCGCTGTTAGCGGTAGTCGCACCATTGGAAAACCGCAGAGAATTCGTCATCAATTCAAGACCTCTAAGGAAAGCCCTTCATCTTGTTAAAGGTGTAGTCGCAACAACTACGACCGCTGTGATCCACCAATACCCTGTGCACATCAAAACCACTAATACAGAGGGTGAGTACTAATGCATCATAGTGGGGCACAATAATCCTATTCTAGTTGACACGAGAGAAGGATATAGGGCCATCTATGGACTCGCTCTTCCACCTGATGCCTTCTCGCGGTGGATAAGACTCGGCTTCGACCGTGACACCTCTAAGACTCTTCGCTGATGCTTCGACTATCACTACTACGACCCGCCGCCTCAATATAATTTATGAATGGTCTAGTTCTGCAGAGTTACAACTCCTGGCTTACCTTTGTCTCGTTTGTCGACCTTGACTCATCGTGATATGCTTCTTGATATACTCCTAAGGTGCCCAAATTTTGACCGCTTTTTCCACCAAGAATTTTAGGTCTAGCGACTGCTCCGGCCTCATGATCATGATCTCTATGATAATCACATCACAAGGACTTGTTTCTTCGGGAATGATCTGTTTAGATTGGTGCAAGCCATTTAACCTCTAGCAAATCACGAATGAGGGGTAATAGCCTTTCATACCAGATATTCAAGGGGGTGAACTACGGGGTCTCTCTCTTTCTATGATCAGTCACTGATTGCTTTCGCCTCTTCTCTACCCCTCAATTCGATTTGGCTTATGTCCTTCTACTTAGCCGACTCAACCATGACAACGGCTGTCGCCAAGACGTTGTCCTCCAGCATTTAATATTTATCAGCCCGCTTGTATAATTCTTTCATTGCCTTTGGTGGGTCTAAAGATAACGACTGGAAGAAAGGCGTGGACGACCCAAAGCTTCTCCTAAAGTTCTGGAGGACCGCATCCATGCTGTAATATTCTATCTGCAGAATGGTTTACCTAAATCTCCTCGTGAAGTCTAGAATAGATTTCAATTCTTGCTTGAGAATAGCCTGTAAGGAGCTAATGTTCCTCTTTGTTGCAATCGAACAAAGGCAGACAATACAAATGCCGCCCACATGTCATTGAATGAGTTTATCGAAGTCAAGGCGGTGAGCTTATGAAACCGTTAACGTAGCCCTCAAGCAGTTTCTGCCTAAACACATTGCCACAATGTATCATTATCACAAAGTTTAGTATCATTGCCTGATTATAGTGGAGCATGTGATCGTAAGGGTCAACAAAGTCGTCAAAATGGAAAAAGCGAGTATGACGAACCTATGAGGTGGCTTGTAGTCAAGAGAATGCGCGCCTATGGGCTACAGGAGAGGGCGTCGCTTCCGTCCTCAATCGAGAGCTGAGCGGCATGTAAAAGCCCGCCCTGGTACCAAAGGCTGGACGCATAAATGGAATTGATGGCATTTCGCCCACAGCAAAGACGACGCCGAGGCCTTGGCCGTCGGGTTCTACTCCCCGTCGTCTCCGTCTGGCCGAGACGCATTACTAATGCAAAGATCGCGCCGGCGCATGGCGGCGCGAGGTCCTCTAATGCGACGGCCCTTGTGTTCTTTGTCGGGTGAGAGGCCTAAAGGGAACTACCTAAGGATAACTCAACATCCGCCGAGGCATTAGCCTCACCCCGATAATGGGCTCCTTCCTCTATCGCGAGGGACTGACTTCAAAGCCCGACCCCATCTCGCACATCTCTTCCACCAAGATCACACATTTTTTCTACCTAGGCTCGCAATTGGTCGTTCTCACGTCGCAGGCGTTCAACCTGATCTTGCAACTCTTTCATATGTCTTGCTTGTTCTTCCTGTTTCTTCTCCATGTCCTGGTGCTAATGGAGGAATTGATCTTCTAGTAATTGG
This sequence comes from Tetrastigma voinierianum, assembly GCA_016808115.1. Taxonomy (NCBI): domain Eukaryota; kingdom Viridiplantae; phylum Streptophyta; class Magnoliopsida; order Vitales; family Vitaceae; genus Tetrastigma; species Tetrastigma voinierianum. The sequence goes on along the minus strand of JAEQBH010005765.1, from coordinate 202,440 downwards.
ATCATCAGGTTGTTTGACATCGTGATTGCCTCGAACGAATCAGACGTAGGAGAAGGCATTGATAGAGTTACCTATGGTGAAGGGCTGCTAGATAGCCATTGAAGCCAAGCCCTTGAAGCCTGTAGACGAGACTTTCTATTCGGTTCCCACAAACGGCGCCAATTGTTGTTACCTTGATCGTCTAACCTCCGGGCATCAGCAGCGCAATGTAAACCTGCAAAAAGGACGATCTGGCAATGGTGAGTCAGCCACCTCTCAGATGATTAAATCAGCAAAAAAAATGAGAGAAGGAAGAAGGAAGTTCGCACAGTTGGGATTGCATACATCTCTCATGGGGGGATCTTCCCGCCTATGAGCAATGGTTGCCACTCCCTCCTATCTCGGGAAGGAATATCATATTTTTAGGGATAAATATGTTTTTCCTTATCTAGGACTGATATTCCCGTATCAAGGATTATTCCTCTGAGAAATGTGGGATTTGAAAACTATGAAATTTATGGATAAATATCTTTCACTTATTTATCGTCTTTATCCATTTATCAATAACGAACTTGTCATATACGAAAGGATAGCCATTGGGGACGGTAAAACCCCAGATGGCCGTCCCGGTCGTGGGCCTTTGAGGAGACACTCGGCTTTCACATACGGGAGCCAGTTTCTCCCGTCTAAATAGCGCCCCCCTGGCTTAATACGAGCAGATGGCTTGGCCGCTTCATATTCAAAGCCATGGGGCCTTAGGGCCAATGGGCACTTATCAGATTTAGTAGTGAGTTCGGGCACCATGGGTACTTCACAACCATGATGCCGATGATGTATAAAAAATTTAGTAACATAGAGAATAAGTTTAAAATATTTCAAGTTTCTAAATAAGCTTTTTCTTTATAAAACTTATTTTAAAAACTGTTTTCAAAAACTATTTTTCAGAAATATTTTTATACACAATTACCAAAAAGAAAACCCTTTTCTTTTCCCACAATTTTTATTCAGTTTATTACGTTTTTAGGTAAAACTATTGCCAAAAAGCTTGACTTATTTGGAATTAGGTTGAGATGAGTTAATGTACTAAACCAGCTAATTACTATTTTATTTAACCATTATTAGAAGCCATAGCAAGTAAGAGTATGTTTGGTTACTGTTTTTTTAAACTATTTTTTATTCTTAAAAATAAGGAGAATACAGAAAATATAGCGAACATGTTTGAGACCTGTTTGGTTCCTATTTTTGAAAAATGTTTTATGTTCTCAAAAACAAAAAGAGGGAAAACACGTTTGGTTCTTAATTGTTTTTTGTCCAGTAAACACTAAATTCAAAAAATAAGAACAATTTTATGAGAACACCAAAATTGTGTTCTTTGTGTTTTCAAAAACGAGAACCAAATAAGCTCTTGATTTCCCCCTTTTTTTTTTTTATAAAAACCAAAAAAACATTAAATTCAAAAAACAAGAACAATTTCGATAACATCAAAATTGCTTTCTTATGTTTTTTAAACTCATCCTTCAACAAACAAAGTTCTAGATTTCTTAATATGTTAGAGCATCTCCAACCACATTCTAACAAAATAGCTACTAAAAATATATTTAAATATTAAATTCACTACTTAGCTAGCAACTTTTTAATATTAATCCAACCACACTCTCTATTTACACCTAACTCTCCAATAATTTAAAAAAAGTCAAAACATATATATAGAGAGAGATAGAGAGAAAAAAAAGGTTGAGAGAGAGAATTAGAGATCAAATGGCTCTCCATATTTAAGCAGCCATCGCAAACCAGAAATGTGAGCTTTAATGTAGAGCGGGTCGAGAGAATTTTGTATTTCATTACCAAAGCGGTTAAAAGAGTAAGAATGACAGTGGATCGAGACGCTTCATATGCAAAAATTTAGATTCTGTTTGGATTTACTGTACCATGACCAGGTTGTATTCTTTTAAATAATCCAACTTGGTCAATTGAGTTAAAAAATTTCGTCCATGTTTCATAGACCAAAACTCAACTTTGATGAATTATTTTTCTTTTCTTTTTTTCAAATTCTTCGCCCAACTTTTACCGTCTTCTCGACATTCAAGGATTTCTTATACTATACGTGCAATTATTTCTTAGCCTCCTAAGTTGATGTCAACTGGAAAAAAGATGGAGATTGAAGGCCACCACATATCAAGAAGGAAAAAAAAAATGTTTATTGAGAAAGAATGAACAACTAGTACTGTACATGGTAACTTCTTGGTATCTTCCATTAGATACATTTTCTATACTGATTTACCTTTTTCAGATAATGACGTTTTTAATACATGTCATCAATAGAAAAATACTATATGTCATCAATAGAAAAATACTAGACGACCTAATGACTAAGCGTCGTTAAATCTGACATTTTTGTCAAATTAACGATGTTTTCAAGAAACATCGGGAATCCAAGCCTCATTATTTTAGTACCAGTAGTGTTATTTTTTCTTCACCGTTTCTGTGTTTTTTCCTAATAATTTCAATGCAATATGTCCGTTCATTAGAGCAAGTATTAGTGATTCCTCATGGTTTCTGTTTTCTACTTTCCTAATATTTTCAATGCAATAGTCTGTTCATTAGAGCAAGTATTGGTGATGGGATCCAAATTGCCCACTCCCCATCCAAACACCTTCAATGAAGACCATGAAGTTCATCTTCCCACATATTCATACTGAATCTTCCAAGGAAAATGCAGAATGGCATCCAGCAAGGTCGTATTTTCTATGTGGATTTTAGATCATTCGAGTTCAAACTTCAAACCATATTGGAGGATTCCAGTCAAAAGAACTCATTACTATTTGAAGAAACCCAAGAAATCATCCCTATATAAACCCTACTAGAAACCCTTAATCAACATTCTCATTCTCAAACGCAACTCAGTGTTAAGCCTCAAAATCTCCTCTTTTCGGCTTAGTTCAATAACTGGCTAACAAAAATGAGGTACCATATTAGGGGAAATCTCTTCATCACAATAGATGTCATTTTCACCATCTTTTTCTCTTCAAACACCCAACAATTTGCTTCAGCCAGGAGGCCTCTGCATGGAGAGCACGTGTTCAAGAATGAAGCTTTGCTGCTCCAGTCTCTGCAGGCGGGGCCGACAACACCAGTCGCGGATTCTGAATACAGCCATCCTGGTACTAGTATCTGCGTGAATGAAATTAATTATGAAACCACGTTTGCATCCACCACCTACACCATATCCTGCCACCATCTTCGATATAGATCAGCGGCAGATTCCATGGCTGGTACTGAGACTAAAAAGCAAGATATCAGCTATTGATCTTGTTTGGTGGAGTTCATAGTACTTGGATATTATCAGCTAAATAAATAGTGGAAAAATAAATATCATACCGTCATCCATCCACTTTTTTTCTTTTTTCTTTTTTCTTTCTTTGGTTTTAAATTTGTCTTTCATCCCATGGAAGCAACAATATTTATAACTTTGGTTATGAATATTGGCTATAATTTGATTATTTTTCATTTTATTGTCGTTGTTTTTTTTATATATGATATTATTGTTGTTCGCGATTGTTATATATATATATATATATATATATATATATATATATATTGCTCTGTAGATAGCTCTTTCTAGCTATAAAATATGGATTAATATTGCTTTTGAGGTCCAACTCTCATAGAGCATGTAGCACAATTGAACACAACACAATTAATCAATAAGAATAAAATGTTTCAATCTAGAGACCAATTCTCAATCTATTGAACAAAGTAAAGCAAAAGCTTTGAATTAATAAATAAAAGTGATAAAAGTCCTTAAAACAAACTCTAAAATATATTTATACCCTAGACATAATATAGGTGTAATAGGAAATAAAAAAAATGTCCAAAACAATAATCGGAAGAAAATAATACTTTAAAGCAATAATAGGAAATAAAAAATAATATCCCAAAAATAAAGATAATATCTCAAAACAACCAAAATAAGGATTTTAGTTGATTTGATCTAACGCCATGCCTCATATACCTCCACTTGTGAAAAAACCATTCCTCGAGTTACTTTTGGATATCCAAGACTCATATATGGCTGGAATTCAGAGGTAAGATCAACTTCAATGTGTGAGTGTTGAAATCACATCAACTTTTGTAAGTCGATACATAAGCATTGTTGATCTTCTTATATACCGCAAATCTAAAATCACTGATCCATATTCTTTGTTGAAACACGCTGTGGTGTCTAAATAAAATGTTTGTGTACCTTTCTAGACGAATTATGATTTGATGATAATCACCTCAAGTCAATCTTGTTAAATGCAACTACTCCTTACTTTAATCAAACATATGTAACATAATTATAAGGAATCTATATCCAACGATAATTTTGTTGATCACCCACATTGTCCAAAACATATCCACCAACATCCATATTTCTTAAGCGTCGACAGAGTTGTTATCGCTGTAACACCCCAAATTATATTCTAATAGTTTATAACATGTTTAGAGTATAATAAAAGTAAATATGTATTTTCGAATTTAAATGCTAGAAGTAGAGAAAAATGATAAGAAAACACAAAGTGATTCAAAACTTAGAAAATTACAAAATAGTAAAATATGTCACATTAAGAACCCAAGGTCATAAATGAAAAAAGAGTATATGTAATTAAATTGTAATAAGTTATTAAGCAATTAGAATATGGAAAGAGGGACTAAAATAAAAAAGAGGAAAAGTTAAACAAAAAAAAAATGAGAAAAGCCAAACAACAGGCCTTGTAAAGAAAAGAGGGATAATATCAAATTTGGTCTATTGATTAAGGGGAGTTCTTCATTTTTGGCTTGGAGTGAAAGTTAGGGCACGTTTTAGAGGAGAATAACGAAAAGTTTGGTTTGCTTTCACTCCTTTTTGTGTGGGATTTTCTTGTGCAGTAAAGTGAAAGAAGAAGGAGAAAGAAGAAAGAGAAGAGATGAAAAAAGGGTTTTCTGCAAAGAAAATTAGGGTTAAATTAAGGTTAGGAAACTACCCTAATTTCTCCCTCTTTGTTTTGTTGTTTTTGTTGGTTTTAAGTTGGTTTTGATTGTTATTTGGTTTGTAGTCCTCAAATGAGGAGATTATGTATAAAGGAAATGTTGGGGTTTTAGGGGAGATGTTGTCAAAAAATTTCCGAAACCCATGTTTTTGTTTTGGCCATAACTTAGCCATTAGTCATCCAAATTGAGTGATTCTAGTTGGGAAATAACCCTAAGAGGTAAACCTACAAAATTATAGAAGGTATCAAGAAGCAAACCCGACCCTAAAGCCCCTGTTTTTGAGACTAAAGTGAAAATATGGGTAAGTTGCCAGGTTATCCTCTGTTTTGGTACAATTTTGGTGTTTAGGTCATAAGTTGAGTTTCACTCATCCAAATTGAGTGATTCCAATTTTTGGGTAAACTAGACCTAAAATTAACAAATTCTACTTGAAGGAAAGTATAGTAAATTTAGTCCCCATTATTACCATAAATTCATCAAAGGAACGATTCATCCATAAAAACACATTTTCATAAGTCCCTTGAATTGAGTAATTCCGGTTATTCAAAATCGTATTTTATTATACTGATCTAAGCAGAGATGATTCAAATTTCTATACAAACTAGAAATCTAGGAGAACAACTTTCATGAAGAAAGTATGGTCAAATTATGTCTTTATCGTTCCTGGAAAATTTTCAAATATAAGACACAATTCCATATTCTTTTCTTGGAAATTGTCTAGGAGCAATTCGGAATGTTTAAACCATATCTCCCAAATTAAAAGTCCAAATGACATGATTTTTGAACCATAAGAATGTGACGCCTCAAAACCAGGAAATTAGTTGACAACGCCACATCAACCCCTGAATACTCGTGAATGTCGAGTAACTTGAGCACCACTCCGCGAAAATGGGTAGAGTCTCCTTTGTGCGAGGCTCTACGAGAGTCTGAAACCTGTCCAACAATCAACAACGACCACACAGGGTCCATATACAATTAAAATGAGTAAAAATATCGGCCACTTGGGCCATGCATCAATACTCATCAAATACATATCAACTATATAACATACTCAAAGAGTTGTGCATTACTCTTATACAACATATATTAAACAGATTTTTAATACATGTATACAGCGAAGATACCAAGCCCTGACCCGGCTTTCTTCAAAGAAATCTGGCCTACAGTGGCCTTAGTCCTGCGTCTGCTATATACTTAAAATAGTGATCTCGACGAGATGAGCGCGAAAACAGTAGTGATAATTTCCACCACGGGTTACTCCACTTCAATGCGCATGTCATGGCAAGCGATCACGTAAAGCGATTTCATGAACCTCTCGAATGTCTACATGCCCGAGCCATGTCTGAGTCCTCCTTTTGACTCCCTCACACGCCTAAGCCAAATCTTGAGGTAAATATCAGTTTTCAAAAACAAAAGCTTATTTCATGAAACTCTTTCAAAATTTTGGTAAATACATTGGAAAATATGCCAAGTAGAATTACTGTGGATAAACTATACAAAGCTTGATCCACAGTCTTCATAAGTGATCTATTTGAGCGTCCCTCTAGCGATTCTTGAAAATCTTATATGAAATTCCTTTTACAAACATTTTCATTTTTGTTTCATTTCATGTCATGCATACACCTAATGTTCTAGGTGCCCTGTGCATATGGAATGCATGATGCAATACAAAACATTTATGCTAATATATTCCACATGCATATATTAACATAATTAATCCAAACAAATCATGTTATTAATTCACATCAATAACACAAATTGCTCCATAGGCTAATTAGCAAGCATAAGCAGTCGTTTTGAATCACTCGACATCATAAAAATTCACACAAAAGTATTAAAGTATTCCACTATTCACATGAACGGTGAAACCCTGGATTCTTACATTCACGGCCACACAAATAGAAATTTTCTCCCTTTCGGTTAAGCTTTTGAGAAGTAAAATTCACGACTAAAACAAACATAAAAAACATTCATAACCATTTACATGGCTATTAACCAAAGTGCTTACAAGTGGAAAAAGATTCCTACCTCTTACCAGGTTTAATAAGACTCATGTCGGTCCGCAGCGTGGCCTCTTGATAGAATGAACTTACTTCTTGCTCGAGTAGAGCGGAATGGAATCAACGTGAAAATCTAGAGAGAAGTAACGCTTTCTCTCTGGATTCTAAGTCCGACACCTTCTTAGATTTGTGCTTCAAATTGTACTTGGAAAATTCACGATTTTGTCTTATTCTCATTTATTCTTTTCCGTGTTTCTACCTAATGTCTCTTCTTGATTTTTGACACTTGGCACTATCTAGGCCATTCATTCTCATCATCTCTCTAATCTTGCAACATGTGTTAGAAGAGTACATGTAGTAGGTGACTTTTGTCACATCACATGTCTCTCAAACCCGTTTTACTGCACCCGATACTCGATGCCTCGAAAAATGCAGGAAATTCAGGCTGTCTCGGAGTCGTGAAGGTCGACGTGGTAGCCTAGATTTCTGAGACAATTCAACGGTGAAGTGGTTTTATCATCTTTGGTCTGAAAATTTGAGTTTGATGAAGTACGATTTCATTTTTGAGGAAAATTGATTTTCTGGGTCTTTTCTCCCTCATGAAGGAATTTCGTCTGAAATTCTGGACAATCTAGCAAACTCACATGCATATGCAACGTGCACTATACCATGCATATGGCTAGTAATTTAGGTATTAAACGGTAAACCACGTACCTTAATCCTAGCGAATGGATAGGTGGCTGCATGAAGTGTCCTCGCGCTCCACGTTAACTCCTCCATCGCGGTCTTTGTCATAGCACCTCACTAACCTCACGGTCTTAAAAAGTGGCTAAAAACAGTCAGGCCCCACATCGCAATGCTGCCCAGTCCTCCTCGAGAAGGTCTCGTCGTATCGCTTCCTCTCTCCCGATCAGCTTACATGAAGCCGGATCTAGAATGTACTCCGGGCAGCGGAAGAGCGTGAAATGCCTCGTGGACACGACACATCTTGGCGATAAAGCCCAGCTAGTGCCTTCACGGTGCCTACCTCTCTGAGTATCTGAAGGGCCCGATAAACCTCGGCGATATCTTCCTCAAACACTTGAACGACCACTTTTCTGTGAGGCATCATTGAAGGCGTGATCACCCGACCTCGGAAAAACTCTGAAGGTCGGCGTCGCATCTGGCAGCTCGCCCATGATCCACAAATGCATGAGAAGGCGTTGATATATCAAGCTCACCTTCTCGGAGGTGTCTGCAATCCATATCAGGACCGCGGTAAGGGCTTTCCCTCCACCTGGTCCAACGCCAACGGTGATGCACATGGCCTCCCATACAATGCGCATATGGCATAATTTGTATACTACTTTGATATTCATTGTTGTGAGTGAATTCCACTAAAGAGACAAATGTTCTTTTTGGATTACCCATATAATCCGGGGCGCATGCTCGTGTGTCCTCCCAGCTGCAAGTACTAGTCTCTCGACCATCAGATGCGTAGGTGGAAAGTTGTACTCATGGTCGGTGTGTGCCCGTAGCCTTTGGAAACTCTTCCAAAAGTGCGTAAGTAACCTCGGGTCTCTATGCGGCACTATGGATCTTTGGTACCCCCGCCTTGTGGGACTATCTCTCGAATGTGCAATGGCGAATCTCTCGATGTGAAGGTCATCAGCGGAGCCAGAAAATGTCTTGAACAGTGAGTGGAGTCCACTATCTGTCACGCATCCAACCACGTGCATATGTAACCCTGCACAATCCACCAGCGGTGTGTAAATGACCTCCCAAGGTCACAATCAGCGACCCGATGGGCCGTCGGCCTAATCCGTGTCATGAATGACATCTATATCTGCTGAGCACCGTGGCTCACCGAAGCACTCAATGCGATTTCCGATGGTTGTGCGAATCTAGAGTCACTCGGCTCCTATCACTAAACTCTAAGTCTACGTGATAACTTCTTGGCTAGTGTGTTTCATCTCAGTCACTCCGAGCTCCTATCACTTAACTTTCTAAGCCTTGATGGCACATGGCCGAGGTGTGTTTTCTCTCTCGAACATGAACTTCACCGACCTAACTATGAGCCTCTTACATCCCACACAAAAATTTGAGGATATCTCCTGGATCTCCTTACACCCACACAGAGAATTCAGAATATCTCCACAGATGCACCCTGATTTCGGATATCTTCCACTTGGTCTCTTACGCCTGAGTGGGGATAACTTCCACGGGTCTCTTACACCCACTAAGGAGTGGGATCTGGTGGGATAGCTCCTGGGTCCTCTTGCACCCACACGATTTGGGATTTCTTCTGGGTCTCTTACACTCACATAGAAGTGGGATCTCTCTGGGTCTCTTACGCCTGTGAAGTGAGATATCTCAGGGTCTCTTACACACCCGCACGAAATTGGGATATCTCACGGGTCTCTTACACCCACAGGGACCTTTCGGATACTAAAGCGAGTCTTTCTGCCCCACCTAAGTCCAGGCTTCTCACCTTAGGGGGATGCTGTTGCCTTTCTTGCTTTGCTCGACACCTTCAATTACTCTTCATTTCTTTGATTCGAACTATGAGTCTTCATTGGAGCGTAGTCGAGACAAACTGACCCACGCTCACGAGTGGTGAATGACCATCTTTGTGCACCACACCCAGGCTCGGCAGATGTTCAGTGCACATGAACGCAATGATGCCATACTGTGACACCCCAATCCCAAGGGTCCACCACAGTAGAATCTGGAGATCCACAACTCATAATCCCGGAGCCTATCGGAATTGACTCACCGTCACAGAGAGGCATCTACCCTTGAAGCTGCTCTCAAAGGCCTCGACCTCTAAGTCCGAACCTATCACTATGAAAATGCATTAATGAACATGATGCATTTAAGTAAAATCACAGGTATAAGCATTACCTGCATGTCAGTGATCTTGCATCTTGATGAGTCAAAAAACTCATTCAGATTTTTAATCCATTTTACGAGTTTATAATGAGAATAACGTTAGTTAATAACGAAGCGATAATTGAATCAAATTCAATTTGCGGGAAAATAAATCGGGAAATCAAATTTTAGCAAAAAAATGTAGAAATGACTGCGTGAGGTGAAGTCAAGCTGGAACTTAAGTCATGACGGGAAGAGCGGATTTCAGCGATTTCAAAGTCTGACATCAAACAATTTGGCTTTTGAAGAAGCGAAGAGTGAACAGAAAACCGTGACGCAGAAGAAGTTAAGACAAGAAATATGACTTGGTAGAGAATAAAAGAAGCGATCAAATGAAAGTTCATGTGCGACATCATTGCGGCGTCGCGACACCAGCGGAGATAAATGAAGTCGTGATACCACTATGGTCGCGTGGTGACTACAAAGCCACGAAACGGCCTTCTCAAGTAAAGGAAATTAAATAGTAATTTTAAAAGAAAGGACTTGATGTCGCGACCAACCAGCCCGATGAAAAATACTTACGCAAGTGCATAGCGAAACTCCAAATCGAACGACCCGAGAATTAATGAAGAAATGGAGCATGATGTTGCGTGACACCGCCGGTAGCGTAGTGAAAGATTAGCGATAGACATGAGTCGTGACCGCGGATAAGTTCCGATAAGGGTTTTGGCGAACGCGGGGTAGGCGGTTAAGAGCGGATAAGAGGGCGTCGAACAACGACCGGAGAAGATGTCGTGACATCCGGTCCGGTGGTCGCGACATCGACTTAAGTATCATGGTTGCGACGTCGATCGATGGCGACATCGTTCTGAGTCATGGTCGGCGTCCTTGATGGTGTGACATCGGTTGTAAAGAAAGGAGTCGCGGCGTCGTGATGGTCGCGACCGCGATTCTGAAAGAATGGAGGTCGGCGACATCCTAAACGTCAGCGACATCATATCGAAAAAGGCGAAAATAGTCACGACAATACGAAGCTTCCGACATCAAAGAGCTCATAACCGCGAGAAGGTGAAATCGCGGCGTCATTCGGTGGTCGCGACATCAGTACAAGGAATGAAGGTCATGACATCGAGATCGGGTGTTGTTAAAGGTAAAGTCGCGACGGATAAAAACACGCTCACGAGATGAACAAGAAAAAGCGAGAAATTACGCGGCGATATGATTGAAATGCGTGACCTCAAAAAGAAGATAAATGAAAGATGAGAAGTGCGGCGTGGAAGAGAAGTCGCGAGCGAGCGGCTCGTAAGCGAGCGGTGAAGTCGCGGCGTGGAAGAAATGGCGACATCGAGCTGACTCATAAGCGGTGAGTAAAGAAATCGCGACGTGGATGAATCGCGACATCAGAACGAACTCATAAACAAACAGTGAAATTAGCGGCGTAAAAGAGAATTAGCGACATCAAATAAATGACATACAGATGGAGTAGCGACATGAACAAACAAATGGGCGATTATTTTTGAAATCCACAAATAGGTGCATCGAAGTTGAGGCCAACTTCCAAACCTATAAATACGCGCTGCTCTTTGAAAGCGACTCTTGGCGTTTCGAAGAAAGAGAAGTGCGGGTAGCGAGCTCATTGTAGTTTAATTTTCTTTTTCTTTTCTTTGTTTCTTGTTATTTTTTAGATTAGATTAAGTAGATTATTTATTTCATTTGAATTTTACGGATCACGGATGTTAGTTGTTGAAGTTGATTGAAGTTTGAATGCGAGAATGTTATTTTCTTCAAATTACTTTGGATTCGTTTGAAAAGTCCAAACAAATTTTGAATTGAACTTCCGGTTCGATCTGATAGTTCTTTTGATCGAGCTAAGTTAGTGTATTAAGTAATTTAGGAAACCCGATTCCGGGTTGAATTTACTACATTTGTTAGAATTTATCTTTTATCACGAAATTTATCGAGTCTTGAACCAGTCTACGAATCTGCTGTAGTTACATTTCTTGTTATGCTCTGATCCAAACAATGGTATCTTATCTTTGTAATAAGTTATTTCGTACTCAAATCTCTCGAGAGGCCCTCACAGTGACCTGGAAGGCATTCACTGAGTAGTGGTGTAATATTTGAAGGGTATCTTGAACTGGCAGGGGATCCCTAATAGACTTTGTAATTCTAATCGATAAATCTTCTTCTCATGGCAAGGTGGGATTAGATGACATCAATTAAAATGGCCAGAGGGTTCGCCTCGATTCGAGCAGTAGAAGTTCAGTCTCGTGTTAGCAAGGGGATCTAATCAAAGGAAAGAATGGTATTCCAATTTTGAGGATGAGAAACCGGTATAGTATGAAACCCATGCTTTGCCTATGTCTTAGAATTTAAGGTTCTGAGTCCATGTTACGGGTATGAAGTATTGAAGAAAAATGCGAGCAGACCTTTCAGTTAAAAGTAGTTATCTAATCCTCTCTTGCATTCGAAAGAAGCGGAAGATTAGATGATGAAATGTGTAATCATTAGGAGAATCACATGGCATTACCTTTTCCTTAAGACCAGTTCTAAATGCGAGTTCATGAAGCGAGGTGAGTTAATACGCGAATTGATGTTTCCACAGCGATTGTATTTTCAATGCTCCCTTTAAAAACTAACTGATCAGTCTATTTCTTTAATTTTTTTTATTTTAGTTTAAGCATTATTTCATTTTGTTCTAGTTTACATATCTTTATTCTTTCATTACTTTAAAGGTTGCTAAGGATATATCAATTGCAAATCATAAGTCCACGAATAGTATAAAACTTGAATTAGTCGGGGTAGTTGATTGAGAATTCTTGAGATCTCTGCTGGGATCGATATACGGACTTACATCCATTTTATTACTTATTAAACCTGTATACTTGCGAATCATGGATCAAAGGTAGAAGAAATTTATCTCCTCTTAAGAAGCGGTTGTTAATCGGTATAATTACGCGAAATATAGCAAGCAAGTTTCATGGCATTATTGAGGGTTAGATAATGAGTGACTGGTAATGATGTCATAAATTTGTATATGTCATTTGATCCGATCGATAATAACAAGTTTTTGGCAGATTCTTAGGGGATCAGTGGTGGAATCATGTCTGATGAAAGAAAAATACTAATTTGTGGACATTTTGAAGAAAAACAAAAATAGCTTTTGGCCCATTATTTATTAAATCACTAATTTTTAATACCAAGCCATGTTGAAAATATTTGTTAGGTTTGACTAATCCTATTAATATCGTATGCTTTATTTCGGGAAAACCTTTAATCGCAAAACGGGGATCGACTGATTCAGGGGGTCAGTGGAGAGGAATGCTCGGGAGCTTAAGAAGAACGAAAAAATGAAAGCGCAGCTATGGCGAGGAAGAGACATGACGAAGCGAGGAGACGGAGGGCGCGGCGACGAGAAGACCCCCGTGCGACCTGATGGAGGATTCTGGGAGGCCTATTATTCAAGAAGAGTGATACGTAATGGGCACCTCACAGGTGGATGCAAACAATTTTGAGACAAAGAAAGGCGGCGTAATTGTGGTTGTGACATCGGTTCTTGGTCATCTTGAAGACCCGAATGAGCACACAGGAAGATTTCTCGGGATGGCTAATCTGATGAAGAAGGCTGAGCGATTGTGAGACGAGGTGATAAAACTACATCTCTTCCCGTTTCTTTGAGAACATAGCGGCCACATGGTATGAATCATTACCATATGAGATTGTTGATACTTGGGAGAGTTGGTAGAAACTCTTGAAGCGAGATTCTTTCCTATCGTAGGAGACGAGAAGAGATAATTGTATTCCATGAGGGAAGATGAGGCTTTGTATGTCGCTTAAGGAAGATTCAAAGATTCTTGAAGAGGTGTCGATGCATGGAGACAGACTTGAAGACCGGATGGATATAGTGTATCAGGTTTGGAATGATACATCCAAAGGGTATTATCGATGCTTCATCTTTGTGGAGCATTGGCGAAAAGTTACGAAGAGGCATGAGATCGATAGAGGACACAGCGAAATGCACAATATAAGCTCCATCACGAGTTTTCAAGAGGTAATGTGAGGAAAAGGGGTCGTAGAGCGCGCGAAGATGGCTGACCATGGAAGCTAAGTTGGATGCTATAATGCATAGGATGGACAAACAAAAGAGAGGGGAAGATGCACCCAGCGCTCATGAAGCCGAAGCGGGTAGAAAGAGAATTGATGAGGAAAAGTCTTTGATGTGCCAGAAGAAGATTCTTATGGTCTTGAGGAGGTTAAGTAGTGAGCGAGCAAAGGAGTTATCATTTCAAGCCAAATCTAACTTTTGCCCTTCATACAATCCGACACTAAGGAATATAGAAAATTCTCATATGGTGGAGGGGCATTACATGGCTGGGACGACATCCTGTGAGGATATCGGCGGCCACGGGTTCGGTGACCCGTGGCAAAGGGAGGTGGCGAAATGAATACCAGGAGTGGAGGGAGAAATTGGCCAGTTTGAGGAACAAAATCTGTGAGTTCATGGGGGGGATAACGAGAAATTTATTACAATTCCATGATCGAAACTATCGACTTAGAAAGATTTCAGTCCCGATACCGGATGTTTAGAAGAATGCTAGTGCTTCATGAAAAATCTAGAGACACAAGTAGAATGATTGGCTTTGATATGCCCAATCGGAACAAGAGACATTCCCCAGTGACACGGAAGAACCACCCAAAATTTTGCGTAATGATTCAGTTGAAATTGGAAGGATTTGAAGCGACAAGCGAGAAAGACGGATAGAAGCGAAGGGCGAGGCAGAGAAGAAGAAGGCGAGAATGAAGAGGAAGAATGGCTGATTGAACGGATGAAGGGAAGAAATGATCAGAAAAAGAGGAGTACCAGCTTATGTGACGCTGACTCGGCATAGGATGTTAAGTGAGGTCACTCTTTTATCATACTTATAACCTTTACACTTTTATATTTCTTCCAATGTTAAACAATTAACTTGTATTATGATACGTAGCGGTAGTTCACAAAACCATACACAGCTCCATATGGAAGTGTTCAGCATCTATAATATTTGTTGGTTTACAAACTTTCCATATCACAAAAGTAGACCTAAAGGTGCTTTGGTGAGCACCTATTGCTGTGACCTTTGACTGTGATGTGGATGGCACAGGTCCTGCAGTGCTCCTCTTACGTACCTGGATTGAACACGGTGCTAAGACACGCTTAGTGAGATTAATACACATGAATGACCTCTGATGAGATCATCACACCACATAAATGCATATGTACATACTTGTATGGATTCTTGTCATTTCTTATATATATATAAATACTTTTCACTAGTCAGTTTCATTCTTATCATCTTCATATGCTTTTCCCCTTATCCAACTTCTTTACTTCTTATTCTTGTAGCGTATCTGTTATCACATAAGCGTGCTATCTTTATATATAATATCTTTTCTCTAAACTCCACTTTATATACCCGTCAGATTTCTTTTTATGTTTTCCTTGATAAACCTTAGAAGTGGATACGAGCTATAATCCATGAGACCGGTAGCTATATTCCTTGTATGAAGCGGTGGTCCATGAGGAACTGGGCGTGTATGTAATATACCCGAGAAGGTATCATCGCTTTATTCGGGAGCATTGACTATCTATCATGGGGCTGGGGCCCAATGGTGACCACGGGACCCACCCAGGGTGATCAACGGGATCTATCCTTCGACAATGACGAGTGGGGATACCAGGAACTTATTATCTTTGCTGGGACTTATTTTTTCCTAATAGGCGTGCCCATCTATCCTCTACCGGGTTCTGACGAATAGTCAATATGTATTTTATGTTCGAGTATATGTATCTCATATTCCGAATAATTATTGTCGTTCGGTAATTATATGAGATATATATAATCTATTCATATCTATTTATTTTCATGCTTCATGTTATATGCATAAATAACTATGTGCTTCTTTATCTTCTTATGAGCTATTTATGATTACTAATAGGCGTTCATAATACAAATAACTATGGTTACCTGTACTGCCTACTGTTTTTCCATGTTTTCTGGAACTAACCATGGGGGTTCAATCTTATCCAAGCACAATCTGTGATGATTCACCAGCTCAATGGGCTTTCCATAGAGTCCAAGAACACCCAAATCGGGTTCAAACGAGAGGAATGCAGCCTTTAGAGAGTTGGAGGGTCATGCGCAGAGTGGTCCTGGCAGGCTGACCTGGACTGATGAGCTGCACTGATGACGGACTCAGTCTAACACCTCAGTCTGACATCTAATATCTTCTTCAGGCATATGGATGGATTCTTGACTCAATGGGCTTTCGCGCTAGAGTCCGAGAACACCAAATCGGAGTTCAGGCGAAGGAGATATGACCTTCGAAGTTGGAGGTCATGCGCGGTCGGTCTTGACGAGCTGACACAGGTGACAGGCTGCACTGAAGTGACAGAAACCCCGTCTAACACCTCGGTCTGACATCTAATATCTTCTTCAGGCATATGGATGGATTCTTGACTCAATGGGCTTTCCATAGAGTCCAAGAACACCCAAATCGGAGTTCAAACGAAGGAGATATGACCTTCTGAAGTTGGAGGTCTTGCGCGCGATCGATCTTGACGAGCTGACTGGGCGTGAGCTGCACTGAAGTGACCGGGCTCAGGTCTAACACCTCAGTCTGACATCTAATATCTTCTTTAGGAATATGGATGGATTCTTGACTCAATGGGCTTTCCATAGAGTCCAGAACACCAAATCGGAGTTCAGGCGAAGGATATGACCTTCAGTTGGAGGTCATCTTGTGATCGATCTTGACGAGGTGACACAGGTGAGGAGAGTGCCTTTGAAGTGACGAGCTCGATCCTAACACCTTAGTCTGACATCTAATATCTTCTTCAGGCATATGGATGGATTTTTGACTCAATGGGATTTCCATAGGGTCCAGAACACCGTCGAAGTTTAGGTGAAGGAGATATGACCTTCGAAGTTAAGGAGGTCATGCGCGATCGATCTTAATGACACAGGTAGCAGTACTGCTTTGAAGTGACGAGCTCGATCCCAACATCTTGGTCTGACATCTAATATCTTCTTCCAGGCATATGGATGGATTGCCCGGCTCAATGGAGCTTTCCATAGAGTCCAAGAACACCAAATCGGAGTTCGGGCCGAAGGAGATATGACCTTCAGTTGGAGGTCATGCGCAGTCGATCTTGACGAGCTGACCTGGGTGACAGAGCTGCCTTTGAAGTGACGAGCTCAGTCCTAACACCTCAGTCCTGACATCTAATAATCTCCTCGAGGCATATGGATGGATTCTTGACTCAATGGGCTTTCCATAGAGTCCAAGAACACCAAATCGGAGTTGGGGCAGAAGAGATATGACCTTCAGAAGTTAGAGGTCTCATGCGCGGTCGATCTTGACGGCGAAGCTCTTAGTGCGGCGACCTCCCGGGATCGGCGACCCCTGCAGTCTGACGACCTCCTACGGACTGGCGATCTGGGGCGAGCCTCTTCGGGACTGGCGGCTCTCAGTGCGACGACCTCTGAGACGACCTCTTCAGGACTGGCCGACCTCTGATGCTGACGACCTCTGGGACGACCTCTATGGCTGACTCACACCCATTTGATTGTTCAGAGTAAAAAGACCATAACTTGGTCTACCAGGTCGAATTAAGAAATTCAAAGCCTGACATCAAGTTCATTGATGTGCTACAATTTCAAGAAGGACTTACTTCCAAATTCTCTTTATTTCTGGTTCAAAAAACTCGTTCTAAGGTCCGGCTAGTTGACTTGAATTGGCAGAGCATTACATACCAGATTTGGCTAGGCTGACCTCAGTAAAGGACTATAACTTAGTCTCTGAGAGGTCCAAATCGAAATTCAAAGCCTAACATCAAGTTGAGTGATGTGGCTACAATTTATCAGAAGGACTTACTTCCATATTCCTTTACTTCTGACCTAAAAACTCTTTCTAAGGTCACTACTGTATATGATCAAAAATAAATTTTCTTGGTTTAAGCACAGCTAGTTGCTTACAAAGCACATATCTAGGATCCTTAGAGCTCTTACTCAACTTAATCCTAACAAGAAATGAGATTGGGAGTTTCCCAACCCAAGACTTATGTATATTCATACAAATATTCACGAGTTCCATACAACCCCGAGACATGTCAGAGTACCCATACTCAAATTCCATACTGTAATCTTCTTCTTTCTTCTTCTTTATTTGTGTATTTGCTCCTCTTTTCTCAGACCAAAATAAGATATTTCTTTTGGTCTGTCATCTTCGATCTTATCCCGGCTTTTTATTTCTTTCAGTCTCGACTCTTATAATGACACCAAATCAATTTATAATATTTTTCTGACCAGCCTCAAATCTTCTTTATTATTTGTAATTTAACTTATGCATATTCCTAACGCATTTTATCTTTATTTTAATTCAGAATAAAATATACGCTACGTTTATTATACCCAAAACATGTTATAGAAATTTGTTAGGGTATAATTTGAGTCTTACATTATGTACGCGGTGCCATTCAGGGCCAATTGAAATGAGAAGAAACAGTTTTCTAAATTCTTGGATCTTTTCAAGAAAATAGAAATAAATATCCCATTACGGGAAGGTGATCGAGTCAAAATGCCTCTTTATCACAAAATTTGAAGGAGAGTGTCTTTGAGGCAAGAAAAGGAAGATAGCTGAGGAGGGTATAGTTAGCAGATGCTTCATGCCGTTATGATATCCAGAAGCTCAGCCAAAGATGAAAGACCACAGCGGTTTCACTATTTTGTTTATGGGGAAATGTGTGAGTTCAAGAAAGCTTTATGTGTTCTTGGAGCAAGTATAAAGATTGAGTAACCCTCTAGGTGGTGCGAGACTTAGTTTGGAGACTAACTTGGCTTGACAATTACTTTTCTGGATGGGCGATAGATCCAGTAAGCACAACTTGAGAGGGCATTACGGAAGATGTACTTGTCAAGGTTGGGAGATTCGACCCGGTGGATTCCTGTTATCATCACGGATGGAGGAGATCCTCGAAGTTCCTTTGTTCTTTGGGAAGACCTTTCTTAACTTTATGGGCTGCCTTGATCATTGTCTGAAAGGTGAAGTAATACTCGGAGAGTGGGAATGAAGCGTGCATTTTAGTATTAATAAGTCTGGAACATCTAATGTAAGGAAGACATTGTATGGGTGTGAAGCAATGGCCTTCTCAATGATGAAGTAAGATTAGATTGTATCAATTCAAAACTCTATCGTAAATTGAGATGAATTTTCAGTACCTTGAGAGTTTTGATTGTGGAGTTCTGCCTTCAATTTGTTTAATAATGAAACAGTCTCAAGTATAAATGAAAACATTCAAGATGAAGTGAAGCGACGAAGCTTGACAAACTCATGGGAAACTAGTCTGGAAAGGTTCTTTTGATTGGAAGGAGTTTGCCAGGTCATTTGGAAATATGAGTTTTAGAGCGAGAAAAGAAAACCAGTTATCATATGTTGCATTGTGGAAAATTGAAGAAGCAGTTAACATTAATTTTGAAAATACATGGGCGTTGCTTGGTCAATTGAAGATCCCGAAAGGTATCGACCCCTCTGTTGTATGCACAAGTCTTCTTCGGAAGATGATAAAAACTTCATTTGAACATCGAGGTGAACCAGTCATGAAAGTTGTCAGAAAAGGATTCTGAAATCGTTAAATACAGGTTTTATATATGCTATATCGAGGCCAGTTCTTGTTAAGCCCGGTACATGGTTCCCGAAGGGTGATTCGCTATGTCGAAATGAAAAGTGAACTTATTCTGAAGCTGCGTAAGTTGGAGTTTATGTCGACTAAGAGAGAAAATTGAATCGCAACCGGAAAGGATCATTTTCCCCTACCTTTCTGTCGATCAAATGGATAGGTTGGCGGGACACCCTCATTTTCATTTTCTTGATGGATACCTGGATATAACCAAATAGCTATTGCACACGAAGATCGGGGAAAACCACTTTTACATGCCCATTTGGTACTTTTGCTTTTAGAAGAATGCCATTTGGAATTTGTGTAATGCTCTACAGTACACCTTCCAAGATGCATGATATCTATATTTTCGATCTAGCAAAAGAAGTTATGGAGATCTTCATGGATGATTTTCTGTTGTATGGATCAGAGTTTGAGCAATGCACATAACACAGGCCATTCATGAAAGAGTGCAAAGACAAAAATCTAGCTCTGAATTGGGAAAAATGCCATTTTATGGTTACAGAAGGGATTGTCTTGGGGCACATGGTTTCTGCAGCAGGGCTTGAAGTAGACAAAGCAAAGGTTTCAATTATAAGAGACTTAATGCCACCCACTACAGTCAAAGGAATCGAAATTTCTTAGGACATCTTTGGATTTTATAGAAGATTTATGGAGATTTCTCAAAGTGCTAGACCGCTATACGGATTCTTTGAGAGAAAGATAGTAAGTTTATTTTGATGAATCTGCGAAAGCATTTGAAGAAATCAAATCGGACTAGTGGAAGCTCCCATCATGGCAAAACAGTTGGAGCAAGGAATTTGAGATCATGTGTGATGCGGATTTTGCAATGGGAGGTACATGTTGGAACAGAAAGATGAAAAAGAAAGTGTTCAAGGCCATCTACTATGCTAACAAAACCTTTAATGAAGCACATGAAAATTACTCTACTCTTGAAGGAGATCTTTGGAAATAGTGTTTGCATGTGAAAATTCAGGCCATATATTTTGGGGTCCCGTATTTGTTATACACAACGATACATGCAACAATTAAATATCTAATGGCAAAGAAGGAAACCAAACCAAGACTGATCAGGTGGGTATTGTTATTGCAGGAATTTGATCTAGAAATTAAAGACAAGAGCGGAGTGACAATGTGATAGTGATCACTTTGTCAAGAGTAGAGGAACCTTTGTCTGAGAAAAAGGAAGAGAAATAGCGAAGAATTTTCGGATGACGGTTATTTGTTTATCCACTCAAATCCTGCCCAGTATCGCGTGTGTGAATTTCTTAGCTTGTGGAATTATGCCACGAGTCATTCTGTGAGAGAAAAAGGTTAGGGTGATAAATGGGTGCTATGCAGGATGATCCATATTTGTTTAAAAGAGGAGCTGATCTGATTATAAGGAGATGTGTACCAAAAAGTGAGCAAAGCAAAATTTTACAAGAATGTCATGCATCACCTTATGGAGGACACTTTGTAGGAGATAAAACAACCCACAAAATTTTCAGGGCAGGATTTTCTTGGCTTTACAATTTTAAGGGTATTTTGAATGGGTAAAGTTGATATTGATCAATGCGAAGAATGGGAAATATCCAGCGGCATGAGATGCCTACGAGTATCCGGTGGTGCAATTGTTTGATGTATGGGGGAATAGATTTTATGGGGCCTTTTCGGTTTCATTTGGAAATATACATACTCCTATTGTGGATTATGTATCAAAGTAGGTAGAAAGCGGCCGAAACGTCCACAAGAATGATGCCAATACGGTTGTGAGTTTTTAAAGAAATATTCTTAGCGATTTGGAACACCCGAACCATAATTAGTGATGGAGGAAGCCATTTGCAAATAAGGTGTTGAAACAAGCTCATGAGCGAATGTAGTATCAAACACATTATAAGCTTGACTTATCATCCTCGAGCAAATGGGCAAAAATTTGAAATTTCCAACAGGAAATAAAGAAAGTGCGGAAAGGCGCGGGTTAGCGGAAAGATTGGTCTTTGAGCTTGATGATGCATTATGGACATCTGGGTTGCTTTTAAAACTCCCATTGGAATCTCCCCACTCTGAGACTTGTCTTTGGAAAGCCATATCCTCCCTCTTCAGGCGGAATACAAAGCCATGTGGGCGTCAAGCAATTTGAACCGATTTCAAGTTGCAAAGGAGAACTCAAACTAAATGGCTGGAAGGCGAAACAAAGCCTATGATAATGCTAGAATATCTAGGACGAGACAAAGAAATGCCCTTGATCAAGGATTACGAGGAAAGAGTTCGAGAGCGGGGGATCGAGGTCTTCTTTGTTTTTAACTCCAGTTAAGATTATTTCGGGAAGTGAAATCAAAATGGGTGGACGATATACGATGAGTGTCGAAGTACTATCTTTGGAGCGGTAACACTTTCGGGACTGATCTTTGAGGAGAAGGAATTCAAAGTTAATAGGCAAGGCGAAACCTTATCTCGGCGGGAGAAAGAGCAGGGAAGAACTCGAGTGGTGAATTGAAAGAGAAACTTAAAGCCGGCTAGTCATTCTAAAGACTCAAAATGGAGCGACTCGTAGGAGGCGACCATTATAGATTTTTTAGTTTCTTTATTTAGACTTCGAATTTTTTTTATTATTACGTGTTTTTGAAATTTTTTTAGTTCTAGTCATGATTTGTTAGAAATTGCTAGGTTAGTACTAGATTAATTTAATCCTTTTTGGAATTGTTACAATATGCAGATGAAGAATCAAAAGGCTCAAGCGCGAAGGAACAAACTTCAGGACAACTCCAGCACTTCACAGGACAGAGCAATTCGAAAAAGGGGAGTACTTTTCTTCCTACATAAATTATGTGAAAATTGAATAGAATGCATTTTTTTTTAATTGCTGTGTGGGAATGATTAAATGGATGCTAAGAATGTGCAAATTAATAAGGAATGAAAAGATGTCTGATCATCAAATTTAGGGCAAGTGCAGACTAAGTCACGACCAGATTTTATGTCGCGTGAAGTGAGGCAGCGGCAGTAAAGTTGATCGCCTTGAGTCGATCTTGAAGGAAGAACAAAGGGCACGGGTGTGACGACGACATGTCGCGACATAAATAGAATCGCGACATAAATTGAGTCATGGCCGAACGAGTCCGCGACGAAACCATTCCTTCAAAAGAGTGGTGAGGGTCGCGACAACTCAACTATCAAATACCTGATGTCGCAGCCTGATGATAACTTGTCCTCCCACAGTTTACTTATGTCGCGACAAACAAGAATAAGTCGCGACATCGAGAGGCAGAGTATGCGGGTGATGAAGCTGACTTTTAATTTTGCCCTAAATTTAATGACGACACACAATCGCGGCTATGAAATTAAAGTCCACGACAACCTGAATAAATGAAGTAATAAGAGCCCTAATAATAATTGAATTACCAGCATTTGAGAAACTCCCTCCACTACCATCTCCTTCCTTGAAGCAAACACAACCATTCTTCTTCGCATATTCTTTAGTTCTCAATTCTTGAAAACCCTAAATTCGAACTTCTTCCTAAAAACCTTCCGATTTCTCTAATGGCCGAATCTTCAACCCTCATCCCAAATTTGAGCGAAATCATGGAGGGTATACTTTCGGTGAAGGGAAGTTCATTTGGAACACGAGGGAGAAACGAGGCGTCGGAGCAACCAGAAGTTCAACCGAGTTACAAAGCGGCAGGAGGAAGAGGAAAGGAAGCGACAAGAAGAAGAGGAAGGCAGTTCATCGGAAAAGCTTTCTCAGTTTGGAAAAGCACTATCTTTGTAAAGGGATTTGTGAAAACAGGAGAAAGAGCGGCCAACTCATCACCTTTCAAAGGAATTGATAGAGCAAAAGAGGGTGGGGGAGAGTGCAAACACGAAAGTCACAGTTATGCGCGGTCGTCAGAAATTTTACTCCAATGCGGTTTGGGAGGAAGAGAACTGCATTTATCGGAGGAGTCAAAGGTGCCTTATGGAGCGAAGACTATTAATGAGATGTATGGGATGGAAGGACAGAAAAATGGATCAAAATTCAAGAAGATGATGAACAACCTATATTGAGAAGCTTGAGAAAATTATGAGACGGTAAGAGGCGTGGAAGAAAGGAAAAGGAGGAAGCAGACCACTGGCGGGAGATTTGTGAGAGGAGGCAAGGTGTGGTTCTATTTTTTTATCCTGTTATGGTCCCTACCAAGCACGTCTGCACAGTAAGAGAACAAGAAGCAATCCTTCTCTATGCCATACTGAAGGGATACAAGATTGATGCTGGAACAGTTATTGAAAATTCTATAATGAGGTACCATGGAGGTAATAAAAGGGGATTGATCCCTCATCCAGCGACTATCACAAGGTTATGTATTAGGGCTGGTGTGAAGGGAGCGTGGGAAGAAGAAGAAGAATGCCCTAAAATTTCACCACTCACCTTGACGGGAGTCGTGAGAGACGAAAGAATCAAAGAAAAAGGGTCATAGTAGAAGCAGTTCAAGGGATGAAAATGAAAAATACAATACGGGGAAGAAGACACCTTTACGGTAGCGAGCAAGAGAAAATATAGAAAAAGCCTGTTGAGGAAGGGAATAATTTTATGTTTTCCAGGAGGATGAGAGCAAGAAGAAAGAAGCCCAATAGATTTCTCAACCCCACTGGCCAGCTCTCCCCCAATAAGGAACAGTAGTTTCAGAGAACCTGGTGAAAGCTCAAGGGGAGCCCAGGAGAATAATTGAATAATGGAAATGCTCAATTCTATTCAGAAGAGCATGGAAGAAAGAGAAGAGCAATGGAACCTCCAGCAAAAGTTTAGAGAAGAGGTTTATGAAAAATTGAAGAAGGGATCAACATTGGGAAGAAGAGATGAAACGAGGAAGAAGAAGTACATGAAGGCGAGATGAAAAGAAGAGATCCATGATAGGAAGAAGAGAGATGAGCGGATAAAAAAGATCCTCGAGCAGCAAGAGGAGAAATTTAAAAAGGAAATGGAAGAAAGGGATCAAGATCTACTGAAGAAGTTAAAGATAAGTCATGAGATCATTCTCTGACAATCAGTATGATCGCGATTCTCAACTCCTCAAACTCATAAGAGACGAGGATGCGAGATCGAAGCAAAGACTAAGGAGCGAGATCAAGGAATTCAAGTTCCTATACACTTCTAATGTTCAAAGTTTTGAAAAAGAAGATGAAGGGCCAGAGATCAAGAGCTTAAGATAAGGATGTTCTAGAAGAAAAGAATGCAAGCAGAAAAAATTTGGATTTGATTCTTCATAAATCTCTGTTTTGAGTCATGATGAAATGATTCTGCAGCCTGTGGGCACATGGACAGGACAGATCTGAACAAAAGATTGAATCACTCACAAATAAATTGATCCTTGAAGAAGCGGATCGGAAGGAGAATGTCGAAGAAAAAGAGAATTTGAAATGAAATTTCCTAAATTCAATCCTAATTTGGCTACCCTTGATCTGGATCCCAACATCTTTGCTCCTCCCTCAAAAGAAAAAATAGACCTTCCCATTGATTTATCCTTCTTTTCCCCTCTTCTTGATTGTTGTTCTCAACTGTTGCATCACATTATGAATAAAACAAGAAAATTTGTGAAAAAGGAAATGTTTGCTTGTTTAGATTAGCTTTATTGGTAATTTTACCTTGACTTGTTAGGGGAAAATAACATTAGGATTTGATTCAAGAATGAAAATGCTGAAATATCATAATATGAACTAGTTGAAGTAAATCGACTAGAAGAGACAGAAACTTGAACACAAATAATTGCAAAATCGAGGGCATGAATAAAGAAAGCTGGAATTAGGAGTATTTCTTAATTACATTTAGATTCGAGTTTAGTTGCAAAAAATTGGAAAATTGGTTATTGCTGATAGAACAAATACTTGGTTAAAATAATGTAGGAAATTATCTGATGAATAAGTACAAGTCTTGAAGAAATAATATACATTAGTCAACAAAACTTATGAAACTTTTAATGAGAAATTAAGGAACATCTTAAGGGAATTGAGTTAGAGTCCTGATCCTAGAACTTGTTTGATTATTGATTGAGGCGAAATTCTAGGTGAAAACAACCAACAAGAAATTATAGAGGCCATCCTTGGCAGCTTGAGCCTTTTTAAGCCTACCCTCAAAATATGCTTAAGCATATTCTCTAGTTCCTGATTTGAGCCAAATAAGCCTTATTTCTTCAACAAACAACAATTGAAAACTGAAATTCCCTTTATACAATAAACACACGGTAAGGAGAACCCAAATTATCCAGTTTCCTGTTCAGAAAAGTTTAGTATAAAGGAAGAAACAAGTTTGGGGAATAATATTCCAAGTTTTGTGAGAAGGGTTGAAGAAGTAAAGAAACAGAAGCTAGTGAAATAAGGAATAAGTTTTGTCTTGTGGCCTATTTCTCTTGAACAATTAAGCTCATAGGGGTGTTTTAACACCTAGCACCCTAATGCCAACTGTATTTATGGAGTTATTGTAGTTCTCTAAAGGTAATAGAAACTGAAATGAAAACATTGCACTATTCCAGATCTAGAAATAAAAGAAGGCAAAGGAGTTAAGAGCAAGAATCTGCTGAATCAAGTATATATAGGTAGGGAATTCCATAAAAGAATTCAAGAGGAATCAAGCTAAGATCCAAGGAGAATCGAGAAAGGAACAAAGCAAAAGGAAGAAAGTTGGAGAGCGACAATGTAGGAGACAAGGCGGAGCTGGGTGATGACAACTAAATTTTCCATTATCTGCAATTACCTAAGCCCAACATTACAAGCACGAAAAGACCTCATTGATTTTGAAGGTTAGATTTACCTACATTAGTGGAGATCAATATGAAAAACAAACATATGGGACTTTGATCGCTTGATCAAACTCCCAGAGGAAAGATTAACTAAGTTCAACATGAGTTAGAAAGGATTGATGACACACTTTTACACACGAGAACAAGACTTGTTAAATAAAGCTGTTTAAATACATTAGTTTATCAAAAAATTTGTAATAGAGAAGTACCATGCCTTGTTCTTGCGCTCAAGAGTGAATTTGAAATAATAGTGATATCTCTAAATTCCAGATCAGAAAGGTGGAATGAAAAAGAATGTGGAATAAATCAGAAAAATGTCCTTAAAAATTTTCTAAGCCTATTTGTTTGAGGACAAACAATTTATTCTTTTCTTTGCTTGGGGACAAAGCAAATTTTAAGTTTGGGAGATTTGATGAGTCAAACTCATTAGATTTTTAATCCATTTTTCAAAGTTTATAATGAGAATAACGTTGAATTGTCTGCAGAAAACTGATAATTGAATCAAATTCCAATTTGCAGGAAATCAAATTTTAGCAAAAAAAATCATAAGAAGTCAGCTGCTGACAAAATTGAAATGAAAGCTGAACTTAAGTCGCAGCGGGAAGAAGCGATTTCCAGCAATTTCAAGTCACGACATCAACAAATTTGGCTTTGAAGAAGAAACTAAAGAGTGAACAAGCGAAGTCGTGACCTGCAGAAGGAAGTTAAGACAAAATATGACTTGGTAGAGAATAAAAGAAGCAGTCAAATGAAGAAGTTCATGTCGCGGCGTCTATTTGCGACGTCGCGACGCAAAGCGGAGATAAATGAAGTCGTGATACCACCATGAGGTAGCGACAAGGAGCTGACTACAAAGCCACAAGAACAGCCTTCTCAAGTAAAGGAAGTCGCAACTAATTTTGAAAGAAAGGACTTGATGTCGCGACCTTGATAGTAATGAAAAATAACACTAAGGTCGCGAGAGCTCCAAATCGGACGACCCGAAGTGTGAAGAAGCTGAGCGTGATGTCGCGACCGCCAGTCGCGGCGAGTGAAAAAGTGCTTGATAGACATGGAAGTGCGTGACCTTTGAGATAGAAGTTCGCGATAAAGATTTTGAGAGAGGCCGAACGCCAAATTAGCGGCGGTTAAGCAGATAGAGACGTAAACAACGATTTCGAGAAGATGTCGACATCATTCGATGGTCAGCGACATCGTTTATAAAATATCATGGATTCGCGACATGATCCGGAGAGTCAGCGACATCGATTCACAAGGAATCATGGATTCGCGTCCTTCGATGAAATCGCAACATCGGTTGTAAAGAAAAGGAGTTCGCGGCGTCCTTGATGTCGCGACAAGCGATTTACAAAGAATGGAAATTCGCGACATCATTTAGCTGTCAGCGACATCATATCAGAGATCTTTGAAGACAAGTCCGCGACAATAGAAAAGCTTCCACGACATCAAAGAGCTCACAACACGAGAAGGTGAAGTCAGCGGCGTCATTCGAGTGGTTGCGATCAATTACAAGGAATGAAGGTCACGGTATCGGTCGAATTTGTCGACGCCGGATCGAGGGGTGTTAAAGGCAAGTCGCGACCAGATAAAAGCTTCTGCTACAGACGAACAGAAAAAACGAAGTCGCGACGTATGATTGAAGTCGCGACCTCGAATCACAATGCGAGAAAGATGGAAGTCGCTGACGTGGAAGAGAGTCGCGACATCCAGGCTGACTCATAACGGAGCGGTGAGTCGGCGTGGAAGGGGATTGCGACATCGAGCGGCTCGTAAAGCGGAATAGTGAAATCGCGACGTGAAGAGAAGTCGCGACATCAGGCGGCTCATAAGCGAGCGGTGAAGTCGCGGCGTAAAAATTGGCGACATCAAGTCAAGATCGTGACATACAAATGGAATTAAGCGACATGAACAAAGCAAATGGGCGGTTATTTTGAAATCCCACGAATAGGTGCGATGAGAAGTTAGGGCTCAACTTCCAAACCTTATAAGTTGCTACTAAAAGAAAGCAGCTCTTGGCGGCTCAGAAAGAGAAGTCTGGGTAGCCGAAGGCTCGTGTAGTTTAATTTTCTTTTTCTTTTTCTTTGTTTTGCTGTTATTTTTAGATTAGATTAGAGTAGATTGTTATTTCATTTGAATTTATGGATCTGGATGTTAGTTGTTGAAGTTAATTTGAATCTGAGAATGTTAATTTTCTTCAAATTCTTTGCTGGATTCGTTTGAAATTCAAACAAATTTGAATTCGAACTTCAGGTTTGATCTAAATAGTTCTTTTGATCAAAGGAGCTACCGTTAGTGTAATGATAATTTGAAGCCAGCTTCCGTTAGTTTACTCTGTTGTTAGAATTTATCTTTTTGCATAAATTTATAGTCCTCTTGAACCAGTCGAATACGCTTCTTTGATTCACATTTATTGTTAATATCTGATCAAATATTAGTGTCCTATACCTTAATAGGATTGTTTCATGCTGCGATTTCCGGGAGGCCTACGGGTGACATAGAAGGCATTCTACGAGGAGTGAACAATATCACGAAGGTATCTTGAACCTAATAATTGGGGATCTAATGGAAGCTGTGAATTCTAATCGATAAATCTTCTTCTCACTTGAAACCGAGAATGGGTTGGATGACATCAGTTAAAATGAAGCGAGAGTTAAGCCTCGATTCGAATAGTAAGTTCAATCCGGGGTATTTAGCGAGGATCTAATCAAGGAAAGAATGAAGCTGTTCCAATTTTGAGGATGAGAAACCGGTATAGTGTAAACCCATGCTTTGCTATGTCTTAGGAGCTAAGGGTTTACAATTCTTGTTACCGGGTATCAGTATTGAAAAGAAAAATACCCGAACAAGGCGACTCAGATTAAAGTGGTTGTCAATCTCTGCATTCGAAAGAAGCAGAGAAGATTAGATGATGAAATGTGTCATTAAGGAGGAGAGATCCACATGGCATTACCTTTTCCTTGGAATGATTCTAAATCGAAGTTCATGAAGCAAAATTCTGAGAGTTATGCAGGAATTGATGTTCCTAACGAGTTGTATTTCAATACTCCCTTTAAAACTAAGCGATGGAGTCACATTTCTTTAATTTTTTTTTTTTTTTATTTTAGTTTAAGCATTATTTCATTTTGTTCTAGTTTACATATCTTTATTCTTTCATTACTTTGAGTTATGGGGATATCAATTACCAAATCTGGATCGATAGTATAGAACTTGAGTAGTCAGGGTAGTTGAGTTGAGAATTTCTTGAATCTCTGTGGGATCGATATACGGACTTACATCCATTTTATTAGCATTAGGCACAGTATGCTTGCGAATCATGGATCAAAATTAGAAGAAATTTATCATAACGAAGCCGTTGTTAATCAGTATAATTACAAATAAATATAACAAACAAGTTTCATGGCATTATTGCTGGGGATTAGATAATAGTCCTTTGGTAATAGTGTCATAAATTTGTATATGTAATTTGATCCAGTCGATAACACATGCTCAGCCTATGTACCATGAGACATCTGCCTCCTAGGACAATCTCGCCTCATATGCAGGTTGGCTGGCAATGAGGCTCGTCATGCACTTGACGACCAGGAGACTCTCGACTGCCGTCTGTGCTAGACCTGGCCTCATTTGCATTACTGGCCTGTATGTGACCTTTTTTTTTTGGGGTGCTGGTGCTTGTGCGGCTGTGGGCCCGATCTTTGTTCCCACACTAACCCATAGTAGGGGGTGGAGGGACATAAGCGTAATCCTCTCTGTCTGACGGCGAAGGACTAGCTATCCAAAACATTGGGATCCACGTCTCTAGAGCGATCCTTCTCATATGTTGATTCTTTGGCAATGGTAGCACACCATTTGCCCATCATTTGGAAACCTTTAACTGCGTCGCCGTGATTGAGGTAGGGTGTCTATAACTTTGGGATTCTATACAGTGAGGCAATCCGGAGTCGAGTGTCAGTTTGTCGGCGTAAATAACACATCATCTGCGCCCACATTAAATGTCAAATCAGCCTTAGTCTTGATAACTTTGGCCTTGTCTTGGATATCCTTACTTGAAACGAAGTCATACTGGCTAACCACGATTGGAAGAAGATGGATCTTCCTTCCTCTTAGTACCAGCACCCATATCCTGGATGCCTCGCATGACATCAACCTCTCCCTCTGTGGTCATAGTCGTCCTGACCCTAGAGTTCACTCTTCCTCTAACCATTGGAGGACGATGTACTTCTAAACGCTGGAGGTCGTTTGACTGCCACAGTTCACCTTTGCATGGCTTTGTGCAATAGGCGCAATCCTTACGGCCTCAGCAAAAGCCGGTTGGTCACTTACACCCACACAGAAATTTCAGATATCTCCACGGGTCTCTTACACCCACACAGAAATTTCGGATATCTCCACTAGTCTCTTACACCCACATAGAAATTTCGGATAACTCCATGGGTCTCTTACACCGACACAGAAATTTGGGATAGCTCCCCGGTTCTCTTACACCCACACAAAAATTTAGGATAGCTCCCCAGGTCTCTTACACCCACACAGAAATTTGGGATTTCTCCCCGGGTCTCTTACACTCACACGGAAATTCGGGATCTCTCACCGGGTCTCTTACACTCTGAAGTGGGATATCTCCCGGGTCTCTTACACCCTGCAGAAATTCGGGATATCTCCCACAAGGTCCTCTTACCCACACGGGACCTTTCGGATACTACCGAGTCTCCCCTTCCACCTAACTCCGGGCTTCTCACCTTAGGGGATTAACATTTATCTTGCTTTGCTCTTACACTTTAATTACTCTTCATTTCCTGATTCAAACTATGAGTCTTCATTGGAGCGTAGTCTGAGACAAACCAACCCACACTCACCAAAGTGGTGAATGACCATGCCATGCACCCGCACCTTGACTCATTGTGATGTTCTGAGTGCACATGAACCCAATGATGCCATCTTTGTGACACCCCAATCCACGGAGGTCCACCACTGAGTAGAATCTCGGAGATCCTAGCTCATAATCCTGAGCCTATCGGGTCCTTTCACCCATCCTAAGGAAGAACATCTACATGGCCTCTCACAAAGGCCTCAACCTCTAAGCCCAAACCTATCACACAAAATGCATTAATGAACATGATGCATTATAAAACAAATGCAGGTATAAAACGTACCCTGCATGTCCAGCTGATCTGCATGCTCAGCCTATGTACCATGAGACATCTGCCTCCTAGGACAATCTCGCCTCATATGTCCAGGTTGGCGGCAATGGTAACACGTCATCTGCCCAACCTGACCCGAACTCTCGGCCTGGAAATCCTGTGCTCGACCTCGACCTACGCTCCGGCCCTGGCCTATGTGACCCGTCTGCGAAGTACTAGGTGCTTGTCAGGCTCTAGGCCCGATCTTGGTTCCCCTAACCCATAGTAGGGGTGGAGGAACTCATGTATCTCTGTTGTCTGTGGCCCAGATTTGTGACATCCAAAACCTTGGGATCCTGTCTCTAGGGCAATCCTTTATCATATCTTCAGTCTGTGGTAATGGTAGCACACCATCACCAATCTTGAAATTTGGAAACCACTAACTACGTCTCACGTGATTGGGATTGGGTGTCCCATAACGGGATTCACGCCTGCATGGGCAATCCGAGTCGAAAGTGTCCAGACCGGTAGAAATAACACATCATGCGCCTTTTTGTTCAAATGTTCCATCCTGGCCTTGGTCTTGATAACTTTGGCCTTGTCTTGGATATCCTTGCGAAAAACGAGTCTTAACAGCCTAACCACAGTTGGAAGAAGATGGATCTTCCTTCCTCTTAGTACGACACCCATATCACGGATGCCTGCGTAACATCTACCTCCTGCATGGTCATAGTCGTCGCGACCCTAGGTCACTCTTCCTCTAACCATTGGAGGGCGAATTATGCTTCGCGGCCGAGTCGTTTGACCGCCACACAGTTCTCACTACAAGCTGTGCAATAGCGGCCATTGCAAATCATGGCCTCGCAAAAGCGCAAGCTGGTGAAAGCAGTGGTGCACGACCCGATCCTCGTGGAGCGCCCTCATCCTCCATCGACTAGCCATCTACACATGTCCAAATGGCAAGTTAATATTCAATCCGAGTATCTCTGAAATATACGACCAGATGCACTATTACCTGCAAAACTTTCATACTCTATGTCCATGCATTCTGAATGTCTGAAGACAATAATTCAATATATTAAGTCAAATCGACTACAAAATTTTATTTTGAAAGAATTTCATTTTAAAAGATTTTATTTGATTTAGTTGATTTGATTTTTTAATTTATTTTTTGAAAAATTTTGTGAACAGTATTCATGAACAGTGGTCCCAGCGGTGGCGAAGCGATTAGAGTCACTTGGGTTGGGTGCACGGTGCACACCACGACTTCCCTAGGTTCTTGCCACGGCTGCTAAGCGTGGTGGGCAGGCCGTGTCGTGGCCCACCGGTAGCGTGCCGTGACGCCCACTGGCCGTGCTCATTGGCCTTCCCCGTTCGTGTCGGGCGTGTTCTGGCGCACACGGCCATGTCGCGGTGATGAGTCAAAAACTCATCACGATTTTTAATCTATTTTCTGAGCATATTCTGAAGATAAAAGTTGATTCATATGCGAGAAATGTGGATATTTTACTCAAATTTGTTTGCGGGGAAAATACGGCGAAACAAAATCGGCAAAACGAGAAGAGACCAACCTACAATGAAATAAATCATAAGCCCAGAAAGTGATCGCGTAGGAAGCTTAATTTTTCGGTCATTTCCAGTCGACATCACCATGATCGGTGTTAGGAAGAAATAAAGAGCGCCTTAAGCGAAATCGTGACTTAAAGATTAAGCTTGCGACCAGAATGACCAAGGCAACAAATAGAAGAGTCGCGACACACAACGATGTACCGTGGCGCCAATTGAATATACTTGAAGTCGGCGGCGTCACTCACGATGTCAGCGGCGTGGATTCATCAATAAGCACAAAAGAAATCTACCCGAAAGAAAAGAAGTTGCTGTTGGTTTTTAAATGAAGGCATCATTTGAAGTCGCGACCTTACCATTAAAGGTCGCGACATGACATGAAGCTGATTCTCAACGGAGGAAAGATTGAAGTTGCGACCATTTATTAAGCAAAAGGACCACACATGATGTATGACCAATCCTTACAAAGTCGCGACTGAAGAAAGCAAGGCGAGGAAAAGAAATCAAGGTCGCAACTACTTTTAATTAGTTGGAATTTACAGCGGCTGAGCAAAGAGTAACCTGGTTTGCTACATAAACTTGAGGTCGCGACTTGGAATAGAGGTTGAAAGAAGAGGAAATTAGTTTGCAGCAAGGGTGGGGTTGCGACGAGAGAAGATGAGCGTTATGAGGTCGCGACATCATCACCTTGAAATCGACAAAATTTGAAACCTATGAAGCCAGAAGACCCTTTAACAAGATCGCGACGAGAAAAAGCAAAGTCCACGACCTGAAGTAATGCGATGAAACGACCCAACAAGGTGCGACTTAAAATAGGAAATCGCGACATGCGGCTGTAAGGGAAAGAGTCTGACTCGAAGCGAGTCATGACTCGAAGCGAAGAAAGAGAAAGACAATGATGTTGCGGCTGATGAAATGCGTGGAATTCGCGACATCAACTTTGAACAAGAGCTATCAAGATTAGCGACCATAAATGATGTAGCGACCATTGATATCAAGCGACGCAAGGAATCAGGTTACGCGAAGCAACAAAGTCCTTGTGAACATGAGCAATGAAGGAAATCCATGTCGCGACATCAACTTTGAAGATCGCGACATAGAATAAATGTATGGGCTTTCTTTTAGGATTCCACCTGGAGCTTTTTGGGGATTTGGCTCGATTTCTTTTGGCAGTATAAATGTATTTTTAGAATAGTAAAGTAACCCAAAGTCTTATACCGGAAAAGGGGAAAGGAGAGGAACTCAGTGTATAGTTTAGAGTAGATTTTTTTTTTTATTTTTAGTTAATTTCTTTTCTAGATTTGAATCTGCGAACTGTGCAGAAACGAGTGGAGCTATTGTTTTATTTATGTTATTTTCTTCTTAAAATTATTGCCTGAAAATTTATGAAATCTAGACAAATTTCTGGAATATATTTCTTCTCAGTTTTATTGCAATTACAGTGGTTATGCGTGGTCGGTCTCCATTTCTTAATTCGCAATCTGCGATGTCCGAATGTGACTCTAACTGGATTGATTTACATTTAGTTCTGATCTTTCTGCATAAATTTGGAGAACTTATTTGCGTTAGTTTACTTTATTTAGTGTCGTTTTTGAATTGATAGAGTTCAATATGAAGTACCGAATACCGATTGAGGGAATGTATCTTGCTCGAGATATCCGGGATGCCCTACGCGTGACAAGGAGGCGGAGATTCACGAGGCGAAACCATTCTTTACTGGTATGCTAGACTACCATTGATGAGCTCTTTGAGCTTTGAAAGTTCGTTTTGATAAATCCCCCATTGCTCATAATTGAAGTTGGAGTATTTAACAATATAAATGATCGAGGAGAGTTCACCTTAATCTAAAAGGCAAGTTCTTAACCCGTGTTAGCTGAGAGATCAATCAAGGGAAAGAATGACGATAGATGCGGAGAGTTGAAACCACGCTTTTAAGTGAGTAGAAACTTTCGCGAAAATCCACGAGAAGGAAATGCAAAAGGTGCTTTGTCAACAAGAAATAGATTGTGAAATGATGAGAAGAAAAATACACAGATCTTGCAAGAGGATTGGGAATACAAGTAGCTGGTTTGATCTTGTCTTCGAGAGAAGCAAGGGTATCCAACCAGTGAATATGGAGAAATCCAATTCCAAAATTTAGGAAATCTTGGACAAATCCAGATCCATACACAAAACAGAGCAATGTATTTTAGTGTAGGAATTGACTGTTTTATTGTAACTCACTGATAGTTTTTCACAGGAAACTGATTCAGTCTAGTATTTTAGTTACAATTTATTTTTAGTCATTTTATTTGTTTTAGCTTAGTTAAACAGTAGTTAATAGTCTAGTATCTTTATTTTTCTAGATACAACTTCCATTTTGAGTTTTTAGTTCAAATAACATGGAATTTTAGTAGTTGGGGTAGTTGATCTTTAATTCGTACCAATCTCTGTGGGAATGATACCTGGACTTACATTCAGATTTTACTACTTGTATGACCTGCACTTGCGTGTCATAGACTAAACCCTTATTTTTTAAATCATGAACCTTCCAGAAAATATTTTATTAAGTAAATTTATCCAATGACATGGATGCGAGAGGAAATGTAAGACTCTTTACAACTATGAATTTGAGGAGTTTTAGTCTATAAAAAAGGGACAAACAAGCTTTATGCTTGATTCTTTGAGGATTGAAAATTCACAAATAGATAAATATTCTAACAAGAGGAAATGCTAATTTGGACATTTTATAAAAAGAAAAGGCAAAAATAGCTTTTCATTAGTGGTTACATGACCAACGATCTTTAATAAACCATGTTGAAAATATTTAGTTTAGTTTGACTAATCCTATTAATCTGAGTGTGTTTTGATTTCAGGAAATCATTTAATGCATAGGAAATAGGATTAGGCACATTCAATGGACACTAAATTGGAAGACACTCGAGAAGTTGAAGAAAGACTAAAGAGCGAGAAACGCAGCTATGGAAGATAGAGACATGACCGGACGGAATAGAGGGCCAACTGACGAAGGCCTCCCTATTGCGACACAATGGAGGATTTCTAGGGCTATCATTCGGGGCCAGATATTACGCAATCGAGCGGTATTGTGGATGCAAATAACTTGAACTAAAAGCCGACCTTAATAACAATGGTGCGACGGAATCATTCCGGCTAGTCGTCCGCAGAAGACCAAACGAAGAGCACTGGGTAGATTTCTCGGGATGGCAAATCACAGTGAAGATTTGAATGGTGTGAGACGGAGGTGATAAAGTGCATCTCTTCCCGATTCTCCTTAAGAGATATAAGCGACCACATGGTATGAATCGTACCATATGGTTAGTTGATACTTGGGAAGAAATTTGGTAGAAGCATGCTTGAGCGGGGTTCTTTCCCCAGCCAGCCACCTTAGAGAAGAAGAGAGATGTAATAGTGTTCAATGAGGGAAGATGAGAGCCTATATATAGCACAGGAGAGATTGAAGAGGTTCTTGAAGAGGTGCTCATACATGGAATTGATTTAAAAACCAGGATGGATATAGTGTATCATGCAGCAAATGATACATCTAAAGGCATTATCGATGCTTCATCTTTGTGGAGCATTGAAAAGAAAAAAAAGGGTCTTGAAATTTAGGGTCTACGATAGGGCTGGCGAATGCGATGTAAGCTCCATGCGAGGTTTCAAGGGAGATGTCTTGAGAGGAAAGGGTCATGGGTAGGAGTAAGGTAAGCTGACCATGGAAGGCAGTTAGATGCCATCATGCACGGGATGGACAAAGCGGGAAGAAAATGCACCTTTGCTCGTGAAATAGGAGCTGAGTGGAAGAAACGGATGAAGTCTTTGAAGTACCAACGAAGAAGAATCTTATGGTGATGAGGAAGTTAAGTCGTGAATAGACAAGAAATTACCATTTCAAGCCAAATCTAAGCACTGCCCACATTCTGATCCGGCATTTAAGGAATATGAAATTCTCATATGGTGGAGGGGGCATTACAGAGGCCCAGGCATGGGTGAGAATCCTCAGCGGGGATATCGAGTAGCCACGAGTTCAGTGACAACATCAAGGGTGAAGGCGGGAATGAAACTATCGAAGTCATAGGAGGACTCAACAATTTGAAGAACAAATCTTTGCAGTTCATAGGGGACAACAAGAGGCTTATACTTCCATGAGCAGTATCGACTTGGAAGCTTTGAGTGTATATGTGAGGAAGAATCTGAGAGCCTCATTGAAAAACTTGGAAACACAAGTAGGAGCGGTGACCACGAATAATTCCAAATCGGAGCAAAGGGTACATTCCCTAGTGACACTCGAAGGTCAAGGGCGCATGCAGTTGGTTAAGAAGTGGAAGAAGTGAGCAACATGAAGGAAAGAAAGGAAAGAAGAGCTGAGAATTAGAGCCGGGAAGAAATTTGGAAGGAAGGAGAGAAGAGCACATGGGGCGGCTGAGAGAGTAATGAGCGAACGAGGGAAGAGTACCGAAGCATACCCTGCGATTGCCATTTCCGCAGAGGAAGCGAGAGGCCAAAAAGGGAAGACGGTTTTCTAGATTCTTGACATTTTCGAAAATAGAAATCAATATCCCATTTGCGAAGTGTCAAACCAAATGCCTACTTATGCAAAATTCTGAAGGAGATCTTGAGCAAGAAAAGGAAGATAGGCGAGGAGGGAATAATGAACTTGGCTTTGCTACTTGCGGTGCGGAGTTATCGACAGCTCGGCCAAAATGAAGGACCACAGCGGTTTCACCATTCCTTGCTCCATAGGGAAATATAGATTCAGAAACTGATTCTAGTGCTAGTATAAATTTGATGCCTCTATCAGTTGTGCAAAGACTTAGTTTGGGGGAACTTACCCCAACAGCAATTACATTGCAAATGGTTGACAGATCAATGGCACAACTAGAAGGTATTCTTGAAGATGTACTTGTCAAGGTTGGGAAATTCATCTTCCTAGTGGATTTTGTTATGATGAAGATGGAAGAAGATATCAGTTCCGCTGTTGCTAGGAGGGCCTTTCTCTTAGCAAGTAGGCACCTTGATAGATGTGTAGAAAGGTGAACTGACACTAAGGGTGGGGAATGAAGCAGTGCACTTTAATCTTAATAGAAGTCTGGAACATCCTGATGTAGATACGAGAAAGAGTTGTATGCATTTGTAGAAAACAATAAGTCTTCTCGGTGTTGAATTGAATTCGTTTGCCTTTTCTTCAACACATTCTATCAATGAAATTGAGATGAATTTTCGAGTATCTTGAGAGTCCCAGTTGTGAAATCGCCTTCAAATTTGTTTAACCAAAAGCAGTCTCGAGCATAAATAGAAAATAGTCAAGATGAAGTATCTGACGAGAAGCAGAGAAAACTCATGGCTTGAGGAAACTAGTGCATAAGGTTAACATTAAGAAGAATTGCCAGTCATTTGAAATGAGTTCTTAGAACAGAAAGAGAAAGTAAATTCATCACTTAGCCAGTTTGCGTGGTGAAGGTGAAGGCAGTTCTTCGGAAATTACGAGAAAATACAAGGAAGCTATTGGCGGTCGATTGAGGATGAGAAGGGTAATTAGTCCCTCCATTGCATGCCGCAGAAATGTGCGAATGATAATCTGAAAACTTACATTGATCATTAAAGGCGAACCTAGTGATGAAAGAAGTTGTTAAGAAAGGTTGAAATGGTTAAATGCGAGGTTTTATATGCTATGTCGGATAGTTCTTGGGTAGGCCAGGTGCGTAATTCGAAAGATTAAGTTCAGCTGTGGAATCAGAGATGAAGAACTGAACTTATTCCACACAGAGCGCGACGAGGATGGAGGTGTGTATTGACCTCTGAGAAGCCAGATCTTTGCAACAAGAAAGGATTATTTTCCCTTGCCTTTCATTGATCGAATCTTTGGATAAAGATGAAGTGGGGACTTACCTACACTTTTGTTTTCTTGATGGATACTCTAGATATAACCAAATTGCCATTGCACTTGAGGGAGTGAGGAGAAAACCACTTTTACATACCCATTTGGTACTTTTGCTTTTAGGAGAATGCCATTTTGGTTTGTGTAATACTCACAGGTACCTTCCAAAGATGCATAGTGTCTATATTTTCTGATTTAGTAGAAGAAGTTGTGGAATCTTCATGGATGATTTTACGAGTGTATGGGTCTAGTTTTGAGCAGTGCATAGCAGGGACGATTACTTCAAAGGTGCGAGGACTTAAGAGCATCTAGCTGTTGGGAAAACACTTGTTTTATGGGGCCCTGAAGGGTATCTTGGAGCTTGTGGACTGACGGGGCTAGAGGTAGACCCAGAAGCAAAGTTTCAATTATAAAAATTTAATGCCACCTACTACAGTCCAAAGGGATTAAGAGTTTCTTAGGACATCTTTGGATTTTATAGAAGATTTGTCAAAGATTTCTCAAAATTGCTGAGCCGCTACATGCAAGTGCTGAAAAAGGATACTAAGTTCTATTTTGATGAATCTGGCATTCTTTTGAAAAATCAAATCAGAAGCTTGTTGAAGCTCCCATCATGGCAAAACCCCGGATTGGAGCAAAATTTGAAATCATGTGTGATGCAGTGGATTTTGCAATAGAATTTGTATTAGGACGAGCGAAAAAGTGATGCAAGGCCATATACTATGCGGCCAAAACCTTTAACAAAGCTCGGGAAAATTGCTCTACTCTTAAAGAATCTTTATTTATAGTATTTGTTTGTGAAAAAATTTAGGCCATACATTTGAGGTCCCATCATTATACCTGCTTGATCATGCATAATTAAACTATCTAATGGCAAAGAAAGAAGCAAAGCAAAGACTAATCAGGTGGGTATTGTTATTGCAAGAATTTGATTTAGAAATAAGAGACAAGAAAGGTTGTGACAATGTGATAGCTGATCACTTGTCAAGAGTAGAAGAGCACTGTGTATAAGAAGAAGAAATAGAAAATTTTTCGGATAAGTAGTTATTCATTTGTCACTTGATCCTGTAGTATCTTGATATTGTGAACTTCTTAGCTTGTGGAATTATGCCCACAAGAATTAAATCTGATGAAAAAAAACTAAGAGTGCATTTGAATTACTACACATGCAGGATGACCCATTCTTGTTTAAAGAGGAGTTGATCTGATTATAAGGAGATGTGTCTGGGAAGGTGAGCAAAGCAAAGATTTTACAAGAATGTCATGCATCCTGCCTATGGAGGACATTTTGTAGAATAAATGACCTAAAATTCTCCCGGTGGGGATTTTCTTGGCCTACTATTTTTAGGTATTTTGAATGGATTCAGGATGTGATCAATGCCAAGAATGGAAATATCGGTAAAGGCATGGAAATGCCTACTTAGTATCCTGGTGATGTTTGATGTGTGGGAATGGATTTTATGGGGCCTTTTCGGCTTCATTTGGAAAATATACATACTCTAATTTGTGGATTATGTATCAAAATGGGTTGAGGCAGCAGCTTGTCCCAAGAATGATGCTAATACAGTTTTGGGATTTTACGAAGAAACATTCTCGATGGGCTCAGGACACCTAGGCTATGTCTCAGTGATGGAAGCCATTTGCAAATAAGGTGTTTGACAAACTCATGAGTAGATATGAGTATCAAACACATTATGAGCTTGGCTATCACTCCCCTCAGGCTCAAATGGGCAAAATTTGAAATTTCCAACGGGAGATAAAAAATTCTTGAAAAGTGTAAGTTCCGGCATAGGGTGGGTCTTTGGGGCTTGATGATGCACTGCAGGCATACAGGGTACACTTTAAAACCCATTAGGATAATCACCTCTGGGCTTGTCTTTGGAAAACCTTTGTCACCTACTCGCCAGGCTAGAATATAAAGCTATGTGGGCCATCAAGCTAAATTTTGATTTCAAGGCTGCTAAAGAAGAGGAATACTCGGCTAAATGAATTGGAAGAATTGAGGAATGAAGCCTATGACAGTGCTAGAATCTACAAGGATAAAACAAAAAAATGGCATGATCAAAGAATTTTGAGGAAGGAATTCAAGGCAGGAGATCAGGTCTTGTTATTCAACTTGAGACTAAGACTCTTTCCGGGGAAGCTTAAAATCGAATGGAATTGGACCCACATCTGAGTAGTATCAAGCACACAATTTGGGGCGTGACATAGACGGCAATCATGAGGAATTCAAAGTTAATGGTCAGAGATTAAAGCACTACCTTGGGAGAAAGCAATTGGAAGAATGACTCTTAGTTCTGAATAAAAAAAAATTTGAAGAAATAGAACTATGGCAGCAACAAGTCCAGCTAAAGACTAAAAATTGAGCAGCTTTGTGGAAGGCAATCCACATCAGTTTGTTTTAAGTTTTTTTTGTTATATTTTTATGTTTAACATTTCTAATAGCTTTGTGTAATTTGATTCATTATTGATTGAAGAGTAGGTAAATATTTTTGTTAGTTTGCGGAACTGATGAAAATTGTGCGAGGGAGCATCTGATCAAGCTTCCAATATGCATCAGAGACAAAAAAGGGGCAGTATACTCTTCTTGATTTTATTTAAATTTCGTCTCTGATATGGCATGATTGAAAGTTTGGGGGAATTATATTTTGTTCTGGTGCTTAATTTTTTTTAATATGATGCATAGTGGATGATTTTGTTTAATATTTGCGTGATGAAGATGAATTGAGTTGTATTTGCC
The DNA here is from genome assembly GCA_016808115.1 of Tetrastigma voinierianum. Taxonomy (NCBI): domain Eukaryota; kingdom Viridiplantae; phylum Streptophyta; class Magnoliopsida; order Vitales; family Vitaceae; genus Tetrastigma; species Tetrastigma voinierianum. The sequence goes on along the minus strand of JAEQBH010005765.1, from coordinate 160,839 downwards.
TTGATTGGATTTAAATAAATTGAAATTGCTGTGGATTTGATTGTTCAGGGAGACCTAAAAATTTTCTGGTCGCAACATTAATCCAAAAGTTGCAACCATGAATGCTGGAATGGAAGTAATAAGGTGAAAGAAAGTCACAATAGTGAGCGGGGGTCACAACTAAAATAAAGAAAGGAAAGACAGAAAGAGCAAGTCGTGACATCGAGTCATGTCGTGACCACATTTCGAATTCGCAACAAAATCCTTAGGTTGCGACGGAAAAACATCAAAACTTCCCGATAAAAGTAGGTTTTAAAACCTTTCCAATTTGGCGGCCGACATTAAAAATAGGATTCCTTGAAAAATAAATCATTAATTAAGGCTAAAAATTTAATGCTCGCGACCTCAGCTATCGCAATCATGACATTGAGCCAAGCGTCACATTTCCCTTTCAAATTCCATTAAAAGCTGCAATTCATCCCAGCCTTTCCTTCCTCCATCTTTTTGAATCTTGAAACCCTAAAACCAGAGAGCAAAGCAGTATTCTCGTAAAGCTTAAATCATGGCAACAAATCAAGATGAAGTCGCCAATCTTAACAAACTGATCGATGAAATCATGAGTGAAAATGTCGAAGCAGTGGAAGAAGTTCAATCGGAAACTCAACCTGAGGAAGAAATAAATGTTGAAAAAGGAAACCAACAGGAAGAGGATGAAGCTGACCAGAGAAAGAAGCATGTGAGAAGAAGAAAAAAGACTTCTATTTAAAGAAGCAGGTGTAGAACTGGGGAGTGATGTTTGGCAAGGAGCTGGCCAATGAGATTTTGGTAGCTTAATTCCTGACTGGAAATAATGAGAAAGTTGGGGATTACTGACCTGCGCATGGGATATTGGCTCTGCAGAGAGTCTATACAAATCATGATTGGGAATAGATAGTTAGTTTATATCAGAAGGTGTTTGGAATTTTTTGGGGATAGAAAGATAATCTTCAGATAGAGATTTTAGCACCAGATTGAATATAAAGTTGTTGGAAAACCCAGAACTATGAAAAGATATTGAATGTCGGTTGGCGACGAGGAGAAGGGAAATGGGAGGTGTGAAGAAGAACCCCCACCATGCCATCAAGGGAGCTCTCACTGAAGAAGCAAGGTTTGGTTTTGCACTTCATATGTTAATAATAGTGCCTACTAAACACCTTTGCTCAGTCAGAGAACAAGAAGCCATTCTTTTGTATGTCTTTTTGAAAGGATATAAAATGAATATAGGCATTCTAATTGAAGAATCCATCAGAGGATACCACCATAGTAAGAAAAGAGGACTGATCCCTCACCCTACACTATTACCAGACTTTGTCTGCGGCGAGGGGTGAAGGAAATTGGGAGGAAGAAGAAATGTCCTCGAGACCCTACAACCACTGACGGGAGTAACAAAGGACCTAAAGGAAAGAGGCAAAGGGAAGTGATGGTAGTGGATCACGGCAGGCGGAGACTAAATCACGAGAAAATGATAGAAGAGAAATAGAGGAAGTGCAGGCGATCTTCCGAGCGAAGAAGAAGAACCTTTCGGGGTAAGCCCAGTAATCCTTCGTTCGGAAGTACGGGAACGAAGTGCACCTTCGAAGAAGGATCTAGACGAGAGAAGAAATGCGGGAAATCATGGAAATGGTCAAGAGCAATGAAAAGGGAGATGGAAGGCGAAATGGGAAGCGACAGCGGATCAAAAGAAGAATTTATGGAAAATTTGCCGCGGAAGAAAGGAAGCCGAGATATGGGAAGAAAACTAGAGGATCAGAGAAGAAGAACACAAGGAGGAATTGAAGAAACAAGAAGAAAAGATGATGGAAAGAATAAAGGCAGAGCATACCCAAGCCTTTTATAATAGTCAATTCAAAAGGGATCTTTGAATTCTTGAACATCTTTGAAGAAGAAAGAGATAGAAATGGGGGAATAACATCTTTAAGGGAAGATTGATGGGTTGGCGTTTATACAAGGAACCGTTCAAGGAGTTGAGAAGTTAATGAAAGAAAGAGATCAGCGGTTGGAAGACAATGATGACTATAGAAGAAAAGAAGAAGCACGGTTGGAGAGCATGGACTTGATCAATCGGAACTTGTCTAAGCGCTAGAATGTATTTCAGGAGTGGAAGATTGTCGAGGTGGGAAGAGGCCAAGACACACTTTCGTTCATGCGGTGCGGCTAAGCAATGAAATATGCGCAAAGGCAAAGAAATTCCTCTGAGTCGAGAGACAATCATCACGAGTAAATTTCCACAAGTTTGATCGACATGGCCACTTTTGATGTAAGATCCTCGACATTGCTGCAAGGCTACAAAGAAGGAAACTAAAAGTTTTCTTAGCATGTTATCAATCTATACATTCCCAAAATTCTAATAGAAATCCATTTTGTTTTATCAAATTGTCTGTGTTTATTGAATTTTCATTTTATAATTACTCTTTAGCTTGATTGGATTGCTTTGCTTTGTTGAATGAAAAACTTGGTTGTGAATAATTAGATGTTTATTGATGGATGAACATGATCTGAGTTCACGAATTGATATACTGAATTTTGTGTTTGTGTCATTTCCTGTTTAGTATGAAAAGAATAAGTGCCTTGTCTGTGCAAGGATCAAATAAACAATTAAGTTCTTTCCAAAGAACAAAAACGTAGGAAAAATAAGAGCGTAGATTAGTAAACTGGAAATTAGGAGACTGCATGTTTAAATTCAGTTTAGATTGCAAAAATTGGAAAAATGGTTATTGCTGATGGAACAAATAACTTGGTTGAAATAGTATAAATAGACAGTGAATAAGTACAAGTCTTGAAGAAATAATACACTTGGTCAACAAAACTCATGAAACTTTGAGAGGAATTAGGAACATCTACTGGAAATTCAAGATTAAGAGTCCATAGTCCTAGAACTTGTTAGATTATTGATTGAGGCAAAATCTTAGGTGAAAACAGCCAACAAGAAGTGATTTAGGCCATCCTTGGCAGTTTGAGCTTTTCCAAGCCTACCCTCAATATATACTAAAGCATATCCTCTAGTTCCTTTTCTTCAACAAACAGCAACTGAAAACCTAAATTCCCTTCCTTGTAATAATCCTGCAGCAAAAAGCCCAAATTATCCAGTTTCCAGTACAGAAAGAGTCTACGGTAAAGGAAGAAACAAGTCTGGGGGAAAAATATTTCCAAATGTTACAATGAAGGAGGTGAAGAAGTAAAGAAGCAAAAATTAATGAAAAGGGAATAAGTTTTTTCTTGTGGCCTATTTCAGCCCAGACAATTAAGCTCGTATGGTGTTTTAACACCCTAAACCTAATACCAAGCAGTATAGAGGTTGCTAGCCAAAGTTCTCTCCCAAGAGTGATAGAAGCTAAAAGACAAAACATTGCATTATTCTGACCTTAGAAAAGCGAGGAAGCAAAGAGTTAGAACAAGGCAAGCAATAAAGTGCATGTAGGTGGAATTCCATAAAAGAATTCAAAAGATGAATCGGGGCGAGATAAGAGGAGAATCAACAAATACAAAAAATAATAGAGTGAAAGCTAAAGAGCGACAAGTACAAAGAAAGGTGGAAAGCGGGTTGATGCGCAGCAAATTTTCCCGTATCTGCCCAATTACCTAAGCCCGACATTACAAACGAAGATTACAGTTGATCTTAAAAGTTGAATTTACCTACATTAGTGGAGATCAATATGAAAAACAAGCCTATAGGACTTTGTCCTTGATCAAGGAAATTCCAGAAGACAACTAAATTCAACATGAAGATGAAAAGGATTGAAGACCTGCACACACACACACAGAACAAGACTTGTTGAATAAACTGTTTAAATATATTATTTCATCAAGAGATTTGTGATATAAGTGTACCATTTCTTTTTATTGAATCGAAACTGAAATTTAAAATGATATCGCTATCTCCTATTTCAAGTTAGAAGGTGGAATAAGAAAGACTATGGTATGAATTAGAAAAATGTCCTTAAAAATTTTAAGCTTATTTGTTTGAGGACAAACAATTCTTTCTTTTCTTTGTTGGGAACAAGCAAAATTTTAAGTTTAGGGGAATTTGATAAGTCCAAAAACTCATCTGATTTTTAATCTATTTTTCTGAGCATATTACAAGATAAATGTTGATTCATATGCAGAAATGTGGATATTTTACTCAAATTGAATTTTGCGGGAAAATCTGGCGAGAAACGAAATCTCGTAAAAACCCGAAGAGACCCGACCTACAAGCGAAATGAAGTCGCGGTGAAAGTCGAGATTAAGCGACGGGAAGCAATTTTGATCATTTCCAAGTCACGACATCACCAAGATCAGTGTTGGGGAAGAAATAGAAGAGCGCCCAGCAGCGAAGTCGTGACTTAAGATTAAACTGCGACGAATGACCAAGGCTGACAAATGAAAATTCGCGACACCCACTGTGATGTCGCGCCTTGATTGGATATGGCGAGGTCGCGGCGTCACTCACGATGTCGCGGCGTGGTCGTTAATAAAGCCACAAAGAAATCTCACACGCAAAGAAAAAGAATTTGCAACTTCGTTTTTTTTTTTTTAAATGAAGGCGTCATTTGAAGTACGCAACATGCAGATTGGTCGCGACATGACAACTGAGCGGGAATCTTTCAGCGAAAGATTGAAGTTGCGACCATTTATTAAGCAAGGACCACACACTGATGTCGCGACCAATCATTCAGGTCGCGACCTGAAGAAGAGCTGGGCAGAAGAAATCAAGGTCGCAACTACTTTTGAGCAGTTGGGACTACAAGCGACTGAACAAGAGTAACACATGGTTGCTACATAAACTTGAGGTCGCGACCTGGAATAGAGGTTGAAAAAGGAAATTAGTTTACCTTAAGAATTGAGAGGTTACGACGAATATGAAATGAACATCAAAAGAGGTAGCGACATCAACGGGATTCTCGACTTAAAATTTGAAACCTATGAAGGGAGAAGACCACCAACAAGGTCGCGGCCCAGGAAAAACAAAGTCGACACGAGTAATGCGTGGGGCGGCAACAAGGTCGCGACTTAAAATCGAAATCGCGACATGCAACTAAACAAGGAAAGAGTCATGACTCGAGTAGTCGTGACTCGAAGCCGAAGAAGAAAGATAATGATGTCAGCGTGAAATCATGGTCGCGACATCAACTTTTGAGGAACACTGAGCTATCAAGGTCGCGACCATAAATGATGTTGCGACCATTAATCAACTTGGCTGCAGGAATCAGTCATAGAAGCAACAAAGTCGCGGCGGAACATGAGCAATCAAAGGAAATCCATGTCACGACATCAGCAGAATTCGCGACATAGAAATGATAAGTGGGCTTTCTTTAGGATTCCACTGGAGCTTTTTGGGGATTCGACCCAATTCCTTTTGGCAGTATAAATAGACAGTTTAGAATAGTAAAATAGCTTCCCGTCGCCGCTACCGGAAAAAGGGAAGGGAGGAACTCGGTGTATGGTTGAGTAGATTTTTATTTTTTATTTTTAGTTAATTTCTTTTAAGTTTGAATCTATGACTGTGCGAAGCTTGAGTGGGCGGATTGTTTTATTTATGTTATTTTCTTCTTAAAGTGCGCACGAGAATTTATGAAATCTAGACAAATTTTTGGAATTCATCTCTTCTCAGTTTTATTGCAATTATAGTGGTTGTACGTGATCGATACTCCATTTCTTAATTCGCAATGCAGTAATCGGAGCGCATCTCTGCTGGATTTGATTTACATTTAGTTACAGTCTTTCCTGCATAAATTTGGAGAACTTATTTGGGTTCGAATTACTTATTTAGTGTCGTTTTGAATTGATAAGTTCCCGATAGTAGTCAGAATACCGAGTTGAGGAATGTATCTTGCTCGGATATCGGGATGCCCTGCATGACCACGAGACGGAGGAGATTTCTGAGAGGCGAGGCATTCTTTACGGGTACATGCTAGACTACCATTGATGAAGCTGGCTGAGCTTTGAGTTCATATTGATAAATCCCGCATTCGCTCATAATTGAAGTTGGAGGGGAGTATTTAACAATATAAATGATCAGAGAGTTCACCTTAATCTAAAGGCAAGTTCTTAACCCCGTGTTAGCTGAGATCTAATCAAGGGAAAAGAACGACCCAATAGATCTGGAGGTTGAGCCACCTTTTAAGTGGTAGAAACTTTGCGAAAATCCTGAGAAGGAAATGCAAAAGATCTGTTGTCAACAAGAAATGGGTGTGAAGTATTGAAAGAAAAATACCTAGATCTTGCAAAGGATTGGGAATACAGTAGTTGTTTGATCTTGTCTTGAGAGAAGCAAGGGTATCCAACCCGAGTGAATATGGAGAAATCAATTCAAAATTTAGGAAATCTTGGACAAATCCGAGATCCATACCTGAAACAAGCAATGTATTTTAGTGTAGGAATTGAAACATTTCATTGTAACTCATGATAGTTTTTCGTTTCTCCGCGAAGCGGTCGATCCCGATATTTTAGTTACAATTTATTTTTAGTCATTTTAATTTGTTTTAGCTTAAGTTAAGCGGTGGTTAATAGTCAAGTATCTTTATTTTCTAGATCCTGACTTCCATTTTGAGTTTTAGTTCAAATAGCATGGAATTTTAGTAAGTTGGGGTAGTTGATCTTTAATTCGTATCAATCTCTGTAGGAATGTACGGACTTATTGATTTTACTACTTGTATGACACATTGCACTTGCGGTGTCATAGACTAAACCCTTATTTTAAATCATGAACCTTCGAGAAAATATTTTATTAAGTAAATTTATCCAAGAAGTGACGTGGATGCGAGAGAAATGCCAGGCTCTTCTGACTATGTGAATTTGAGGGGTTTTAAGTCTATATAAGGACAAACGGCGGCATACGCTGGTATATATCGCGGCCGCCGTAGGTGTGTGGCTTACGCCCTAAGTATCACGCGCGTTGTGCCGCGAGTCTTTGGGTCGCGAGCTCCTTGGTAGTATCACATCCACAAAGCCCGATCGTACTGAAGGCATTGTATCATTGACATGCCCAGTGACCAAGCCTTCCGCAATCCGCGATCTAGCGTTGTATCGTGACTGCGCCTCAGCGGCCCGAGTTTGCTCTCTTGTCACGATACAATTGGTTATATGGTGGCCCGTAACCGGTAGGCCCTCGCTCCTGTCACGATACAACGATTGAATCGTGACACACTCACCCGGCCCGAGCGCGCGTGCCGTAGCGGCGGCGGGTGTGGTAACCTCAGCCCAGCGTGTAGGTAAAAATTTGTATCGTAGCTGGCCGGCCGTATCGTGGCCGACCATGCGTGCCCCTGCGCGTCCTCTCGGCCGTGTCGGCGCCCTCTGGCGCGCCAGCCATACCTCTCAATAACCTGATATGTATCGACCTTAAATAGACGTAGCCTATTCAAGATTTCTCACTCTTTTTCATTCAGCTCTTTGAAAAACCACAAAAAATATACATATATATATATATACATATATATATATATATATATATATATATATATATATATATATATATATATATATATATATATATATATATATATATATATATATATATATATATATATATATATATATATATATATATATATTTCATTTTCAGTATAAGCAAATAAATTTAGTAAAATTTATTTTATTTATTTTCTTCTAGTTTCACCTGCTTTATCAAAACCTTAGAAAAATTTCTTCTCATCTATTTTCATCATTTTTTTTCATTCCGACTCTTTGGAAAACCACGAAAAAAAAAATTATATATATATATATATATATTTTCATTTTCCAGTATAACCAAATAAATTTATTTTTATTTATTTTTCTTCCAGTTTCACACACTGTAAAACCTTAGAAAAATTTCTTCTCGTCATTTTTTTTTCATCTCCAGTAGCCTCCTTGCTACTCCATAAATGCAGTAGCCTAGACACTGGAATTTATACAACTCAAAAAAAAATTTAAGAGTTAAATTTTAACCCTTTTTCTTGTACAAAAACGGGAATTATTTTCCAGAATTTCACAAAACCACGTCTGTTCATGCTCCATTGGAACTATTGTCAGAAAATTATATATATATATATATATATATATATATATATATTCGTTCAATTACGGACCATTTTGCCAAAATTTTCTTGAACAACGAGATTATATTTTCGGCCCGCAGTGTTGGCGTTTTCTCTATGCTACTCACCAAGCATACAAATCACACAATTCAATCACACATCATAAAATCAAATCACACATCACATTTCATTCACCAAAATGCACAAGGATGCATGATCTATCCCATTTCCCATCAAGTCCTAGGTAAACCGTATACCTAACTTATTGATACTAAGCTATACTTTAGTATCCAACATCGAGCTATGCTAAGTTGTGATGTTCTTACACCTTATGACCATGGCTAAACTCAGTCCCTCGAGCCGTGGGTATTCGTATACTGAGCTCGATGCAAGCTATGGAAGGCTGGTATCGAGGAATATATATAAACACACCCAGCGAGCTCCCAAGGTAATCATTTACCTTAGCTCGATACCAAGGCTGTGGCCCCAAAACTGGGAGTCCGTTGACAACCATCCAGCCCTCGGAATACTCGTGAATGTCGGGTAACCCGACACCACTCATGAAAATCGGGCAGAGTCTCCTTTGTACGGGGAGTTCTACCTAAGGTACAAACCTGTCCCAACAATCAACAACGACCACACCGGGTCCATATACAATTAAAATGAGTAAAAATGGCCACTTTGGCCCATGCATCAATACTCATCAAATACATATCAACTATATAACATATCTCAAGAGTTATTACATTACTCTTATACAACATATATTAAACCTTAGAATTTTATACATACAACGGCATACCAGTCACAACCCGGTCAAAATGTACCAGTGGGAGCGTTGTCCGTGCACACTCCATCAGACTGAAATAGTGATCCTCGAGAGGGCGAAAAAGTCAATAGTGATGACACCACCTCCACTACATTCCCACCGTCAAGACATGTCATGGCAAACAATCACATTCAAGCAATTTCATGAACCTATCAATGGCTACATGCCCAACCTATGTCCCGAGTCCCTCACCAACTCCCACACACGCGTCAAATGCTATAAAATATCCAGCTTTTCAAAATAAAGTTTTTTGTTCTAAAACTCATCACCATCTGCAAATATATTAACACCTTCAAAGAATTTGCTGATATTTCTCTAAATAATACGGTCCCATCCTAAGACTCCGCTTCGGACGCCCTCCTGTAAAGTACTCGAAAAATCTTCCATTTAAATTTTCACAAACATTTTCATTTTTATTTCATTTCATGTCACGCACTCACACCTAACGGTTTCCTAGGGGTCGGCCTCAAAGGTATGGCGGTTCATTACGCTAATCTCAAACATTACGCTAATATATTCACATGAGTTATATATTAACATAATTAATCCAAACAACCCTATGTTAATATTAATTCACATCACACAACGCCAAAATTATCATGGCTTAATTAGCAAACATGAAGCACCATTGCGAACTACTCCAACATCAGCAAAATTCACACAAAATATTCACGCATTATTCACATGAAATAATGAAACCTCAAGCCACTGCTCACAAAATCACACAAATAGGAATTTTCTCCACTCCGGGTTCAAAGCTTGAGACCGACCACGCTAAAATAAGCCTTTAACATTCATAACCATTTACATATGACTTAGCCAAAGATTAATTACAGAAAGAAAGATCCCTACCACTTGAGTTGCTCTAAACTCCACTAAATTGGTGTCCACTGTAGCTCCTCGCCGCTGTAGAACGACTTTGCGCTTTCTGTCTGCCGAGAACCGACGATCCAACGTCGAAATTCAGAGAGAAGTCACACTTTCTCTCTAGATCCGTTTCAAGACCCACCGCCATTTGTGCTTCAAATTGCCTCGAGAAGAAAGCCATTCACCAATTTTGTTCCAGTTCCCATTTATTCTTTTCCATTAATTCCAATTTATGTCCCCATTTCCTTGATTTTTGACACTTTAAGACTACTTCCAGTTATTCATTCCCATCATTCTACCCTGCAACACATGTGTTACAAGAGTACATGTAGTAGGTGATTTTTGTCACATCACATGTCTCTCAACTCACACAAAACTGATACTCGGTGCCTCGAAAATGTGAAATTCCAACCTGGTTTCGAATTCAACAAAATTTAATGCAGAAGTAGATTTCCCGTGAGACGATTCCAAACAAGGAAGTCCTGCTTTTATTATCCAAGATCTAGAAAATTTCCGGATTTTGATCGAAATTACGATTTTACCCTTTTTCAGAAAATTGGAATTTTCTCTGATCTTACAAAGAAACGTAAGACATAGGGGTATATTGAGTTTGAAGATCACTTTCTTTAACAACTCGTCTACAAGGTCAAAATTGTAGTCGAAAATGGACTTGGGATCTGCCTTGAACTATTCATCGAATTGGTTGGTGGAAACCGAAAATCATAAAAGTTATATGAAGAAGCACATAATACGCTGGGTAAATGATCATAAGAAATATGTGAAACTACTCTCACATGTTCAAGAGAATACTGATGTGAATATCCCTTTATGCATATGGAGTAGTAATTATTCATGCATAAGGATATGTTTTGATATTTGAAAGATTGTTAAGAAAACATAATAAAACCGATTGCCCGCTTACGATCAATAGTTGGATGGGGAGCAGGCACGCCTACGTGAATAATAACGTTAAAAGATAGCGCCTTAGCAAACAGAAAGTGGCCCCGCTTGTCGATGACATGGATCCCGCTTGATTATTGCTGGCCCCGGCTTTGCACAATATAGTATATATAGATCACCTGCCTCGCATGCTGATAATACCTTCGGATACATACAGTTCTTTCCCGTATCCCATTTTTTGGAATATGCAGGCATGACATAAGATGAGATGAAATTTTTAGAATGTTTATAAAAGGAGCAAAACATGAAAAAGTTATGAAATTTAATTATAATGATATGAGAAGCAACATGTATTATGACAAAATGTTATGAAGCATTAATGATCACAGTGGTCGCCCATATTTATGGATTCCTACTGTTTATAAAGCTGAAGGTTCGATGTTTATCCGTAGGTACTTAAGAGGACGTCCGTGATATTCTCCTATACAAAGAAAGGCTAACACACCATAGGAGTCCACATGTAGGTTTGAATCGATTTTGTAAATATAAATGTAAGATTTTGGACAAAGAATGTAAAAAGTACAAGTAAATGGGACTCAAAATATTTATCGGACATTGCAAATACCACTTACGATGGTCGTATAAGTGAAATATTTAAAGTTTATATTTTCAAGATAATTGTTTAGTATCTTATAAGTTAATGTATATAGTTTCGATTTGTGACATCCTTTCCTCGAGATGTGCCTGGTCAATGCCACAACATTGATGTTCACACACCCTCACTCCCTACTAGCAGCGATGTGCCTGGCGACCCATTTAAACTCCAACCGATACTCTAACGACTAGAGAACTTATGAAACTAAGTCGTGTTGCTTGTTAAAACTCCAGATAAAAAAATTCTTTCTAAACTTCAGGATTTTATAAAATTTCAAAGATAACAATCAGATATAGGACATGTCCTAAACCAGAAATACAATTTACACTTCTAAAATATGGCAACTAAAAACACTTCTTCAAAAGAGCCTTAGGCTCTCACATTTACAAAACAAAACTATAAAAATACATATAATAACTATACAAGTTCAGCATTTTCTAACAAAAGTTAGTTACTTTCAAGCATAAATATATACAATAGTGAGTAACACAAAGATATCTAACTAGCAAATGAGGACTCTATATGTCCAGTGTCCAATATACCAGATCTGGAAGATAATTTTTAAAAATAAGAAAATAATAAGCTAAAGAGCTCAAAGGAGTGTATGCTGAGTAAAAATGCTTGGTTTTTCTAAAAATGTCTCAAAATTGTAAAACTATCTTTTACAAACACTTTCAGAAAACCTTGATTGCTTTGCTATAAAAGTTTCTAACACTTTTCGTAAAAATGCTTGCTTGCTTATCAGTAATTGATTTTAAGCTGTATGCAAAAATGCTTATATATATAATGATCAACCACTGAAGGTCTTTCAATACTTATCGTACTTCTAGTAAACACTCCGAAACCCGTGTCTCTACCGTGCCTGCGCTGACCATGTCCACATCACCTATTCCAGAAATATGGTGGAATGCTCCATCACCACATAATAAGCTAGCGACTAATCCTATATACCCAACACGTGCTTAACACATCTCCTCAATATGCTCTGATGCATGAGCCAAGTTTGTCGACTGTGCAAATATAAAATGCAATGAAATCCGTCTTAACTTCCTCACATGGCAATTAATACCTCCATAAGATAATGCTTGCTTAAGACTAGGATTTCTTAAAAGCCTAACTTATAAAATATACTGCTCTGTTTAATAAAAATATACTGTTTATTGGAGAAACATATATTATTAATTTGAGTTATAAATATATTATTCAAATCAACCATGTTTTTAAAATATAGTTAATAAACTAAACTACAAGTCTTGTTGTTTATAATTAACTGATAATACAACTGAAACTATCTCAATATAATCCACAATTAGTAATGAAAAACAGTTTGAGAACACTCGTTAGATTATGCCATAATAGTTAAGACTTATCTTCCATTCCGGCATTCATAATAATCATAGAATATTAATAAAGATAATCGCCCATAATCATGAAAATTTTATCTGAGTTTAAAATATCAATTAACTGATCTGACCTTAATCGAAACTGTTTAATCAAGTCTACATTAGGTCAACAACATTCATATAACCAAAATGACTAAATTACCCTTGACACAAAAATCACTCAAAAACCCACTATTTTGGCAAACTCTTTTCCAACAAGACTTCTGAACTTTATTACCCAATTATTCAAAAGGTCTTCAAAATTATGAAACTTTCCCAGTTTAGTCCTTTATATATCCACGACATCTTTGAAAATTTTACTTTAAAATTCTCCCCAAAGCCTCTCAAATCCACATGTAACACAAACAGTGGCAAACATACTGTTTTTTTTTTTTTTTCAAACAGCAGTACCTTTAAAACGTCTCACCAAAACCAATCCTAATGTTGTCCAAAATTAACTTCAAACATTGATTTGATTATCTTAGACCAAGTTCTAACCAACCCCTAAGCAAGCACCCAAAATCCGATTATAAACCAATTGCTACAATTTTTAACTTTAACATCTAGAGTACTCAAATTTGCAAAACAGAATCTGCACATAGCTCCACTTTGACAGATTTCTGGGCACTTTGGAGGTACAACTTACATATACTTCCTTCAAGTAAATTATTTGCCTAGAAGTTTATTTTACCTAGAATTTTGAATCACTCAATTTGGATGAGTGAAACTCAACTTATGGCCAAAACACCATAACAATACCCAAAACAGAGCATACTCATGAGCTACCCAGCCTCACCTTTAAGCCCGTATTCAGGAGCCTTAGAGCTACAATTTGCTCCTGGTCCCTTCATACATTTGTAGCCCTATCTCTTATGGTTCTTTACCAATTCAAATCATTTCATTTAGATGATTATAACTTAACCTATAGCCAAAACAAGAACAGGGGTTTTGACAAAATTTTGACAGCATTTCCTTTGAAAACTCAACATTTCAAGCCAACCACTTAACTTTCTAAGCTATGATTTCACTTAGGCCATAAATCAAACACATGATGGGCATCTATGTTCCTTAAAACCTAATTTAGAATTCACTACAATCTCAAACATAGTCATCACATAATCAAATATACACAAAACTGGTAATGGAAAAGAATCAAAAAGCTTTTACAGCAGAACAGCCACTTCATTTTCCCTCCCCTCCAACTCCCCTCCTCCTCCTCCCCCCCCCCCCCCCCCCCCCCCCCCCCTCCCCCCCTCTCCTCCTCCTCCCTCCTCCTCTCTCCTCCCTCCTCCTGCTGATTCCTGCCCATCATACAACATTATCATGCAACAACTGTTCTCCATCTTCCATGAATGTCCCAGTAAAATCAAGAGAACAAAGAATCAATGTCTTCCTCATGGAAGTCACAAGTACTTCTTTCCAACATCTATCCATTTTCTATCAAAGAACAAAGATATCTATAAACTTTAACCATATTAAATCTTCCATATTTGTACTTCATCTTCCACTTTCTTATTTCAAAGTGCCACACTCCTTGAAACTTACACTATCCTTAAAAATAACTTAAAAAATAACACTATAATAATTTTAACTAATATAGAAGTTTTATAATACTGATATATAACTATTTATTATATAATGAATTCTTCTTAGATTACAAAGAGCGGTCAAATAATTTTAATATCTTTATTTATAACTTCTTCTTCTGCATATTATTTCTTTAACTATCTGCAATGAAAAACATTGGGGAAAACAGTCATCGGGAACTCACATCACATATTTATACATGATAGATAACTCCATCTGATCCAGAACTGTTGACTGTTAACTCCATAAAAACTAATTTCATCCAGAATTGAGTTCATTCAACTTCATTTTTTACTTTTCAACCATCAAAATTTCTTGTCTCCTTAAAATGAAAGGGAAGATAATTGAACATTATTATATCCCTCCAATCATAAAAGTTTTTGTTATTCTACTTTTGTAATCCATCTCATCACCAAAAAATTTAACATAACATCATTCACCTTTATGTTAATGCAAAAGAATTTCTGATGTTATATTATATTAAACATAACCAAAATCACCTAATAATTAAAGTTTCTATCCACACTGAGTATTTGAACTGACTGTGTCTTCCTCATCTTTTGAATTCCTCCAACTGATCCGCTATAATTGAGCGCTTCCTTAACTGAAGTTAATCAAGATCTTGCATCTGATCCCAGATCGGGTCAAATAACTATTCGCCCTAATCCCATCACAAAACCCTTAATCAAAATCATCAACCTTGAAGTCAACAATGCATCCTTCTGAGTCATTAACAACATTTCGTTCTTTTGTTCACCACGGATTCAATCGGCTCAAACGTGATCCCATTGAATAATCAATCCAATATTGTCTTCTGATTTTACATTAATATCAAGAATATCGAATCAATCTTCCGAAGTCTTATTTCATCATTATTCGGCGTTTTTGAACCACGATCCCCACATGTACAATAGAATAACACATTCGGAACATTATTACAAATAATATTTCAAAATAAGATAATGATTCAAACATCCAAATGAAGATTCACAGACGATCAAACATATCAAACTCATCGGCGAGAAGGGATGTATCGAAACCGAACCGCAACCAAATAAAGCCTCCTCATGCAAGTCACAAACAACAATAACAGGGCAAGGTATGGCAGGGTGGCAGGCAGCAAGGCAGCAAGGTATGTGCATATTGAAAATAAAATTTCATGCAAGGAGTGCTTTTGTCCTAATCTTTGAGCTTGCAATGAGTCTTCTTTTAACCTTCAAGAAGAATACTATTATTCACGACCTTAGGAATTTTGATATATTTAATATTTAATTTTTTAATTATTTAAATTTAAGGTCATACTTAGTTGAGAAGTTGATAATTGATTTACCTCCGTCTTATAGGGTGTTTGGTGTTACACAAGCTATTAATAATTCTATTATGGCTAAACAGTTTGGAGGGCAAAAACTATAAATCATAGTTTTTCTAAAACGCTCCTGCGAAATATATATTCTAATTTTTATCCTTCTATCCTTTATTTATGTAAATATTTTAAATTCCTCAAACAAACTTTTTATTTTTATAAACTATTTATGCTACTTAATTATTTTATAATTTCGAGATAATAGTTTTATTGTTTAGTTTATCTTTTTAATTGATATATATGCGTAGGCTTTGGTATAATTACAAGCCAAAAATTGAAAAAGTTGATTCCAAAATTTCAGTCTCCAAATTTATTAATTTTCTGTACTAGGAAAAAAAAGAGAAAAAAAAAAGAAGAAAATCAGTGCAGAATATAACCAGAATTTTCTTCTTTTATTTTAACCCTTAAATTTTGAAAACTCTCTTCTCTCTCCTCCCATTCCACTGACCACCCTAGCCCAACCCACTCCAGCCACCCCCACCCTCAGTATGCCATTTGTCTCTCCTTTTTTAATTTTTTAACTCTTAATTTTATTAAAATTTTTAGTATTATATATAAAAATTAGATTTTTATTTTTAAAAAATTTACGTTTATTAAGTTATTAATTATAATTAACTAGATTTTTCATATTAAAAATTAATTTATTTTAATATACACTACCCGTGAATACTATAATTAGAGTTAAAAAAATCTTATTCATTGATTTTATCAAAATTTTAATAGATTAGTTTTCAATAAAAAAATACATTCATATGTAATAATTAATAATATAATAAATAAGTAATTTCTAAGACTTCAATAATATTGCATACTATTAATTTATTTTCTTTTTATAGTCCATAATACTTTTATATTTATAATTTTCATATTCTGAATCTATTTTTATATTTTTTAAATTTTGATAAAATATTAAAAATTTTAAATAAAAGTATCATTATTTTTAAATATAAATAAATTTTTTATTAAACATTTATTTTAATTTTTAAAATCTACTAAATATAAAATCTAAATTTATTTCTGAAATATAATTAAATTGATCATATTTTATTTTTATTTTTATTTACATAGTTTTTTAAAGAATTTTCATGTATAATTGATTCCTTAAAATATTAGCATTCTCAAAAACTGTTTAGTCAAAACTGGTTTACCTAAAAGTAACAATATTATCATCTAAAAGTACCACAATAGATCACATGATGTACCAGTAGATTTATATTTAGTATTATCATTTCTTGAATATACTAAATAAAAAATTATTCATTTAGTATCGTTACGTTAATTTTTATGAAAAAATTATTTTACTTTTTAAAATTTATTAAATGAAAAATCAAAATATTTTTTTAAATATAAATAAACAATTCATTATTTTTAATTTTTTATTTAAATTTTATGTATATTTGATTCATTAAAAACAAATTAGATTTTAATCAAATATTATTTTAATTAAAAATAAAAAGAATAGTTGTGATTTCAATATTTTTGTTTTGTTGTTTTCAATTAAATAAACTAAAAATTAAAATAATAGTTTTTTTTTTTAAGCTAAAATAATAGTATTTCCTGTTGAATTTTTGATAAAAAGTTAAAATAATGATTAATTCATTTATATTTTAAAATAATGATATTTTTATTTTATTTTTTAAATTTATGTTTAATATTGTATCAAAATTTTAAAAATAAACTATTCTAACAAACATAATTTTTATATTTTAATAATTTGTGTTTATTTTAATAATTAATAACCTAATAAACATCATTTTTATATATAATACTAAAAATAAATTTTAATAAAAAATTAAGAGTTACAGATAAGTATCGATTAATGAGAAGCAGGAAAATAAAATTAATTGAACTGACCTCGCATGTGCTCTAATTCATCAACCAAGGCTCTTTTCCTATTCCAACCGTGATGCTTTGCCGAGGAAGATCTTTATAAGATGTCAGAGATGATGTTGTCATTGTTGTTACCTTGATCGTATGACTTTCGAGGTATTAGCGGTGCAATGTAAACCTGTAAAAAAACGCGATCAGACTCTTTGTGGTCATTCTTTTCTGATGATTGTCATAAAAACAAGAGATGAGGAAAAATGAAGTTCCACACAATTGGGATTGCATACATCTCTCGTGGGGTCTTTGCTTAATTTCTAGACAATGGTTGCTAAATCTCTCTCCTATCTCGGGAAGGAATCTCCAATTTTTAGGGATAAATATGTTTTTCCTTATTTATGACCGATTTTCCCTTATCAAGGATTATTCCTTCGAGAAATATGGGATTTTGAAACTATGAAAATTATGGATAAATATCCTTCGCGTATTTCTAGTCTTTATCCATTTATTAATAACAAACTTGCCATATACGGAAGGATAGCCACCTGGGGGACTTAAAACTCTAGACGGGTCGTCTTGAAGCTGGCCTTTGAGGAGACACCCTGACTTTCACAGACGGGCTTTCGGTTTCTCCTTTCTAAGTAGTGCCCCCCGTTTTTAATACGGTAGGTGGGCTTGGGCCTCTTGACATCGCGGGCTAGGTGGGCCTTGGGCCCATTAAACAATGGGTCTAAAGACCATGGTACTCACAATACCTCCCTTTTCCCCAACTAAAACTTTGTGCTTTTTCATTTAGGAAAAATACTGTGTTTTAAATCTCAAGTGTGGAAGGCTGACAAGACTAGAAAATTCATGCTTACCTCGAACACGCCGAAAGGTGAAACATGTTAGGTCACAACGCGTGTAGGTAGTGAACATCTCCCAATATGCATGACGCACTTGATGATCGTGCTTCAGTTAATGCATCTATTGATATTTTACCCCTATATATAGGGGTTAGGTTACGAATTCCACTTCTTTTACCATTTCACAAAAGCTTTCATCCGTTGCAATTTTTTTCCCCATGTGCTTCTGCAAATCTTTGCTTCAAAGCCATCATCAGAGCCTCCTTGACGTCTTTCAATTTTTCGGTGAGTTTTTACAAACTTCGTTTGCATTGCCTCTGCTAAGGGTGCATCCACCATTCATAGGTGGGGCTCTAGTGACGAAGCTATAAACAGTTTCTGAGATTGAGTTTGGAGTCATCCCATTAATTTTGGTTATTAGTGTGTTGTCAAACCTCAAAAGGAGGTTTCCTTTTATCTCTCCCAAATTTTGACGTCTTCACTCCTTTAAGGTCTCCAAGCTTATCCTTTTCTTTTCCTTTTTATTTTTTGTTTGTCGATGAGTATGCGAAATTGAGGAAGGAGCCGGACGTAAGAGGTTAGCCCCCACGGGAATAGCTCACTCTGGCGACCTTATTCTTTGCTATGTCTATGGAGGAGTTGAGATTCTTTTGCCAAGTCTCGACTAACATTAGTCTGGAGTTGTTAGACAAAGCGGTTGTCTCAACTGTAGGATGGGCGAATGTGAGTCACACTTCACCGGGAGGCGGTTTGCTCTGAGGCTTAAGCTTTCCCCATCTCGTCATTGGTAAAACAATTCTCAGCACCTCGGGCACCTCCTATGCTCATACATCCGAACGTCTTTCGGATTTTTATGGGTTGCAGTGTGCTGAACTCTCTCTACTAGTTGGATATCTCACTGGTAGAAATTTGCTTCATTTACACTTTGAAGCTTGGGATTGAGAGTCGCTATCTATGTCGGCTATAAGTGACTACAATTTATATCAAGGCTCCGGACTCACGAAAACTTAGGCAAGGGGTTGTCTTAGTAAAGTTGCAGTATGAGACATCAGGCTCTCTTGGGCTCCCGTTTGACCTAAACCAGTCCCTAACATTCCTAAGTTTGTCTTAGCTTAATGGGGCTCGCTTTTTTTTTTTTTTTGTTTTTAAGATCACCTACATTTTGAAGTGGCCCTTTTCGTCATACTTTGCAGGTAAGCATAGGCGAGGCCGGCTAGTCAGTTGGGTGGAGAAGGCCAGTTTATAGTGTATCAGAATGTTGCTCGAGATTACCGAGGCGGAGCGTAATCACGAGCTCCTCCTGTCTGTGAAGAACTTGTGGGAGTTAGGCGCTAGCCATTTTCGTTACATTGTCCCTCATCCCACATATCTGGCGGAACATTAAGGAGGCACTTTGTACTTGTCGGCCTTTTCCAAAATTACATCCTCGTGACTCTTCAGGTTTTCTTGTCAGGCCAAGGTCGTTAAATGAGCCTCGTGAAATCCGTCACCCGAATTTAATTACCTTTAGGCCGAAATGAGATTCACAACCTCGCCCCCCGTGCGACTAAGAAGAAGAAAGCAAAGGGCAGACAAACTCAAGGTCGCTAAATAAGAGACTAGAGGGGCTTTGTGGATTTGACTGATCTAGTCACTAAGTAGTCATTGGTTATGAGAGAGACCACATGTCCGGGGCCCTTGTCGCGAGATTCGCCACGTATGTAGCAAGTGAGTTGGTGAGCTCATGGGGAAACAACCCCTCGCCTTTGCCGCCACCAATAAAATAGCCCAAACGGTCTGGTCCGGATAGAGAGGCTCGGAACAGCCCGACTATTATTGTTGTAGATTCTCCACTGCCCCTGGACGCCTCGCCTGGCTTAGCGGTGTTGCCCAAGAGGGCCCTAAGGAGGCTTGCATCATCGAGGATGGGGGCCCTTAGCCCTGGGCCTCCAACGCCGATAGAGCTGTGGAGGAGGGCTTCATTGGAAATAGCCGATAAGCTCTTTCTACAGCTTACCAATGCCGTGGCTTAAAGTGGTCCCGGTGCCGGGTGCTCAACTCACCCGTCATCCTGATGAAGTAGGAGTAGTCTTCAACTGGCACCCCTATCCCGGATCCCAATACCTCCAAGTCGATCATCAATCATTGGAGTCCCTTCAACCGTAGGATACTTATCGCAACAACATGTAGCGATCTCTACTCCCACCACCCATCGCATACCAGCGGTGGTGCTTTTTAAGAGTACTTCATCCTCTTTCCCAACTATTTGACATAATAAGTCCTCATCGCTATTGATCGATGGATGAAATGCACATGCACAACCACGATTTTTTTTTTTTTAATGCTTCCTCTCGCTCCTCTTTGCAGTTGTCACTGGGCCATCCGGGGACATAAAGGCTGCAGCATGTGGAACATTATCTCTAATGGATGATGTCGAAGCAAATTGGACATATACTCACCATTGCCTAAACACAATGCCTTAGATAACGCCCCCACAAGGCCAAGGTTCAGGTAATCGGGAGTGGAAGGCTAAGGAGGGTACTAAAGAGCCATGCGAGAAGGAAAAGAGAGGCTATGATATTTAACTTCTGGCTTAACTGGCTGTCGCAATCCGGGTGACACAAAGGCACGAGCAGAGGATGACTTGGCTAGGGTCAGAGACGCCCTAGCTATGCGAGAAGCTGCCGCAAGGTCGGGTGCCGAGACCACCCACCGGGATGTCAATGGACGCCCCTTCGCCGGGAGCTCGACTCAGAAGGATGAAGTGTCCTCCCTTCAGTCCCAAACCGATAAAAACAAAGAAGCCATGGAGAAGGACTACTAGAAGGCCTTTGAGGTGGTCTCGCTACGGGGCCACGATGTTGTATGTCTACACACACCGTGGAGCCAACCGTAGGCCCTGCACTAAGATACCCGACTCCCTCCAACTCCGTCGGCTCCTCTGAGTTCTTCGCGAACCCCGTGTGATCCCTACCCTAGTAGTTACCAGGTGATGAGAGCTGCCGAGATGGATCTGATTGAGCCAACCAAGGAACCTAAGGAGAATAAGTCTCTATTTCAGATTAGAATGATTTTGCCTCCTCACTTCCTCTCTCCCCTCCTCCTTTTTTTTTTTTTTTTAACTTCGTAGTGTACCTGCTGGCTACCAAGACATGCTATTTATGTAGTCATCAACACTCATTTCCGCATTTTAATGAAATACGATTTCATTATTCTCATGCAATGAATCCTGATTACTTCATCCTTTCCAATAACATTATTGTATGGTTAAGTCTTTTAGGAGCTAGGAGCTGGTAGAGATTGCGCCTAGGTCAGTAGGCAAGGCACCATTCTTGGGCTTTAGCCAACAAGATTAAGAGCTACTATTGTGCTTAAACATGCGTCAACGGGCTATGAGCCACGAGGTTGGCTCATTGAAAGTGCCAACAGGCTTAGAGCCACATCTCTGGTCTTTTGAAAGTGTCAATAAGCTTAAAGCCACAAGTCTAGTCTTTTGAAAGTGTCAGTAGGCTTAGAGCCACAAGTCTGGTATTTTGAAAGTGCCAATAGGCTTAGAGCCATAAGTCTGGTCTTTTGAAAGTGCCAGCATGCTTAGAGCCATAAGTCTAGTCTTTTGAAAGTGCTAGCAGGCTTAGAGCCATGATGAGCTTAAAAGTCATCTATTTTCAGTCCATTTTTCTGATTTATTTTATTCTAAAAAAGGCTGATTTATGTGTAGGAATATGGAATACTTCACCAAACCGCTGCAGCGGTGGAATTCAAAAGAAAGCGAATCAAAGAAAAGAAGTAATGTGGCCGAAAGCAAAGATCGATGTAACCGGTCAAGAAAATCAGAGCGGTGAGAGTTAAAAGGATTAAAGGATTTGATGTCAGAAACCTGATAAAGAATCGGAATATATTAAGGTTGCAACTGTAAAGCTCACGCAAATGAAGCATAATTGAAGATAAAACGAGCTGGGCTTGAAAGAAACTCAAAGTCAAGCAACCGTGAATCGATGGTACAAGCAAGACATAATGTCGCTGACAACATTCGGGAGGTCGCTACACTAAACCCGCAAGACAGCGGGACAATGAGGTCGCTGGCACCAAAAAGAAGAGCAAGATGTCAATTGATCAGAACATTTAAGTCGCGACATCTGAGATGCAATGCCACATCAACATCGAATCGTGGCAATACAAGACGCCGTGGCAACAGAGAAGCCGCGGCGATTATAAAGAGGTTCGGCATCCACCAACGGTCAATATCATCATCTAAAGAAAGAAGGTCGCGATATCGTTCAAATGGTCGCAACATCGCTTCGTATCTAAGGAGGTCGCGACAAGACTGCCGCCGCGACATCAACTACATTAAAAGAGGTCGCGACATCAGCAGGTCGCGACATCCGCACGGATATCATCTAAAGAAGGTCGCGACATCATTCAAATGGTCGCGACATCGCCTGTATCTAGAAAAGAAGGTCGCTGGATAACACTGCTGTCGCGCATCAATTGCAAAGACTGAGGTCGCTACGCCATTAAACAATCACACAATGGGTTAAAGGAACAAGAGGTCGATATCATAAAGCGAGGTCGCTACATCCGCCGCAGCGACCGTAAGGTATCGATAATACTTAGATGTCACACCAAATACAAAGAGGTGAGGTCGCGACGTCAGTAAGCTGTCGCGACATCAGATCCAAAGAAAAGAGGTCGCGACAAGAGTAAGCTGTTATCGCGTTATCAAATACCAAAGACATGTCGCGACTAAACAGCGGGCTTCGCGACAAAGACCGAGACAACAAAGCCGCGACAATGAATCGGCTGTCGCCACATCTGCAAACCAACTGGCCAAAGCAACTAAAGTCCAAAAAGAGGTACATCGAAATTAGGGCCCAACTTCAGAACCCTATAAATATGTAGTCGCATCGGGCTGAACGCAGCCTCCGTGACTCGAAAAGAGATTCGGTCAAGGCCCCGTATTTTAATTTTCGTTTCTTTGTTTTTTTAGATTGTCCATTTTTAGTTAAATTTCCGATCCGAACTAGTCGCTAAAGCTTTGTAATGAATGCGATTTATATTTCTTCACCATCGTCTCTGGTTATTTAACGCGTACAAATTTTGATTTGTAAACTACCGCTTTAATTACAAAGGGCTCTTTGATCGCCAGAAGCCAATGTATGGTGTAATCAGTAGTTTAGAAACCCAACTTCCATTGAAATGACTCTATCGTCAGAAATTATCTTTCCTGCAGAATTTTATTCATCAATGATGAACTTCAGTTTGTAAATCTACTTGCTGGTTTTGTTTATTTTGTGGAATTGATCCCAATATCAATGTCGCCTACCCATAAACGGATTGTCTCAAGCTCGATTTCAGGAGGTCTCCAGTGACACAAAGGGAAGGCATTCCCGAGAGTAATGAGCAATTGCGGATCTGTATGCGAACTGTTATTTGGTGATTTAATGTGCTCAGGTGATTAAATTGATAAATCCTCTTTCACTTGGTGACTTCAGAATGAGTTGAACGATTTATCAACTTAAACATGCGTAGAGTTCGCCTCGACCGAATGGTGAATTCAACCCTGTTAGCAAGGATCTAATCAAGGTGAAAGAATGAGCTGTTCTAATTTTGAGGACGAACCGCGATAGTGTAACCGCAATGACTAAAGTTGCCGGGGAGCCTGAGTTTCATACCAGTTGTGGGTATGGGCGGTATTGAAAAAGAGTACACCCGTAACAAGGTGATCCCGGGACAAAGGTAGTTATCTAACCCATTGTCTTCGAAAGAAAATGTCATATAGATAATGAATAGAGTTTAGAGATCCAAATGCACTTCATTCCTTGACTAATGAATTTGTGGTTCGTGAAGCAAAATTACAGTAATCTTAAGGAATTGATGTTTCACAATAGTTTTATTTTTAGTAGGCTCTTTGCAGATAACTGTTCAATCTAAATTTGTTATTTCATTATTTCAGTATTCAATTCATTTGTTATTAATTCAATTCTTTTTAATTTTCATTATTTAAGGGCCAAAGCTGATCAATTATTCATCATAGTCCAAATAGTATAGAGCTCTGGAGTAGTCGTGGTAGTTTGATTGAAAAATTTCGAGATCTCATGGGATCGATATCACTAAAAATCCACTTTATTACTGCTCGACCTGCGTACTCTGCGTACCATGGATCAAACCAGAAGAAATTTATCCAAATTTTAAGAAACCATTTTTAATCAAGAGAATTAAAGAAATATAGCGAACAAAGTTTCATGGCATTATTGCCGGGATTAGACAATAGTCCTTTGCAATCGTGTCATAAACTTTATATGTCTGTCCAAATAACAAGTTTTTAAGGTCATAATGGGACCAAAGAATTTAGTAGATCAATATTCGTGACGAAAGAAGGAAATACTAATTTGACATTTAAAAAGAAAAAACAAAATAGTTTTTCAAGCGTTGGTTATTTTTAGCCACTAATCTTAACAAGCCATATTGAAAAATATTTGTCGCTTGACTAATCCTATTAATGTGAGTATGTTTTTATTTCTGGGAAAACTTTAACGTACAGGGAAATGCACATCGATTCGATTCGCACAGACATCACTAGAGAGAACACCGTAGTCGGTAAAACGAAAAGGGCGTAAAACTCGCCATGGCGATATGCAAGACCGTAATGAAGAACAAAGGAACAACAACAGGAAGGCTTCCAATCACCGATACCATGGAGGACTTTGGCACCATTATTCAGATGAATATTTCGCGAATCGACGTACCCTACGCTTGATGCAAATAATTTAACCGGGCCGCCACCGACATAATGGTTCAATAGTCACATCGGGTCATCCCACGAAGACTCAAATGGAGCACCGGGAAGGTTTCTCGCATTTTTGGCAAACACAAGGAAGTTGAAATCTGGCGAGACCGAGGTCAAAATTGCATTGGTTTCATTTTCTAAGAGATACAAAGAGCCACATGGTATGAATCTTTACCATATGGTTCCTCATATACTTGGGAGTGAGCTTGTAGAAGCTTATTGCAGATTCTTCCCCATCACTCACCTCGTGAAAGAAGGAGGGATAATCGGTTCCACAGGGGAAGATGAGAGCCTTTACGTATGGCATGTAGAGATCAGCATGGTTGCTGGGCAAGGATGCCCGATGCATGGAATAGACTTGAAGACCCAGATGGACATCGTGTATCATGCCTTGAATGATACATCTAAGGGCATTATTGATGCTTCATGTTGTGGAGCATTCAAACGTAAGAGTGCTGAAGAGGCAAGAGATCTGATCGAGGATTTCCATGCAATATGAAAGCTCCATCGAAGTTTTCTAAGAGTAATTGGCAGAGAAGGAGGAGTCACAGCCGAAAGTAAAATGACAGCCATGGAGGCAAAGTTGATGCCATCATGCATAGAATGGACAAGCAAGAGAGGAGTGCACACCGCTTCATGAAATAGGAGCAATGAGAGGGTACTATTGAGAGGAAGTGCCGACTGCACCACCGAAGAACTCGCTATGATGTCGAGGAGGTTGTTGGCAATTGGGGAGCCAAGAAGCTATCATTTCAAACCAAATCCTAACTCCGCAAAGACACTATCATCTAGCACCGAGGAACCATGAAAATTTTTCTATATAGGAGGGGCTCTACAGGTCATGCATGGAGCCGATCCTCAACAGATATCAAGAATCACTCAAGGTTCCCGCAAAGAAGAAGAAGGGAGGTGAAAATAGAAACCTAGTACCGTAGTCGAGGAGGGCTCAACCATTCAAGATCAAATGCCGCAACTACGGGACAACAAAGGTCGCAATCTCCATGAACAAAAGTTTGTAAAACTGAAGCCTCAAGTACCAATTCTCAAATTTTTCGTATATCAAACTAATGCCTCTCTAAAGAACTTAGAGACACAAATAGGCAACCGGGCCCTTAAACCCACAAAACCAGATGAAAGATGCCTTCCCGTTGACACGAAGAAGAACTTAAAGACCGCATGGTCAGCTACAGGTACCGTGGCGGGAAAGACTTGGTGGAAAAGGTATTGCAAAAGATGAAAGCAACAAGCGGAGATGAAGGCCTAGGACAATGCTGAAACACCGGAGAAGGAAAGAAAGAAGAGCAATTGGCTGTGAGAAGAAGAGCAAGAAGAAAACCTGCACCGGGTCAAGCAATCTCATTTCCTGTAGGTCGCATAACCAAAGATGAGGAACACTGGTAAGGTTTTCAAAACCTTTCGTGTCGAGACGCATGCCTTTCACAGAAGTGGTGACTCAGATGCCACTTTATGCAAAAATTTTGAAAGACATACTGAGCAAAAAGAGGAAGATTGCTGAAGAAGGAATTGTGAACTTGACTGCAACTTGCAGTGTTGTGATCAAGAGAGACTTACTGTAAAAGACGGCGGATCCGGTGAGCTTCACCCATTCCCGCACCATCAGAGCTCGAAGCCGAAAGCTCGTGACTCTGTACAAGATCAATTTAATGTCCTATTCACAGCTGCAGTTGTTTGGGAGCTACCCCACTACCGTTACCCAAATGGCGACAGAACCCTGCTAAACCTCAAGGAATCATAAGATGTGTCGTAAAGGTGGGAAGTTTCCGCCTGACTTCATCATACCGATATGGAAGATTCTCAAGTCCTCTGGCTGGAAGGCTATTCCTTGCAATTGGAGTAGCTCTAATCGATACGCAGAAGGGAATTCTCACTCTCAGAGTTAGAGAAGAGGCACTCTGATTTCAATTTAATCGTAAGTTCGAGGAATTTAGACATAGAAAGTGGAAGATATCAAGTCAATAGAAGTTATGGTCAACACTCATTGTTACTATGATTGTAATTCCCAACTTCAATCAATGAAGAAGAGATGAATTTCCAAAGATTCTCGTTTTCGACCAGATTGTTTACACAACAAGCTACATTCTATTGAAAAGTGATGAGTCTCAACAAAATGGGTTGAAAAAAGGAGACAAAAATGAAGAAAAAGGAATTTCATCAAGAAACCAAAGGAAGTTAAGGGCTAGTTTTAAAGGAGCTGCTGGGCCATTTAAAGTATGCTTACCCGGAGTCGCCAAAGAGTAAAACCGCACAATTTCGCTGCATCGCTTGATGCCAAGAACAGAGGTTGTCGAAATCTTTAAGGAATCACGTGAGTCTATACTTGGTCTATTGAAGAGTTGTACAGACTACCCATCAATATGCATGCACAAAATATCACGAAGAAAATGCAAAGCCAACTCCGTTGAACATCAAAGGAGACCGAATCCGCAATGAAAGAAGTAGTCGAAAGGAAGTGCTCAAATGGTTAAATGCCGTTTATCTATGCACTTCGTAGATGCCTGGTTAAATTTACCCATGTGGTTTTAAAGAAAGGTGGATTTACTGTGATCCGCAATGAAAGAAATGAATTAATTCCAACAAGAACAAAGATGGGATGGAGAGTATGCATTGATTACGAAGTCGAATACAAGAACTAGAAAGATCATTTCCTTCGCTCTTCATTGATCGATGTTGACGATTAGCAGGATTAATTTCATTTTTGCTTCTCTGACTTTATTCAGGCTACAAACTGGGATTGCAATCAAGACCTCTCGAGGACCAAGAAAGACCATTCACATGCCCCATACACCTTTGCTCGTAAGGATGCCATTTGGGTCAGTGGTAATGCTCCCGCTTACTTTCCAATGATAAAGATGTCAATGTTCGATTTGGTCAGGAAGTCATGGGAAATTTTTGGCTTGATGACTTCACAAAGAGTATGGGTCTAGTTTTGAACAATGTCCGAACAACCCGAAATGCACTTCAGGTGCAAGGACAAACAAATTAGCACCAAATTAGAAAAAATGCTACTACGGTAAATGTAGTGTGCATTGTTCTGGTCATAAAATTTCTCAAGCATAGGCTAGAAGTGGACCAATCCAAAATTTCCATTATCAAACCCCTTGCACCTCCCACGCGAAGGGGATAAGGAGTTTCAAGTACGCCGGATTTTATAGGAGATTCATCAAAGACTTCTCAAAGATAGCTGCACTAATTATGCATTACTAGAGAAGGACACAAGGTTTAATTTTTGATGATTCCTCGCAAGACTCGCTTTGAAGAAATCAGATCGATTGCTAAAGCACCTATTATTGCTACATAATGTATCGGATCGTGGATTCAAATAATGTGTGATGCCGTTGATTTCGCAATGGGGGTCAGACAAGGAAAAGAAAGCAGAAAATATTTAGAGCCATATACTGGTGCTAGCGTAACCTTTCTGAATGAAGCACACAAGAAAACTATTCCACAACCGAAAAGGAGATGCTAGCCAAAGGTTTGCTCTGTGAGAAATTCAGCCATACATTTTTGGGATCCCATGTTATAGTTCACACACTCATGCAAACATCAAATATCTCGATGTCAAAATGCTTAAGCCAAGACCGATAAGATGGGTGCCGCTACCGCAAGAGTTTGATCCGAAATTAAAGATAAAGGGATGTGACAATGTGATAGATGATCACTTGTCCGTGAGTAGAAAGGAATGAAACGTAAAAGACGGTGGCAGATCTACAGAGAACTTCCCGTGATGAACGCTAAAAGCCATTCCAACTTCCATGGTATGTCGATATTGTGAATTACCCGGTTTGCGGGAGTAGCCCCCGTGAATTGCTACCAACGTAAAAGAAAGCCAGACTGATACAGTACTACATCCGGGCGACCCACTGCTATTTAAAAGAGGTGCGACATGATTATTAGAAGATGTGTGCTGTGAGAGGAATACATGTAAAATCTTGAATGAATGCCATGCATCACCATACGGGGGCATTTTTCCCCTGAGAAAGAATGCCCTCACAAGATACTCCAATCCGGATTTTATTGGCCCACTATCTTTAAAGATTACATTGACTGCCACCAAGGCTGGGATAGATGCCAAAAGATTGAAATATCAACAAAGAGAAATGAAACGCCTCGTGTTATAATGGTCAGGCAAATTACGATTAATGATTTTATGGGACCATTCCACCATCATTTGGAAACCCGTATGTATCGATTTGCAAAGGGATTACGTTTCCAAATGGTGTTGAAGTATTGTCCAAGTAATTACTAATACAATGTGAGTTTCTTACAAAGAATATTTTGAGCAAGTATCTGGAACACCCGTAACTATCATTAGCGACGAGTTTCATTTCGCAAACAAAATATTTGCAAAACTCATGCGAGCAGGTATGGGATCAAGCATTATAAGAGTTTAGCCATCAATCTCAGACTAATATGAAAGAGATTTCAGAGATTAAAAGAATCCTCGGAAAGACTATGTTGCCCACAGAAGATCATCCCTCCAAATTTGATGATGCACTTTGCCATGCCAGATCGCATTCAAAACTGTATTGAAAGTCCCCACGTGAGTTGTCTTTGGCAAACTATGTCATTTACCTTCTTAAACTCGGAATACAAAGCCATGGCCATTAAGAAGTTTGACCCTTGATTCTAAAACTCTGAAAAAGGAAGAGAGACTGCCTCCAATTGAATGAACCTGAAGAACTGAAATGAAGTCACGATAATGCAATATACAAGGACAAAACAAACAAACAAAATATCAGAGGATTCAGAGTGCAGTTCTAACAGATAATGGTGTTTCTTTTAACTCGCATTGAAGTTATTTCCAGGAAGTTAAAATCCAAATGGAGTGGGACTATACACAAAGAGTATCAAGCACTACATTTGGAGCAGTAACATCGAAGACTGATGCTGGGGAAGAATTTAAAGTCACGGACAAAGACCAAGTATTATCGTGCTGTGAAGGAAAGAAAAGGAAGAGCTCCAACTGTCTATTAAGAGAGAGAATCGTAACAAAGAAGTCTGCTAAGGACTCAAAATCGAGTAATGAACTTTGAGGCAACCCATAGAGATTTCAGTTTCTGATTTTATACTTAGATTTTTTTTTTTTTTTTAGAATCATCGTGAATTTGTTTTTTTTTTTTTTTTTGCGATTAGCGGTACTTGAGAAGTTAATTTTTGTTTAATTAAATCCTTTCGAAATTTCGTAAAGGCTTATGCGTAAATGGCTCGTGCAAAGGCGAATCAACTCCATAACCCAGCAATTCACTGTGAAGGAAACGACTTGAATAAGTGTGAGTATGTTCTTCCCTAAATAAATTCGTTAAAATTTAATAGAATACATAAGCTCAATTGTCAGATAATGATTTACTTGAATGTGCCGAATCATACATCGATAAATAGTGAAAGCCGGTCTCTGTTCACAAATTGAGGCAATTGGTGTATTTAGGTCATGATTAAAACCCTTACGTTGCGATAGAAATGATGTCGCAACATAAGTTGATGTCGTGACTCGCCAAGATCAAGGAAGAGAAGAACGAGACAACACTAAAGGTATGTCGCGACAGAAATAGAGGTCGCAACAACATAATAATGTCATGAGATGCCTGATGTCGCAGCTTTCGTGGATGACTCGTCTCTCCACATAATTCATGTCGCCACATCGCGAAAAGTTTGCCAACTGGCAACTTTTAATTTTGCCCTAATTTTAATGACAAAGACACAATAACAAAGAAAATCAAGTCGATGTTTAAATAAATGAAATAATAAATAGCCCACAATCATAATTGAATTATAACCGTTGAGTAGCTTCATTCCAATATCATTTTTTTTCTTGAAGCAAATTCAACTTTCACCTTCGCATTTTGATTTTCAAATTTCACAAACCTTAGATCCAAACTTCTTTCCCACCGACCTTCATTCTAATGGCCGAACCTACACCTCATCCAAACTGAGGAATCATGGAGGAGTATGCTCAACCCGGCGGGAGGTCTATCCGGAACCTACAACGGAGAACGTGCCGTCTCAACAACCCGCCAAGTTCAACCAGCTTGAAAGCGGCAGCGAGGAGGAAGGAAAGCGGGAGCAGGGGCAACAAGAAGAGGAGGAGGATGACTTCTGAAGCTCAAGAAGCCACTCGTATGGAAGAAACACTACGCAGGATAGGGATTTATAGGAGAAAGGGGATTCGCCATCTCATCTCCCGTTCAAAGAGTCGATGAAAGAAAGGGAGGAAAAATTCTCGCAAACATCAAAAACTAAGCAGGAAGGGGCCAGGAGAGAATTGTAATTTAAACTTGTTGGCAGAAAAGGAGAACCGCCACGAGGGCTTGTCCATACGAGTCGAGACTATAATGCAAATAATAATGGGAGGGTCAAAAGTATGACTCAAAGTACAAGAAGATAGCAGAAGTCTGCAGAACTCGTGGAAAAGATAGCCGAGGTCGACAGATGGCAAGGTGAAATGGGGAAAGGTGAAGGAGAGAAAAGATTATAAACAGGGAGATCCGACGTATTAGCTAAAAGTATGGTTTTATTTTTCTCGGTTTATGCCTGTCCCCACAAAGCATGTTTCAGACCATAAGAGAACGTGAAGCCATCATTCCCTATGACATACTAAAGGGCTATAAGATTAATGTCAGCCAAGATTGAAAATTCAATAATGAGATATCATGAGGGAAATAAAAGGGGCATGATCCCACACCCAACAACCATCACCAAGTTATGTATAAGGGCTGGTGTGAAAGGAAGTCATGAAGAGTAAGACGTTCCAATGTTTCACCATTAACCCGACCGGGATAAGCAAGGCCAAGAAAACAAAGGTGGGCTCATATGGAAGCACACTGAAATGAAGAGGAGAACACAAGAAAGAAGAGGAAACTCTTCTGTCAAGACCAAGAAGAACAAATCCAAACACGCCTTAAGGGAACACCTCTATTTTTACGCAGGGACATGGAAGCAAAATATTTGTTAAGTCCTATAGATTTCACCACTCACATCGTCACTCTCCCCAATGAGAAACAGGAATTCGAGAACTTAAGAAAGCTCTAGAGGAGCCCAAGAAGATAGCCAAATAATGGAGATGCTCATTTCTATGTAGAAAAGTATGGAAGAAAGAGAAGAGATATGGAGCATTCAACAGAAATTCAGGGAAGATGTGTATGAAGCTGAATTGAAAAGAAGGGATCAACAGTGGGAAGAGGAACCGAATCGTAGTTATAAAATGTATGAAGGTAATCAAGAGAAAAGAGCAAATAAAGAGGAGCTGAGCAAGGGATGTTTTAAAAGATTAGAGCATCAAGAAGAAAATTTCAAAAAGGAAATGGAACAAGAGACCAAGCTCTACCTGAAAAGTCGTAGCTTAGCCATGAATCACCCACAATAATCGTATGAACGGTGGACTCAACTCTCAAACTTATCAAAGAAAGGGATGCGTAACAGCAGCCAAGACAAAGGAGCATATCAAGGGGTTCAAATTCCTTTATATGTTGTTAAAGGATTTTGAGAAGAAGAGCAGATAGATGTAGATAAAGTGCTCGGCGACAATGATGCCTATAGAAGAAATCACTGAAACTGATTTGATTAACAACAATTTATCCAAATTTTGAGAGGTAATGACCGAAATGGAGAATACTAATGAACAAACTCGTCAAAGGCAAGATGATTTGAATGAAAAAGTAGATCTCACCAATGAACCGGTTCTCGCAACAAATGGAGAAAGTAGGATGTAATGTAGCTCCCTGTTCACCCAAACCGGCAACCCTTGATCCGATCCTCCAAAACATCTTCGCTAATTTCTCAAAAGAAAAACCTTCCACCTGACCTACCATCTCTTCCTTATTCCCACTGCCGACTTCAACTTTTACACAATCTAATGAATAAAATCAAATTTGTTTGATGTCGTTGTTTGAAGTCAAATTGTGTGTTTACTTTTTTGCTTTAATTGTTAGAAGAATAACAAAGAGAATTAGCTCAAGAATGAAATGATGATATATTAAATAATGATTAATAAATAGACTGAACACAACTAATTGAAAATATATTAATTGCACAAAAATTGAATTGAAACACAAATTGCATAATTGATTTGAATTTAGTTGATAAGTCCAAATTTAAGGTTAAAAGTGTCAAAGAGTTGAAAACAGCTAGTTTTCTTGGTTTGAATAGAAATATTGAATCTGAATCACAAACTCATGTTAATCATGAATGTGAATATCTTTGTATGCTGGCAAGCACCAAAACGAGTTCTAGAACTCATAGATTATTGATCAAGGTGAAATCCTAGGTAATACAACTAACAAGAAATGATGCAGCTATCCTTGGCGCTTGAGCCTTTCTAGCCACTTATTTATATGCTTTTGTATACACTTAGCTCCTAAATTTGAGCCAAAACACCTTATCTTCAAACAAGCAATTGGAAATCCCAAGCCATCCTTTATAACTAATCATCCAAAGAAAGAACCTTGATTACCCAAAACCTCAAGGAGGGAAGAAGAAAATAAAGTTCGGGGGGGAGTATATTTTGAGAACTAAGGGAGAAATATAGAAAAGGGTAAGAAAACAGATTCCAAAGCTAGGAGGAAACAATGTGGTAAGAAAGCTTAAGGAAAGAAGTTTTGTCTTCAAGGCCTAACTCTCAATTAAGTTCTTAGGGTGTTTACCACCTAGTACCCTAATGCCAACTGGTATGGGGAGTTACTAACCTAAAGTTCGCTTAAGAGTGTTAGAAAGTTTCAAAAAGACAGAACAATAGACTTTTTCCTCGAAAGTGGCGCAGAAAGCAGTTCCAACAATGAGAAATACAAATGAGAAATTGGAACAAACAGCTTTAAACACAAGAATTGAAGGAAATACCCCTTAAAGATGAAGTTTGGGGAAATCAACTAAAGAAGTTACAAGGAAAAGGAAGGAAACAAGTATAAGAAAGAAGAAAATGAGTTGGGTAGTCTTAACTGGTAACCCATCATCTACCCATTACCTGCTTCCAACATGTTCGAAAAGACCGTGAGTTCATCTGAAGGTTGGTCTGCCTCCAGCATTATGATCACAACAACAATGCGATGGAATTTGGAAACTATTCAAAGGATCAAACTGCGAAGAGCCTGAGGGTTAATCGACTCCTAAGAATTATGAAGAAGAATAATCACCTTCAACAGTGATCACCCATCAAACGCTTAGTAAAGTCAACCAATAACTAGTTAAAATAATCGATTGAGTAAAGTCCACAGTCCTCATCCGACTCAATTAATAAAGTACACAAACTAACGTAATTTTAGTTTTTCAATTAAATTGCTGTAACTCGCAATGCAAACAGTAAATGTCCAGTCTGGCGAACGTCAAACTTCTTTCTTCGCCATACAACCAAAATTTGGTGCCTGAGTTCGATTGTTTCGTGTCATCCGTTCGAACCACTTCGGTAGTTCAGTTTATTTCCCAAAAAATGAATATCGGTGAATGTAATATTTCATCAACTGTTCAAAACAAGTAATCGCAGCAATGTAAAGGAGCAGAATGTGGCTGAGCAAGATCGATGTAATCTCAGCTGAAGAATGCCCAAGGTGAGAGGCAAAAGATTAAAAGATTGATGCCCAAACCTAAAACAATCAAACATTACAGTTGTATCCACAAAAGCTCAGAGCAAACAATAGTCAAGAGTGTGCCAGTCAAGTGAAAGAAACCCTCCTCCTACAAAGTCACAAACTAGGAATCGATGAAGAAGAATATTATTAATGTCGCGATAAAGATTCGTGAGGTCGTGATGCATTCGTAAACCCAAGATGTTGACAATGAGGTCGCGACACTAAAAAGAAGTTGCTACAGAAGATAAACAATTGACTGAACATTTAAGTCGCAACATTCCTGATGCAACAAGGAATATCACTGTAAGGAATGTGAGGTCGCGACATCATAAAGAGGTCGCTGACATCCATCAGACGCATATCATCATCTAAAGAAGAAGGTCGCTGACATCATTCAAATGGTCGCCGGCATCGCTTGCACTAAAAAGAGGTCGCTACAAGATCAAGCTTCGCCGTGACATCAACTACGTAATGCAGGTCGACATCATAAAGAGGTCGCGACATCCGCCGCATCTATCATCATCTAAAGAGTTAAGGTCATGGCTACATCATTCAAATGGTCGCTGGCATCGCCTGCACTAGAAAGAAGTCGGCGCGTCACCGGTCGCCGATATCATCAGAACGAGGTCGCGTCGTTGCAAACAATCGCGACAACGCGGCGTAGAAACGGCAACTCGCAGCATTCGCGCGAGGTCGCGAACCACTTGAAATAACAGGCGTTACAACGCCGGCGCAGAGGCGCGCATCGCAACATAAAGCGTCGATGCCGCATAAGCTTCGTCGCGACATTAGATCCAAAGAAAAGAGGTCGCTGACAATGCGAGGCCAAGCCATACATCAGCTTACCAAAGACATGTCGTGACCAAACAAGGGCTTCTGCGACAAAGACTGAGACAACAGAAGTCGCGACAATGAATTGATGTCGCGACATCAACAACCAACTGGGCCAGTTAACTAAAGTCCAAAAAGAGGTACATCGAAATTAGGGCCCAACTTCAGAACCCTATAAATATGTAGCTGCTACTGAAGGAACGCAGCTCTTGGCGACTTGAAAGAGAGATCCGGAGAGATCTCGGGAGTCAGGCCAAGGCCCCTGTATTTTGACTTTCTTTATTTCTTTTGTTTTTTTTAGATTAGTTCGTATTTTTGTTTTAAATTGATCTCAACGCTAGTCAAGCAGTTTTAGCCGAATGCAGATTTATACTTTCAAATTATCGCCTAGTTATTCAATTCCGTACAAATTTCGATTTCGAACTACCATTTCCTAATCAAAGGGTTTCTTGATCAAGAAGCCAATGTATGGTGTAATCGTAGTTTAGAAACCCAAACTTCCATTGAAATGACTCTATCGCCGAAATTATCTTTCCCCGCAGACTTTATTCATCAATGATGAACTTCGCTTGTAAATATACTTGCTGGTTTTGTTTATTTTGTGGAATTAATCCCAATATCGTTGTCGCCTACCCATAAATGGATCGCTCTGCCTCCTCGATTTCCGTGGAGGCCCTCGAGTGACACAGGAAGGCATTCCCCGAGAGTAATGAGCAATTGGGTGATCTTATGCGAACCCGTTATCGTGATTTAATGTGCTTCTCTGTGGTGATTAAATTGATAAATCCTCTTTCACTTGAGACGAGAATGGTTGAACGACATCAATTTAAACACGCAGAGTTCGCCGATTCGAACGGTGAATTCAATCCCGTAGCCAAGAAGTGATCTAATCAAGGAAAGAATGAGTCGTTTCTGGTCTGGATACTCAGAAACCAAGATAGTGTAAATCAAATACATTGCAATGACTAAAGGTTAGGAGTTAGGTTCTGATCTGGAGTTAATGGTATGAAGTATTGAAAAGAAAAATACCCGAGGAACAAGGGTGACCCGATTAAGGTAGTTATCTAACCCATTGTCTTGAGAAAGCGAATTTAGAGTTAGATAATGAATAGTGGAGTTGGAGAGATCGGTACATTTTCATATTCCTTGGACTAGTTTTAAATGCAGTTCATGAAGCAAAGAGTGAGTGCAATCTGAAGGAATTGATGTTTCCACGATAGTTTTATTTCGATGGAAGCTCTTTGCGAGATAAACGCATTAAATAAATTTGTATTTATTATTTGGGTATTAATTGTTTGTTTATTAAATTCAATTCTTTTAATTTTCATTATTTTAAGGCTTTCAAGGCGATTCAAATTATCTATCATAGTCAAATATTTTTAGTGCTTGAGTAGTCGAGGGTAGTTGATTGAAAATTCTTGAGATCTACGTAGGTTGATATCTGAGACTTTAAATCCACTTTATTACTTATTCGACTGTGCACTTGCGAATCATGGATCCAAAACCGGGAAAGAAATTTATCAGTCTTAAGAAACCATTTTTAATCAATATAATTGTAAGAAATATAAGCGAACAAAGTTTCATGGCATTATTCTTTAGGGGATTAGACAATAGTCCTTTATTGTCGTGTCATAAATTTTGTATGTCTTTTGGCCCGACAAAGCAGAGCCACCAAGTGAAAGGTCTTTTGAAAGTGTCGGTGAACTTAGATAAGTCTAGTCTTTTGAGAAATTTGCGGTGGACTTAAAGCCCTGATGCAGTCTTTTGAAAGTACCAATAGGACTTAGAGCCACAAGTCGGTCTTTTGAAAGTGCCGGTGAAACAGAGCCACATGCGAACTTTGCGTGGAGCATTTGCAAGATTGAAAACTTCAAAGGAAAATTTTATTAAATAAGGAACTTTATTGATAATACCTCTTAAGATGCGAAGTAGCATTCCACATCATAGATGCTGGGATCTCGCGTCTAGTTTATTGAGTGCGATATGGGCGACTACTTTACTTTCACTTTCGTAATACGATCCTCCCGAGTGAAATTTAGAACTTACCAAGCTATTTGTCGAATTGGCCAGAGTGTTTTCAAAAATCCTTCTTAAAATTAGGTCTTGAGCTTTCGGGCGTCACGTGGCCTTGAGCTTGTTGTATAGATTCGTCATCCTTTGTTGAATGCGAGGATATACGTATAAGCTGGTACACCCAGCTGTCTGCCGTATCTAGGTCTTTGATTGTAGCGCTGATCCAGGGTCCAGTTGACAACTTTGTAACACAGAAATACCTATGGAGTATTGCATCTCGATACCACACTATCATGTCTCCATTTGCGGGGACCGTATCCATACTCGAGAATAAACAAGGCTATATTTCCACTTAATCCTTAAAGTTTAATTACAAATTACTCTTATCTGAAAATTATATCAAAACTAAGGATTTGTTCTACAATACATGTTTTAAAAAAAATAAAATCAAAGCACAAGCAGCCTTCTTCACACATGCGATCGGATGAGGTCGGTAGCTTACACATGACACATTACTTGAAAGGGTCCCACGGCCCAGGAGTAAAGAGCAATGCTGCAGCAAGGATAACTCATACAAGAATTTACTCCCAGCGTAAGTGCACATGCAATGTCATGTTCACACAATAATACACACATCAACATTCCGATGAAGAATAGGCTAATTCTAAATGGAATCCTACATGCCATAAAATGAGATGTGACTCACATGCCCATGTCCACGAGTTCTCTGAGACTCCTCACCTGGCATACAAGCCCGTATGGCGGCGTCATCTAGATGACATCCAGTGATCCATTTTTAAAACAAATTTCATTTGTTTATAAACCAAAAGCTTTTGGATGATATACATCACAATAGTCATTTATATTCAAATCCATGTGCCTTTTAATGGGTAAGCGGTTGCAGTGTCTACCATGACTCATGAAACTCAGTTACTTTTCATTGCCTTTCTGGCAGGGACTATGTTTGACCGTAGTGGAGGTTTTTCACCCGAGTTCCATCCCTTCACTGGCGATACCCGACACATATTTTCCGTTCACTGCAACCCGTCACGACTCTATTGGACGTTGTCCCATTTGAACCCACGTCAAACACCAAACACAATGTATCGGTTACCAGCCTTGAACTCACATCGAACCCGATAAATTGCTTGGTGCGATATCTGATCTGAAATGCCATTGCATGTTAGTTCATATTACATGTATAATACCCTACATGGAACAATTTATAAACCATACTTTATGCCAAGTACCATGGATAATTATATCGAAAACAAATAATTTACATCCATTAATGCTAATATATGTAACATCCATATATCAACCTTCTGACACATTGACATGTTATTAAATTTCCGGCCAATAATAAAAAAATGTCACACCAACTAGTCATTCCGGCCATAAAAATCGACCATACTTGCCTTGGAAATGTCTGGACTGGAGTCCATAAATTTCAGCTTTTAATTTTTTTTAACAACTTTTAGAATTTGTCATTAACATTTCTTAAATTCAGCGTAAAATAGTCCTCGAACTCCGGCCCAGAAAATATTCACAAAAGCAGTTCCATGACAAAATCCATCATACATTTTTCCTCACAGTCCCGAGCAAAATCAGCCTTTGAATCTAGCCCTTCAAAATGATCTGAACTATCGAAAAATAGTCGATGTCAGAAACTTCGATCGCATGGTTGGGTTAAACCACCTGACCATTTCTTTGTGAACTAGTGTAGGAAGAGCACTGCCTCTTTTTGTTTTGGCACCTACTATACAGCTCGTCGAATTAGACCAACTTTGAATTCTCGACCTGCTCGACTTCCGACCTTGGAACAGGAATTGGAGTGCATGGCCAGCTCTCTCCTTTAGCTATTTCCCCTTTTTCCTTCTTTCCCATGGATTTTTTTCTCTTCTCTTTGTTTCCTCTCCTTTCTTTTCTTTCTTCCTTTCTTTTCTTTTTCCTTTCCTCCCTCCACAAATTTGTTTTTCCTTGGTTTGATCCAAAAGAAAACTTCCTCTCTGCCTATTCCTCTCATTTTGACTCTCTACTTCACCTACATCTCTTGGGTGAGCCATGAATTTTCCTTTTACTATTCATGTGTCATGTGTCACATGGACAGCCATTAGGTGGCATTGCCACCACATACTTCTCTCATGCCATGTGCACTCCTCTAAGCTTGCCAGGTGGCATCCATGGTCTGTCACGTGTGGCTGCCCTCCATGTGTGTCATCGACACCCGTGCCTCGAAATACGTGAAATTCAAGCATGCCGTAATCAGCGAAATTCAATTGGGAAGCTAGATTTCGAGGCGTGATTCAATGGTGAAGTTCGTTTCATTATAAGAATCTAGAAAATTTCGAGTTTCAATATACTATAGCGACAAATTATCGTTTTGCCATTTTTCAACAAAATTGCATTTTTCCTGGGTTTTATAAGTCTTTCTAAGGATTTCAGTCCGAAGTGTGGGCATCCCAATTTATGTAGGAATGATGGCTTCCATCTCATAGGTGAGGACGAATGGTGACACTCCAGTTCCAGTTGGTTGTCCTATAGACCTAAAGAACTCTTGGTAGCTCGTCCACCCATTTTCCCTTAGCCGAATGTAGATGCTTTTTCAAAGCCGTCAAGAGGGTTTTGTTGGATGCTTCCGCCTGGCCATTGCTCTGTGGGTATCGCGGGGTTAAGTACAAATTTATGATCTCTTGACTCTTGGTAGGAAACTTACGTGACCGTAAGTTGTCAAACTGTAGTAGTGGTAGTTATAATCGATTGGGGTATTCCGAACTGGCAAACGATGCTCCTCCACACGAATTGGAAGACATCTTTGTCCATGATGGAGGCGAAGGCTTCAGCTTCTATCCATTTACTAAAATAGTCGGTGGCAACTATTAGCAGCTTTTTTTGAGCTTGGACGGTAGGCAGTGGTCCTACTATATCAATACTCAGCGGGTAATGGCTAGGGATATTGATGGTGGCTGAGTCTGCCAGGCACGCATCGCTGACGGGAAGCGTAGATTGGCAGCGATCGCACTTCTTGTGAATTGGCCATCGACCATAGTTGACTAATAATGCCCTTGGCTCTTATGAATACCGCTGAGCGTAAAAGTTACTACCCGAATGGTTTCCATTATACCCCTTCATGGAGTTGACGAGTACCATACTATTCTGTTGAGTAGTATTACCTTAAGATCACATTATCCAGGGCAAAGCATGTAATTTCCGTTTATCAAGGGAATCTCATCGCTGTGCCGGATCTTATGGGCTTCAACTGCATTTATCCGTTATGTCTCCCTGGCTTAGATAATGCATTATAGGAGTCAACGAGAAGAACTGTACAATCTATCTTACTTACGTCGGTTGTAATAGACTCCTTTTCTTGGTAGTAGATTGGGAAGAATACAGTTTCTTTTATTAGGATGGATGCGGCCACAGCTGCCAATGCGTCTACCCTTTCATTCGAGTCCCTTGGGATATGTTCGAGCCTCCAAGCCATAAAACTCCCTAGTCGATGCTTGACCATACAACCATACCTAACCATGCTTGGTCTCTGGGTTTCGTATTCTGCATTTTACTGTCTACGATTGAGGAGTCACTGGCATTATAAGGAATTGATGATATGGGTGTAAGAGATCTACCCTTGCTAGGATTTCTTCATATTCAATCTCGTTATTAGACACAGGGAAGTCTAGTTGTATAGCTTGCTCTACCCTTTCCCTATTAGGAACTTTTTAAGTTGCAAGCGAAACTTCACTCCCGTATGGCGAAGTCATAGTCCACATTAAGAGAATCAATGAGCCATAGCTATCTGGTCACATCCGGCTAGGAGTAGTTCTACTAAAGATCCTCTAATACACGCCTTCAACGCCAGCGAGGTTTATCTTGGATCTTGAACTAAACCAGCTCATTAAGCCCATTCGGCCATCCTCACGATAAGTCGAGCTTATGTATAGTGTTTAGCAAGGGAGATTCGCCAGCCTGTGATAAGGCTGCCTGAAAGTAGGGAAGCTTCTTAGGCGCGCCACCGAGGGTCCCGAATGCAAACATTTTTGAGACAAGTGCCGAGTTTCTGCCCATCATGCCGGTTGCTTATGAAGAATATTGGTCTATTTCGTTTTTCGTCTCTTTGAACAAAGTTGTACTTATTAAGACTTCTGACACTACTAGGTAGAGATAAAGTGTATCGCCTACCCTTGGGATAGCCAGAATTGGTGGTTCAATCAAATATTATTTGATCGCCATGAAAGCTTAGTGACATTCCTCATTCTAGCCGACCATTTGAGAAGCTACTTTAACGTGATAAAAATGGCTTTAGCAATCACAGCGAAATGGGATATAAAATCTTGAGTGCTAGCCCGAAACCCGGTCGGTCTTGTACTTTCTTTCACGAAGGTAGAAACTGAGAGTCCATTATAACTTTGAGTTGAACGGGGTTGGCCTCTATTCCTCTTTGGGTCACCATAAAGCCTAGAAACTTGCTCGAACTGACTCCGAACACACATTTCAAAAGGTTAAGTTTCATGTCGTACCTTTGCAATAGCTCAAAGACCTCCTATAGATGTTGGATGTGATTGAAGTGCTCTCTAGATTTTACAAGCATGTCATTGATATAGGATTCCATGGTGTTACCCAACAACGATCGGAATATCTCAATTACCAATCTTTGATAGGTTGCCGGCGTTCTTGATCAAAGGCATCACATTGTAGCAGTATAACTTGTTGAGGTGTATCACGAGTGCGTTTTCTTTTGCATCGGGCGGGTGCATGAGATTATGATGATATCGAGAGGTGTCAGTAGCGGTATCCGGGTGCGATTCTGCAGTCAGCAGTTGATCTATGGCCAGCGATGGAAGCTATCTTGAACGCGGCCGTTGAAATCGATGTAATCTATACATACTGCGCCATACCGACCTTCTTTGGAACCACCACTACGTTAGCTACCCATTCGGAGTACTTTACTTCTTTTATGAAACCTGCTCTTAGTAAGTTGTTTACCTCCATCTGAATGATCTAATGGCTATTCGAGTGAAAACACCTTACTTTCTGTCTCACTGGTTTGGTCATGGAGATGATGTTTAATTTATGAGAGGCCACCGTTAGATTAATTCCGACCATATCCGAGTGGCTCTAGTCGAACATATATCATTTACTCAATAGTGCGATCGTCTTTGTTCTTTACCCCGTCCTTCGACGAGGAGAAGAAGGCGGTATAAAGTGAACTTCTCGGCCCGGAATCGACATTTGCTTTTCTCGGGGTACATATCCAGGCGGATCACATGCCTCCATGCGATTTGAAGCTGACGGGCTATGATTGCTTTCTGGGGCTTGATCCTTGAGGGGAGGACTTCAGGGGCTTCCTCCCTCTGTTCCTTTTAGATGAGTGTGCTCTTGCCCTCCTGACTATTGTGTGAACGATATCGTTAGTCAAATATTGGCACCAATTTGGTGGTAGATCGAAGGAAC
Organism: Tetrastigma voinierianum; assembly: GCA_016808115.1. Lineage (NCBI taxonomy): Eukaryota > Viridiplantae > Streptophyta > Magnoliopsida > Vitales > Vitaceae > Tetrastigma > Tetrastigma voinierianum. The sequence goes on along the minus strand of JAEQBH010005765.1, from coordinate 117,936 downwards.
ATCTTTCATTGAATACAGCCAGGCCCACCCCATTATGGCATTGTAAAGACCCAAGTCTCTAATGACCGAGAACATAACTTATAGAATGCTTCAGGTCGGCCCTTATAGGAAGTGACATCTCCTAGTGTTACGGTAGTCGCACCATTAAAGCCCAGGAGAGAATTAGCGTACGAGATTCGACACCCTAGGAAGAAGCCTCATCTGGTTAAAGGCGGGTAGTTGCAACAAATCTGTTGCGCTACCAAGATCCACCAATACCCTATGCACATCAAAACCGTTAATAAGAGGGTGAGTCTTGTCTCGTCATAATTGAGACCTGATAATCTTGTTTGGATTGACATGAGGGAAGGATATGGGGCCATCTATGGGCATGGTTTCTTCACGGATGCCTTCTATGTGGATAGCATTTACCTTGGCTTTGACTATGGCAGCTCTTAAGATCTTCTTCTATTGACACTTCGACTGATACTAGTCGTCAGACGGGCCACCCAATATAATTTATGAATGATCTGGGGTTCTAAGCGGAGTTCTGACTTTGTTTGCAGTGCATCTTGTTGTCGATACTAACTCATCTTTGTGATCTTCTTTTCTTTGATATACCTCTGGGTGCTGACTTTGACCGAGTTTTCCACAAGAATTTTGGGGCTCCGAGCACACAGTCGGTCTCATGCTCATGATCTACTTGATAATGCTTGTCATGAAGTACTTGTTTCTTTGTGAAGGATCTGTTTGGATCGGTGCAGGCCATTTAAACTCTAGCAAATCACGAATGAGGGGTAATAGCCTTTCATACGAGATGTTAAAAGTGAAGCTGCAGGAGTCTATCTCTTTTACATGGCCCAGTCACGGGATTGCCTCAGTCTCTCCTGCCCCTTTTGTACCTTTCGGATGGCTTCTTGAGGGGATGAAGCATGTCCTTCGACGGGCCCATCATAATCATGACAGTTTTGGTTGTTGCAAGGACGTTGTCCTCCAGCATTGAGTACTTATTGGTCCGCTTGTATAATTCTTCCATTGTCTTTGGTGGGTCTAAAGATAACAACTAGAAGAACGGCGTGGAAGGCCCAAAGATTCTCTAAAGTTACGGGGACTACATCCATCTTTGTAGATTCTCTATGCTGGAAACGGTTTGCCAAAATCTCTCGTGAGTCTCGAATAGATTCGATTCTTGTGAGAATATAGTGTAAGGGCTAATGTTCCTCTTTTGTTGCACGAGAACACGAGTGCTGCGTCTGAATCTGCCCATAGGTTATTGAATGAGTTTATTGCGTTGTGTGGGAGCTTATGAAACCAAGCTAATGCGGGCCACGCAAGCTTGTAGGAAACACTTTACACAACAGACAATCATTGCCGAAGTTTAGTATCATTGCTTGATTATAGTGGAGCATGTGATTATAAGTCCAATGAGGCCGTCAAAATGGCAAAAGTGGGTACTTATGTGAACACACGAGGTGGCTCGTAGTCAAGAATTCATTGCCCTAGGGGCAAGGAGAGCATGTCGTCGAGTCCTCGAATTGGAGCAGCTAGCAGCATGTAAAATGTCGGCCTTATACCAAAGGCAGGATGTACAAATGGCATCGATGGCATCTCACCTGCAGGCAGTACCAACGCGTCGTTTAGGGCTCGATCTGATTGGTTCTACCCCACACACCATCTCTCCTTGCTCGCGGGACGCATTACCCTAAGCGCATCCCATTGAAGGCATGTATCTGAGGTCCTCTAATTCGATTTGGACCTTGTGTTCTTTGCTGGTGAGAGGTCTAAAGGTGGGGAACTACACGAGGATAACTAAGTCATCTGTTGGGACGTGGCCTCATACGAGTGTGGGCTCCTTCACCTATTTTAAGGAGTTGGATGCAAAGCACGGCCGCCCCATCTTGCACATCTCTTCCACTAAGATCTCGTCTTTTTTCTACCTAGGCTTGCAACCGATCATTCTCACGCTGTAGGCGTTTAGCAAAATCTTACAACTCCTTCATCTGCCTTGCTTGTTCCTCCTGTTTCTTCTCCATGTCCTAGTGCCAATAGAGGAATTGATCTTCTGGCGATTGGATCATCAAGTTGTTTGACATCGCGATTTCCTCGGACGAATCAGACGTGGGAGGGGAAATTGACAGAGCTACCAATGGTGAAGGGCTGCTAGATAGTCGTTGAACCCAAGCCCTTGCAGCCTGTAGACGAGACTTTCTATTCGGTTCCCACAGGACAAGCGTCGGTGTTGTTACCTTGATCATCGACCTCAGGCATCGATTGTAATGTAAACACACAAAAAAGGCGATCCAGAGCAACGGTAGTGAAGCCATACCTCTCTAATGATTAAATCAACAAAAACAAGGACAGGAGGAAGAAGGAAGTTCGCACAGTTGGGATTGCATACATCTCTCTCGTGGGGGATCTTCCTAATTTATAGATAATGGTTGCCAAATCTCCCTCCTATCTCATGAAGGAATTTCCCTATTTTAGGATAAATATATTTTCCTTATCTGAGATCTAGTATTCCCTTATCAAAGTTATTCTCAGAAATATGGGATTTGAAACTAGGAAATTTATGGATAAATATCCTTCGCGTATTTCCGTCTTTATCCATTTATCAATAGCAGACTTTACCGTATGCGGAAGGATAGTCGGCAGGGGACTTAAAACTCTAGACGGGCGGTCCTGAAGCTGACCTTTGAGGAGACACCCTGGCTTTCACATACGGGCTTTCGGTTTCTCCTATCTAAGTAGTGCCCCCCGGTTTTAATACGATAGGTGGGTTTGGGCCACTTCACATCTCGAGCCAGTTGGGCCTTAGGCCAAATGGGCATTGGGTCCATTAAGTAGTGGGTCTCAAGACCATGGTGCTCACAACCATAACGCAGATGATGTATACAAATTTAAAATACCAGAATAAGTTTAAAATATTTCAGAAGTTTCTAAATAAACTCTTTCTTTATAAAAACATTTTAAAAGCGTTTTCAAAAACTATTTTAAATATATTTTTATACACGATTACCAAAAAGAAAACCCTTAGTTTTTTTCCCACAATTTTTATTCAGTTTATTATGTTTTTAGGTAAAACTTTTGCCAAAAAGCTGGACTTATTTGGAATTAGTTTGAGATGAGTTAGTGTACTAAACCAGCTAATTAGTATTTTATTTAACCACATTATTAAACCACTTGTAAATAGAGCATGTTTGGTTACTGTTTTTAAGCTATTGTTTATTCTCAAAAATAAAGAGAATAAAGAAAATATAGAGAACATGTTTGAGACTTGTTTGGTTCCTATTTTTTAAAAATGTTTTATATTCTCAAAAACAAGGAAAACAGAGAAAACACGTTTGATTCTCAATTGTTTTTTGTTCAAAAAATACTAAATTTAAAACAAAATAAGAACAATTTTATGAGAACACCAAAATTGTGTTATTTGTGTTTTCAAAAAGGAGAACCAAATAGGCTCTTGATTTCCCTCTTTTTTTTTATAAAAACCAAAAAAACATTAAATTCAAAAAACAAGAACATTTTTCCGATAACATCAAAATGATGTTTTCTATGTTTTTAAAATCTGTCCTTCAACAAACAGGCCCTAGATTTCTTATGTTATTTGCAAAAATAGATATTCTGTTTGGATTTACTGTACCATGACCAGGTTGTATTCTTTTAAATAATCCAACTTGGTCAATTGAGTTAAAAAAATTCGCCCATGTTAAGTACTATTTTCTTGTTTCATAGACCAAAACTCAACTTTGATGAATTATTTTCTTTTCTTTTTCAAATTCTTCTTAACTTTTACCCTCTTCGACATTCAAGGATTTCTTATACTATACGTGCAATTATTTCTTAGCCTCCTAAGTTGATGTCAACTCGAAAAAAGATGGAGATTGAAGGCCATGACCACATATCAAGAGGAAAAATAAATGTTTATAGAGAAAGAATGAACAACTAGTACTGTACATGGTAACTTCTTGGTATCTTCCATTACATACATTTTCTATACAGATTCACTTTTTTCAGATAATGACGTTTTTAATACATGTTATCAATAGAAAAATACTATATGTCATCAATAGAAAAATACTAGACTACATAATGACTAAGCGTCATTAAATCTGACATTTTTATCAAATTAATGTTTCAAAAACATCAGGAATCAAAACCTCTTATTTTAATTTTTTGTAGTAGTGTTATTTTTCTTCACCGTTTCTGTGTTTTTTTCCTAATAATTTCAATGCAATATGTCCGTTCATTAGAGCAAGTATTAGTGATTCTTCATGGTTTCTGTTTTTCTACTTTTCTTAATATTTTCAATGCAATAAGTCTGTTCATTAGAGCAAGTATTGGTGATGGGATCCAAATTGCCCTCCCCATCCAAACACCTTCAATGAAGACCATGGAAGTTCATCTTCCACATATTCATACTGAATCTTCAAGGAAAATGCAGAATGGCATCCAGCAAGGTCGTATTTTCTATGTGGATTTTAGATCATTCGAGTTCAAACTTCAAACCATATTGGAGGATTCCAGTCAAAAGAACTCATTACTATTTGAAGAAACCCAAGAAATCATCCATATAAACCCTACTAGGAAACTCCTAATCAACATTCTTATTCTCAAACTCCAACTCCAGTGTTAAGCCTCAAAATCTCCTCTTTTCAGCTTAGTTCCAATAACTAGCTAACAAAAATGGGGTACCATATTAGGGAAATCTCTTCATCAAGTTAAATAGCTGTCATTTTCGCACTCATCTTTTCTTCAAACACCTAACAATTTGTTTCCAGCCAGAGGCCTCTGCATGGAGAGCACGTGTTCAAGAATGAAGCTTTGCTGCTCCAGTCTCTGCAGGCGGGCCGACAACACTGAGTGGTGGCAGTTCTGAATGCAGCCACATCCTGTATCGGTATCTGCGTGAATGAAATTAATTATGGGCGCCCTTTTGTTCATCCACCACCTACACCATATCCTGCCACCATCTTCGATAGATCAGCGGCAGATTCCATGGCTGGTACTGAGACTAAAAAGCAAGATATCAGCTATTGATCTTGTTTGGCAGTGGAGTTCCATAGTACCCCCGGATATTATCACAAATAAATAGTGGAAATATCATACCGTCATCCATCCAATTTTTTTCTTTTTTCTTTCTTGGTTTTTAATTTGTCTTTCATCCCATGGAAGCAACAATATTTATAACTTTGGTTATGAATATTGGCTATAATTTGATTATTTTTCATTTTATTGTCGTTGTTTTTTTATATATGATATTATTGTTGTTCGCAATTGTTATATATATATTGCTCTCTTGAATAGCTCTTTCTAGCTATAAAATATGGATTAAAAATGCTTTTGAGGTCCAACTCGATATAGAGCATGTGTAGCAATTCCATTGAACAAATACACGATTAATCAATAAGAATAAAATGTTTCAATCTAGAGCATCGACCCTCAATTTACTAGAACAAAGTAAAGCAAAAGCTTTGAATTATTAGATAAAATGATAAAAGTCCTTAAACAAACTCTAAAATATATATTTATACCCTAGACATAATATGGGTGTATTAGAAGAAAATAATGTTCCAAAACAATAATCTGAAAGAAAATAATACTCCTAAAACAATAATAGGAAATAAAAATAATATCCCAAAAAATAAAGATAATATCTCAAAACAACCAAAATAAGGATTTTGGTTTATTTGATCTAACGCCCTGCCTCATATACCTCCACTTGCTAAAAACCCTTCCCGAGTTACTTTGGTATCTAAGACTCATATGGTCGAAATTATGAAAGATCAACAATATTGAAGATCTTGGAAATCCACATCCAACTTAGTAAGTCAATCAGTACACAAGCATTGTTGTTGATCTTCTTAACAATCTAGTACGATCCATATATACTTTCTTTGTTGAAGCTTGCTATGGTCATCCCTTATCTTAAATGTTGTCTTTCACCCTTCACCTAGACGAATTATAATTTGATGATAGTCACCCCTCAAGTCAATCTTGTTAAAGACAACTGCTCCACTTAACTGATCAAACATATCATCCAACCTTGATATAAGAAATCTATATCCAACGATAATTTTGTTGATCACCCTATTGTCAAAACATATCCACCAACATCCATCTTTCTAGGGCCAACAAAGTTGGTATCGCACATGTAACACCCAAAATTATACTCTAGTAGTTTTATAACATATTTCGTATTAAAAGTAGCAGTTTTTCGAATTTAAATGCTGGGCTTAAAAACGATAAACAAATTAATTCAAGAGTTAAGGTAAAATAGTAAAATATCACATTAAGGACCCAAAGGTCATAAATGAAGAAAAGTATATTCTTAATTAAAAATTGTAATAAGTTGTTGTGCAATTAGAATATGGAAGAGGGACTAAAATGCAAAAAAAGAGGAAAGTTAAACAAAAATATGAGAAAAGCCAAACATGGCCTTGTAAAGAAAAGAGGGATAATATCAAATTTGGTCTATTGATTGAGGGAGGTTCTTCATTTTTGGCTTGGAGAGAAAGTTAGGGCACGTTTTGGGGGAGAAGAACTACCAGCTTGGTTTGCTTTCACTCTTGTGGGATTTTTCTTGATACAAGTAAAGTGAAGAAGAAAGAAGAAAAAGAGAGAAGAGATAAAGAAAGGTTTCAATAAAATTAAGGTTAGGAAACTACCCTAATTTCTCCCTCTTTGTTTTGTTGTTTTTGTTGGTTTTAAGTTGGTTTTGATTGTTATTTGGTTTGTGGTCCTCAAATGAGGAGATTATGTATAAAGGAAATGTTGGGGTTTTAGGGGAGATGCTATCAAAATTTTTCCAAAACCCATGTTTTTGTTTAGGCCATAAATTGGCTATTAGTCATCCAAATTGAGTGATTCCAATTGTGAAAGAACCCTAAGAGGTAAACCTACAAAAGTATAGAAGGTATCAAGAAGCAAACCCGACCCTAAGGCCCCTGTTTTTGAGACTGAAGTGAAAGTACGGGTAAGCTGCCAGGTTATCCTCTGTTTTTGGTACAGTTTTGGTGTTTAGGTCATAAGTTGAATTTCACTCATCCAAATTGAGTGATTCTAATTTCTGGGTAAACTAGACTTCTAGGATAAAAATCTATGAAGGAAGTATAGCCAAATTTAGTCCTCTATTATTACGTTAGAAATTCATCAAAAAATAAGGAACAATTATGTCCCCGAACCTGTCTCGTATCGCCCTGAATCGGAGTAAGTCCGGTTATTTAATTCATAAATTTAGTTATACTGATTTAAATGAGATGATTCAAATTTCTATACAAACTAGACATCTAGGAGAACAACTTTCATGAAAAAAGTATAGTCAAATTATGTCTCTATCGTTCTTAGAAAAATTTCAAATATAGGACACAATTCGAGATTCTGTTCTTGAAACTCACTGCATAGCTCAATGCTAAGAACCATATCTCCTAAATTAAAAGTCCAAAATGACATGATTTTTAACCATAAAAAACGTAAGACATAGGGGTATATTGAGTTTGAAGATCACTTTCTTTAACAATCATGTTTACAGGGTCAAAATTATAGTCGAAAATGGACTTGGGATCCATTCTAACTATCTCGTAGAGGAACTGGTTATGAAACCGAAATTGTATAAAAGTTATATGAAGGCACATAATACGCCAAATGATCATAAGAAATATGTGAAACTACCCTACATGTTCAAGAGACCGACAAAGAATATCCCTATGTATAAATTTTAAAGCAAGAATTATTCATGTATATGGATATGTTTTGATATTTGAAAGATTGTTAAGAAAACATAAGAAAACTAATTGCCTGCTTATGACCGAATAGTTGGATAGATAGGCATGTCTACATGGATAACAATGCTGCAGCATATAGTTTACAAACAGAGTGGCCCCGTTTGGGTCAATGACATGGATCCCGTTTGAATTATTACAGTGGCCCTGTTTGAGTCATACAATATAGCAGCTGCTTTATGGTGATCAATTGTCTCGTATGCTGATAGACGTTCATATAGTTCTTTCGTGATCCACTTCTTTGGAATAGTGCATGACATAAGATGGAGATGAAATTTCTTTAGAATTTTTATAAAAGGAGTAAAGATAAGGAAGAAATGCAATATGCAATTTAATTATAATGATATGTGAAGTAAATACGTATTATGAATAAAATGTTAAGTGAAGTATCAGAACGACGTTATAGCGGTCAGTCTATATTTATGACTTACCAGAATTAAAGCTGAACGATGTTTATCCGGCAGTAGGTACCGAAGAGAATGTCCGCGTGGATATTCGCATAGCAAACAAGGCAACACAACTATAGAGTCCATCAAGGTAGGTTTTGAATCGATTTTGTAAATATAAATGTAAGATTTGGGATGTGTTGTAAATGTAAAAGTACAAGTAAATGGGACTCAAAATATTTGTACAGGACATTGTAAATACCACTACAATGGATGTATATGAAATATTTTTGTAAGTTTATATTTTCAAGATAATTGTTTAGAATTATATAAGTTAACAAGGTTATAGTTCTCAGATTTGTGACATCCTTTCCCGATTACTGGGGAAAGGTGGTCAAGGTCACAAAGACATGTTGACACACCCCCACCCCTACTAGTAAGAGATGTGCCAATGACCCCACAAAAACTCCCAACCGATTCTTCCAACGACTAGAAAATCCTTTGAAGCTAAGCCGTGTTGCTTGCTGAAAACCTGCATAAAAATTTTTCTTTTCTAAACTTGTGATTTTATAAATTTTTGGCAACATAACAGCTGCATGTAGGACATGTCCCAAAACCTGTAAATACAATTTACACTTCTAAAATATGGCAACTAACAACATTTCTTCAAAAGAGCCTCAAGCTCTTCACATTTTCATAAAATAAAACTATATACATACATATGCACAACTATACAAGTTCAAAGTATTCTAAATAAAAAGGTAGTTACATTTTCTTTACAAATATAGAATAAAGAGTAACACAATACATCTAACTAGCAATGAGGACTCGATATGTCCCAATTGCTCGTGTACTCGCACTGAAGATAATTTTTAAAAACAGGAAAATAATGAGCTAAAAGAGCTCAGTGAGTATATGCTTTATAAAATGCTTGTTTTTTCTGAAAATGTCTCAAAATTGTAAAACTATCTTTTACAAACACTTTCAGAAAACCTTGCTTGCTTTGCTATAAAAGTTTCTAATACTTTTCGTAAAAATGCTTGCTTGCTTATCAGTAATTGATTGTAAGTTGTATGTAAAAATGCTTATAAATATAATGATCAACCATTGAAGGCCTTTCTTGCTTATTATACCCTAGTAAACACGGAAATTGCGGTTCTACTCGTGCCGAAGTGAAGGACCCTTTCATGTCACAAAGACATCTATTCCGATAAATCATGGTGGAATGCTCCATCACCACATAATAAGCTAGCGCACTAACCCTATATACCCAGAATATACGCCACGGTCCTCCCTCTAATACGCCCTAACGCACGAAATAAGCCTCACTAACCAGTAAATATAAATGCAATGAAATCATGTCTTAACTTCCCCGTGCATGTACGGATACCTCTGATCGGTAAAGCTTTCTTAAGACTAGGGATTTCTTAAGGCCTAACTTATAAAATATAAGTTTTGCTTGCTTAATAAAACATATTGCTTGCTTGCTTTATAAAATATACACTAAAAACCATGTTTTTAAAATATGGTTTAACAAATCAAACCATAAGCTTTATATGGTTTAACAATTAAAACCATAACATACAAAATCAGAAACGATTTATAACCATACACTAGTATTGAAAATGAAGTTTAGAACACTCACATTTCCGATACAGTTGAGCACGACTTACAATTTCTCCGCCTCACGGCAAAAACATTAATCGGGCTTACGTAATCAAACGATAAAACTAATGTAGGCTTACAAAGCGACTATTTTGAAACAGATTCGGATTTTAACAAAACTTCACACGCAAGTCACATTAGGGTCACACAACATTCATATAAATCCAAATGACCAAATTACCCTTAAGTACAAAAATCCCCTAAAAAAAACCCACTCATTTTGGCAAACTTTTTCCAATAATACTCTCTGAACTTTATTACCCAAAAATTATTCAAATGGTCTTCAAAAATTATGAAAATTTCTAGTTTAGTCCTTTATATATCCAATGATATCTTTGAAAATTTTCACTTTAAAATTCCTCCTCTAAGGCCCTCAACCACATAACACAAACAGGGAAAAACATGCTGTTTTTTTTTCAGACAGTAGTTCCTTTAAAACGTCTCACTAAAACCAATCCTAATGTTGTCCAAAATTAACTTCAAACATTGATTTGATTATCTTAGACCAATTTCTAACCAACCCCCAAGCACCCAAATTCCGATTATAAACCAATTGGTACAATTTTTAACTTTAACATCTAGAGTACTCAAATTTGCAAAACAGAATCTTCACATAGCTCCACTTTTCCAGATTTCTGGGCACTTTGGGGTTATAATTTACATACTTCTTTAAGTAAATTATTCCCTGTAAGTCTATTTTACTCTGTAATTTTGAATCACTTAATTTGGATGAGTGAAACTCAACTTATGGCCAAAAACACCATAACAATACCCAAAATAGAGCATACCGTGAGCTACCCAACTCACTCCTTTAAGCCTATATTCAGGAGCCTTGTAAATCACAATTTTCTCCTCATTCCTTCTATACATTCAGAAATTCCATATCTTGGCTGCTTCCACTAATTCGAATCATCATTTCGATGATTATAACTTAACCTATAAAATAAAAACAAGAATGTGCGTTTCGGGCTGTACCGACAAAGATTTTCTTTGAAAACTCAACATTTTTGCCAACCACTTAACTTTCTAAGCTAAGATTTCACTTAGGCCATAAATCAAACACATGGTGGGCATCTATGTTCCTTAAACCCTAACTTAGGAATTCACTTACAAATCATGCACAAACCATGAAATCAACCACACAATCAAGCAAGATAACATACAAGGAGCAAAACCTATGCATTAACTTTGAAAAATAACCAAGTTTTCATGGTAGAGAATTACCAACCTTGGTTTTTCCCTTGCTTGATTCTTGCCCAATTGAAGTAAGTCTTGCTTAATTGATGCACCAACCTTGCTCTCCACCTTCCAAGGACCAAAACCCTTGTAAAAATTCAAGAGAAAGCCAAAGAAATCATCACCTTCCCTCTAAGTGAAGCTCATGGCCATTTTCCAAATGGTTGGTTTTTTGCTTTTTGATCAGAAGAATGAAGACAATGACAAACTTTAACTAGTTAAATCTTCCATGATTTGTGATTACCCTCCACTTTCCTAATTGGAAAAGTGCCACACCCTGAAAACTTTACACCCCATCCTTAAAACAACTTTAAAAATACTATGGCACTCCAACCAATTGGGCAGTTCCCTCGCAGACACATACGCGACCCTTACTAAGCATCGGTACCGTACACCCTCTCAGGACGGGGCGTTATACAAGTACTCATGCTAACCTGAATATGCCCTTTGCTTAGCAACTTTTCTTCCTTCTCCCTTAAGATTTTGTTCTCCTTAGAACCCATCCTGTAATGAGGCATATTAGGAAAAGAAACACTCGAATCAGATCTATATATAAGTCAGATGTTACATAGGAGGTGTAACCTATCGGTAGATCCTTAGGAATCACATCATTAAACTCCATCCACAAAAGTCTTCACCTAATATTGGAATTTGAGTCTAATCAAATTTACTTTCTACTTCTCTCTTCACAACCATCAAATGCACTTCTCGGTTCTCCTTACATTCGCCCATAAGTGAGGATGGGTCATGAACATTAGTTAGAAAGTTCCTTCCCTCAACTTGTAAAGCCTTGGGTTGGTTCTTACTTTTTCGTAACTAATTCCTCTCTATCAATTTCAAAAATTTAGCAATATAGTCATTCACCTCCTATTACCATGTGTGTACATCTCTTATAAGCATAAAAATATATTGTCTGGGTGGTCCAAGGCAAAATCTACCTCGTAATAATTGTTTCATCCTACACGATGTTTGAACTAGACCACGCCCCTCTCATTTTCATCTCCCTCAATCTATCCCACTATACTGATGCTCTCCCTTTGAACTTATACAAATAAATTTAACCTTTCTATTCTAGAAGCTCGGTATATTCAAAGAACTTGTCTACCCTAATCAACTACCGAAAAACCCTCAATATCAAAATCATCAACCTTTAGTTTGTATTTGCTGCATCCTCTGAGTTTGGTTGTCACTATCTTCCTTCTTTTTGTCTACCACGTGGATTTAAAATTCACCAAAGCTCAGATCCTTATTTGAAATGTCATCAAATCCCCACATTAGCCTTCTTTGATTTCATATTTTAGAATACGATTAAAAGTAGGTCTAGCTGACCAATTCCTCAACCTTTGCTCATTGTCATTCCTATGCTCTTGCCAGCTGATCCTCAATAATGCATGCAATAGGAAATAAAAATAACACTCTAAAATAATAATATGAATAAAAAAAAATAATATCCCAAAAAAATAAAGATAATATCTCAAAACAACCAAAATAAGGATTTTGGTTGATTTGATCTAAGGTCATGCATCAAACTCAAATGGTTGAGGAGTGGGATGGGTATCGCAAACTCAGAATCCTATGTAACCCAAAATAAATAGAAGTAAATAAATAAATAAATATATATATATATATATATATATATATATATAAGATGCATGAGTGCTTTTGTCCTAATCTTTAGCTTGCACGAGTCTTCTTTAACCTTTCAAGAAGAATAGTATTATTCACTAGACCTTAGTAATTTGATAAATTTTAATATTTAATTCTTTATTATTATTTAAATTTAAGGTCATGTTTAGTTGAGTAGTTGATAATTGATTTACTCTCCACTGCTCTTGTAGGGTGTTTGGTAAGATACATAATAAGCTATTAATAGTTTATTATGGCTAAACAGCTTTTGATGGGGAAAAATTATAAATTATAGTTTTTTCTAAAAGTTCATATGGAAAATATATATTTCCACTTATCCTCTCTATCCTTATTTGTGTAAATATTTTAAATTCTCAAACAAATCTCTTTATTTTTATAAACTATTTATGTTACTTAATTATTTTATAATTTTGGGATAATAGTTTTATTGTTTAGTTTATCTTTTTTAATTGATATATATGAGTAGGCTTTGGTATACTTATGTTAAAACTGAAAAGTAGATTCCAAAAATTTCGTCTCCAAATTTATGATTTTTTTGTACTAGGAAAAAGAGAAAAAAGAAGAAAAAAGAAGAAAATCAGTGCAGAATTTTCTTCTTCTTTTTTTTTATTTATTTTTTATCTACTATTTGGGGATTAATTATTTTTGGAGAATCATATTTATAGGTATGGAAGAGAAATAAATCAAAAGATGGATGTGTCTACACCCATCATTTCATATATATTTGGTGATTTAATTAGAAAAAGTATGCTCGCAAATAGTGAACTTTCCATATTAACCCTTAAATTTTGAAAACTCTCTTCTCTCTCCTCCCATTCCACTGACCACCCTAGCCCAACCCACCCATGACCCAGCCACCCCCACCCCGCAAGCCATTTTTCTCTCCTTTTTTTAATTTTTTAACTCTTAATTTTTTATTAAAATTTATTTTTAGTATTATATATAAAAATTAGATTTTTATTTTTAAAAAATTTACGTTTATTAAGTTATTAATTATTATAATTAACTAGAATTTTCATATTAAAATTAATTTATTTTAATATATTAATTACCCGGAATACTATAATTAGAGTTAAAAAAAACTCTTATTCATTGATTTTTATCAAAATTTTTAATAGATTGGTTTTTAATAAAAAAAAATACATTCATATGTAATAATTAATAATATAATAAATAAGTAATTTCTAAGACTTTAATAATATTGCATACATAATTTATTTTCTTTTATGTCCATAATACTTTTATATTTATAATTTTCATATTTTGAATCTATTTTTATATTTTTTAAAATTTGATAAAATATTAAACAAATTTTTTTTTTTAATAAAAGAGTCATTATTTTTTAAATATAAATAAAATTCCTTTATTAAAAATTTATTTTAATTTCTAAATCTACTAAATATAAAATCAAAATTTATTTCTTGAAATATAATTAAATTCGTCACTTTTATTTTTTATTTTTATTTTACATATAGTTTGTAAGACATGAGAATATCCAAATTTCTCAAAAAGGGCAAAAATCGCAATTTCGGTTAAAAATCCGAAATTTATTCTCTGGATCTCGGATAACGAAACGGATTTCACCGTTGGAATCGTCTCGCGAAATCTAGCCACCACGTCGAATTTCGTCGAATTCCGAGACGGTCGGGGTTGGCACGTTTTTTGAGGCATCGAGTATCGGGGCGTCGTAAAACGAAATCTGATGTGACAAAAGTCACCTATAACATGTACACACGCTATTACACGCTAGACATGGTAGAGATACTGACGCCAAGAGGACGGCCAGATAGTCACTAAATGCCTAAAATCCAAGGCTTGGGGACATAATGGCATTATTTAAAAGTTTATGGGAAAAAGACGAACACCAATAGTGTTGTCTCTTACAAATGGTATGGAGAAAACGTGAAAGGGGAGATGGGATTTCCAGTACGATTTTTCACATTTTTAGAGAGAAGGACCTCCTTCTCTCTAGATTTCGAAATCCAACCGTCAATTCGCCTTCCAGGATGCTAAGGAAAGCTTCACGGATCGATACTCTTCTACATCGCGTTCCGTTCGGGAGTTTACGACAAACTCGAGTATGCATTTATCCACTGATTTTACACTTTGGCTTAAGTACTTGGAAGCCAGGTCAATGGAGCCATAGGGGCCGCTTGATATGTTCCAAATCTTCAAACCGGCGTGTGGAAATTTGGGACACTTTGGTCAGTCCGTATCAGTTTAGGACTAATTTATTTGTATCATAATTTATATAATAAATTGTGTTTTGGCAGGGAGGTCGGAAATGTAAGATGGAATTCGGTTCCACCAAGAGGAAACTGACAAGATGAGTGGGTCACTACCGACATCCCACTCGTTGTTAAATCATAAAACAAATTCTGCCAGTAAATTGACCAAAAGGTCCGCGGTTGGGTGTCAAACTGATGATATGAAAGGGTTTGAGTTGTGTGGAAATAGATAGGTTAATGTTATGATCAATGTGTTAACACAATGACATAATTATATAAAATATAAATTGTGTTTATGCTATTGAGATGATACCGTGAATCAAGCCAAGTGAGTTAATTTGTGGAGTTGGTTGATCAAAGAAATTAATAGGTTAATACTTGATATGTTAAAATGATGTCACAATTATATGGAATATAATGGCGTGTGTAGGCCATTGGAGATGAGATTGTGTTTAGCTCAAGTGAGCTAATTTGGGTGATGGTTGATATTGTTGAATTACATGTGGTGTAATTGTAGATTTGAGAATATATGTATATTGATATATTGGTTGAAAATGATTGAAATGGCATAATGCATTTCATATGCACTGGGGTAGTCCTAGAAATTAGGTGAGTGCATGACATGAAAATTGAAAGAAAATTAAAACGCTTTTGAAAGGAATTTCAAAGGATGAATTTCTGAGAATGGCCGGGAGACGGTCCAACAGATCAATATTTTTGATGAGGACAATGACTGCTTCGGTTCCCAACACATTCGCCCCTCGGAGGGGTAGTCCCATATTTTACCGATACCGGTAGTATAGCTCGAAACAATAAGAATTGTTTTGAAAAGAAAAAGATGTTTTCTCATACATGGCTTAGGCAAGTGTGAGAGTCGCGCGAGGACTTGACGTGTGGGTCAGTCATTTAGGACATTCAAG
Source organism: Tetrastigma voinierianum (assembly GCA_016808115.1). NCBI lineage: Eukaryota > Viridiplantae > Streptophyta > Magnoliopsida > Vitales > Vitaceae > Tetrastigma > Tetrastigma voinierianum. The sequence goes on along the minus strand of JAEQBH010005765.1, from coordinate 102,097 downwards.
TAGATCACGAATTTGCTTGAATGTGTTTACTTTGGAGCATTGCATATGCACTTAGGTGGAGAGTAGCCTAATTAGGATGATTCCACTATTGAGCATTAGCTCACCCCGCCGAGGAATATTATTTTCGTGCACAAGAGAGCGTGACAGGAGACGATCATCATAGAGACCGATTTAGAAGAAAGCCGGGTTATGGCTTTGGTATTATGGGATGTATGACATGTATTAGAATTCTAGAATTTTAATATATGCTCAGATAAGCATTTTCCTAACTCTTGAAACTATTGTGTATATAGTTGGGATATATTGGTTGAGTGATGATGCAGGCCTATGGCCATTATTTACCTCATTTGGGACCTCATGTGGTCGTTGGATGTGTTGGGACAGGTTATGTACTAAGGGTAGAGCTCCCATACAAAGGAGATCATTCGATTTTTGTGAGAGATGTCGTACCGCATAATTAACGCTTCCGCTGGCTGACAAAGATAGTCAACGATTCCCGGATTTGAGGCGCCACAGCCTTGGTATCGCAGCTTAGGTATACGAATACCTAGGAGCTCGGTCAGGTATCCATCACCACTGGTGGTCTGGCTGCAGGTTAGGTATGAGGATTACTTAGAAGGCACGGGACAAAACTAGAACACTGTATGTGTGTTTTGTGTGCAGATCATGTGAATTGATGTATTGTTGTGTGAATGGTAGTATACATGAATTGTTATGTGTTGTGTGAATTGGGTGCTTAGGCAATTAGCACTTGGTGTATTGGAAAATTTTTAGGAGTTTACAATAAACTGGAACAAAGAAAATAAATGAAATGAAATTGAATAAATTTTATTTGGGTTATAGGATAATGAAATAAAATTTTAATAAAATTTAAAGTTGAACTCATAAAATTTTTGAGTTGTATGGATGCGTGATTCAAGCTATTTGCAGATGTAGTAAGAGCAAGGAAGGCTACCGATTGAAAAATGAAAAAATGTGTTTAGGGCTTTTTGACAAGAAAACTGGAGAAAGTGAAGAAAATAAATTTTTTATAAATTTATTTGAGGTTCTCGAAAATAAGAAAATATATATATATATATATATATATATATATATATATATATATATATATATATATATATATATATATATGGCTTGGTATTTCAAGAGTCGGGAAAAAAATGTAATTAAACAAAATAAAAATCAAATAAAATGGGACAAATTTTTGAAAAATGAAATTTTCGAAAATAAAATTTTTGTGGATAAATTTGATTTAACATGAGAATTAGTTGTCTTGCATTGCATATAAATGCAGGGACATAGTATATGAACTGTTTGTGTAAGGAATAGTGTCTCTGGGTCGTGATCGAGTCAACAGAGACATCACGCTGGAAATTAACCTCACCATTTGGAACCGTGTAGATGGTTAGTCGAGGCGCAGGGGACGAGAGGACATCTCACGCAGGTAATCGGGTCACCACTCGTGATTTAATCGCAGGCCTTTGTTGAGGCCGTAGGTACTGCGCCGCCCTATAACACAAAGCAGCGAAAGGGGTAGTCGTGGAGGCCCTAGTAACCTCCAGGCCTAGGGCACATCATCCTCCGACATTCACAAGGAGGAGATCCACAAAGTGGGTGGTGCATCATTGGTTCATGTGCTGAGAAGGTGTTAGAGGCTATGGAAATTACCGACGCTTACCAGATCGACCAGCTGCCCAAACAGAGGGGCGAGGCTCAAGTACGCGGAATCAAGCAAAGACTCCTAGACCTGTAGAGGCTATGACATGGACAAGAGTTTCGTGATCGCTCATGGTAAGTACTTTCCAGATACTGCGAGGCATGCGAAGGCTCAGGAGTTCCTAGAGCTAAACCAGGGGACAATGACGGTGATGGATTACGTGGCTAGATTCACGGAGTTAGCCCATTTTGCTGATGATTACGTGGCCAACGCCGATACGCTACGTTGGGAGATTCAAGAATGGGTCAAGGTTCAGACCGGGGCGGGATCAGGACTTCGCTTCACGTGGATATGGCTCCATGGTTAGGACGGCCCTGACCATAGAGAGAGAAATCGAGGATGCAAGGAGCACTCGGGATGCGAGTGTTAAAAGAGGGAGTGTGATCGCTCTTCTAGTTTCGGGAAGAGGCGTAAGACTTCGCTTCACACAGAGTTTCAAGACTGCAACAGGATCGGGGCATCTAGTCACCAGACAGATATGTTATCTCCGTCGACAAATCTAGGCATGTGTGAGACGGATTGCCCCAGACGTGGATCCTGCATCGGGGACAGCTGGTAGAGTCCCGCTTAGCTGTAGACAGAGAGCAGGTATGGGCTCATTCTCCACACCCTAGCACAGGCCTGGTGAATCCGCTCTAGCTCTCAAATATACGAAAGACCTTCTAAGAAGACAGGGGCCGTGAGGCGAGTGTGGGTCGAGGTTAGGTACTGTGGACTCAAGCCAGACTTCTAGTCAGTAGGCGCATCATATGTTATTTCATTGTCTACCAAGTATATGGAGGCAAGATTGTCCTAGGAGGCAGAGATCTCGTGGTACAGAGACTGAGCGTTCAGATTAGCCGGATATGTAGGGTACGTTTCTACTCTTGCACTTGTTGGGACTAGAGAGCTGCTAAATTGGATGCATCATATTCTGCCTCATTGTTGCATCTTGCATGGCTTTGATTCGGGGCGTAGAGGTTAAGGCCTTTAGAGAAGCCAGGTGTAGATGTTCTTTCCTAGGATGTGGGGTGAGAGCCGACCGACAGGGCCTGAATTACGAGCGAGATTTCCGAGATTCGCCATGGTGGACCCGGAATGGGTTGTCACAAAGATGGGCATCATTAAGTGCTCATGTGCACTAGAACATCCGTCGAGTCCCCGCGGTGTACAAAGAGTGGTCATCTCATCACTCTTGGTGATGTGGGTTGAGTTTATTCGGACTACGCTCCAATGGAGACTCATAGTTCGACCAGGAAATGAAGAGTAATTAAAGTATCTTGGGCAAAGCAAGAAGGGGACCGTTAATCCCATAAGGTGAGAAGCCTAGAGTTAGGGTGAAGGAGACCCGCGGTAGTATCCGAGAGGTCCTGTGTGGGTAAGAGACCCGGAGATATCCCACTTCTGTGTGCGAAGAGACCCGGAGAGATCCCGACTTCGTGGTGGGTGTAAGTGACCCGAGGAGGTGATTCCACCCTCTGTGGTGGTAAGAGGACCAGGAGACGTCCCAAATGTGTGTGTAAGAGACCCAGAGAGACTTCAAATTTTTGCAGGTGTAAGAGACCTGAGGAGCTATCCCAAATTTCCGTGGTGGGTAGAGACCGTGGAGAACCAATTTCGTGGGTGTAAGACTCGGAGAAATCTCAAATTTCGTGTGGGTGTAAGAGACTGTGGAGATATCCGAAATTTCGTAGGAATGTAAGAGGCTCAGCAGAAGCCGGTGTTATGGCCGCCTCAGATGAAAACACACTCTGGAGATAGTTATCACGTGAGACTTAGAGTCAAAGATAGGAGCCGAAAGTGACTTTAGATTCGTTAACCCTTTGGAAATTGCATTGTGTTGCTGAGTCGCAAGTGTGGGCCTCTGGGATATAGATGTCATCTACGACATGGGACTAAGTTGACGGTCCATTGATTGTCAATGACAAGCACTTTGGGAAGGTCAATACACACCAAGAAGGAGTTTGCAGGGTAGGTTACACAAGCAGCGGATTTATACATGTATTTAGAGGATATGCTACGAGCATGCGTCTCGTCTATAAGGGTAGCTGATGGAAAGCAATTTTAGTGGAATTCGCCTCACAACAATAGTTAATGCGAAAGGTACAAAATGGGCACCATGAGGCATTGTATGGGAGGCCATGCGTGGGGATCACCAAGGTGTTGGACCAAGGTGGGAGAGAGAGCTCACGGTCCCGATTCGATTAGAGACACCTCCAAGAAGGTGAGCTTGATATTTACAACAGTTTTCTCGCGCCGTGAGCCGGCGTAAGAGCTAAGTGCAGATGTACGATCGACCTTTAGAGTTTGAGGCTGGCGATCATGCTTTCTTGAAGGTGATGCCTAAGAGAGGAGTGGCCGTGCTCCTAGTTTAGGAAGCTTATCACGAGGTTTACTGGGCCTTTTCGAGATACTCAAGAGGATAGGCACTGCGACCGGTATTGGCTTTATCGCTTCAAAGATGTCGTGTCCACGAGGTGTTTCACGTCTCCATGCTCCGGAAGTATATGCCAGATCCATCTCATGTAGTGGATTGGGGACAGATTGAGGTCGACACAGATGGGACCTTCGAGGAGGGACTAGTGTGCAATTTGGATAGTCGTGATCAGGTTTTGCGACGCAAGACCGTGAGGCTAGTGAGGGTGCTATGGCGTGCACTACGGAGCCGGAGGAGTCCACACTGAGCGAGGATTACCGATGGCCACATATCCTTTCTTGTTTAGGGATGAAGGTACGTGATTAGTTGTTTAATAATTAAATGACTAGTTTACATGCATGGTGATTTGACGTTGCATATGCATGTGAGTGATGTGATTGTCCATAATTTCGGGACGAAATTCCTTTTAAAGAGGGGAGACTGTAAAACCCGAGAAAATCCAAATTTCTCAAAAAGGGCAAAATCGTAATTTGCTAAAAATCCAAATCTATTTCTTCTCGATCTCGATAATTAAACGGATTTCACCGTTTGAATCCTCTTGCGAAATCTAGCCACCACGTCAATTTTGTCAATTCGAGATCTGGCCAGCTGGGCACGCTTTAGGCATCGAGGCACAAAGTCAGAAACGAAATCCGATGTGACAAAAAGTAACCTTATAACATGCAAAAATAGATGTTACACATGTTGCATGGGTAGAGAGATGATGGAAGAGGACGGCCGAGATAGTGTCAAATGTCGAAAATCCAAGGCTTGGGGACATAATGGGCATTATTTGAAAGTTTAAGTGGGAAAAAGACGAAATACCCAATAGTGTTGTCTCTTACAAATGGGAAAAAGGAAGAAAACGTGAAAGGGGGAGATGGGATTTATAACCGATTTTTCACATTTTTAGAGAGAGAAGGACCTCCTTCTCTCTAGATTTTCGGGAGATCCGACCGTCGGAATTCGTCGGGACAAGAAGGAAAGCTGCTCTACGCATCGAGGCCTACGCGTGGGTTCCGGTTTTGGGAGTTTTTGACAAACTCTGTGAGGTAGGGGATTTATCCTACTTGGGTTTTACACTTTATATAAGTGTTTTGTGATGTTTGAGTTGATTGAGGCCGTGAGGGGTCGTTTGATCGGTTCCAAATCTTAGAACCGAAGTGTGAAAATTTTTGGGACACTTTTGGTCAGTCCGTATCAGTTTAGGGACTGATTTGGGTATTTGTATCATAATTTATATAATAAATTATGTTTTGGTGAGTAGGAGGCCTTTAAATGGGTGATGGAATCTTGGCTCACCAAGAGGAACCGATGATAAGTGGTCGCTCTGTCGACAGCCCACTTGTTGCTGGGACTGTTAAAAACAGTCCCGGGTTTGTGCAAATTGGACCAAAAAGGTCCATGTGTTGGGTGCTTGAAATTGATGAAATGAATGGCTTGAGTTGTGTGGAAATAGATAGGTTAATACATGATTCTAATGTGTTAACACAATGACATAATTATATAATATATATAAATTTTGTTTGTAAGCCATTGGAGATGATACTGTGAATTGCTCAAGTGAGTTAATTTGTGGAGTTGGTTGATCAAAGAAATTAATAGGTTAATGCTTGATATGTTAAAATGATGTCACAATTATATGGAATATAATGGTGTGTGTAGCTTGTATCGAGATGATTTTCAGTTTAGCTCAAGTGAGCTAATTGGGTGACGGTTGATATTGTTGAATTACATGCGTGTAATCAGAGATTCGAGAATATATGTATATTGATATATTGGTTGAAACGATCAATGGCATAATGCATTTCATATGCACTGGGTAGCCTAGAAATTAGTGAGTGCATGATAATGAAAATTGAAAGAAAAACGAAAAACGTTTGAAAGGAATTTCCACAAGATGAATTTCCTGAGACAGGCCAGGGGAGACTTCATTCAATGTATCATTTCGAAGGAAGATCACGACTGCTTGAAGGTTCCCAACACATTCGCCTCTCGTAGGGTAGTCCCATATTTTTACCGATAATTTAGTATACCAAAACAATAAGAATTGTTTTGAAAAAGATGTTTTGTCATACATGGCTTAGGTATGTGAGTGGTGCCTGCGGAGGACGGATGTGGGTTTAGTCATTTGTATATCCAAGTAGGATCACGAATTTGTTTGAATGTGTGTTTACTTGAGCATTACATGATTTGAAGGAGAGTAGCCCACTACAGGATTCCACTATCGAAAGCATTAGCTCACCCTGTCGAGGAATATTATTTTCAGGTACAGGGAGCGCACGAGGAGACGGCTCATCATAGAGACCGATTTAGAAGAAAGTCGGGTTGTGGCTTTGGTATTATGATGTATGACATGTATTAGAATTCTAGAATTTTAATATATGTTTGTATAAGAGTATTTTCCTAACTCTTGAAACTATTGTATATAGTTGGGATATATTGGTTGAGCGATGATTAGTGGGCCCAAGTGGCCAGGCTATTTACCTCATTTAGACCCTACGTGGTCATTGACGCTGGGCTGTGACAGTTATGTACTAAGGGTAGAGCTCTCCATACAGCTGAGACTCTCCCGATTGTGGAGAGATGCCGTTGGGTCACCCAAGATACACGTCTGCTCCGTGGTTGATTCGTAGCTCACTGCACTCCCTGATCACACATGTTTATTTTTAAAGGAATTTTAAGTGTATTTTAAGGAATTTTATGTATAATTGATTCCTTAAAATATTGACATTATAAAAACTGTTTTAGGTAAAACTGGTTTACCTAAAAGTAACAATAGTATCATCTAAAAGTACCACAATAGATCACATGATGTACCAGTAGATTTATATTGAGTATTATCATTTCTTGAATATACTAAATAAAAAAATTATTCATTTAGTATGTTACTGTTAATTTTTTATGAAAAAATTATTTTACTTTTTAAAATTTATTAAATGAAAAATCAAAATATTTTTTTAAATATAAATAAACAATTCATTATTTGTAATTTTGTATTTAAATTTTATGTATATTTGATTCATTAAAACAAATTAGATTTTAATCAAATATTTAATATTTTAATTAAAAATAAAAAAGAATAGTTGTGATTTCAATATTTTGTTTTGTTGAAATTTTCAATTAAATAAACTAAAAATTAAATAATATTTTTTAAAACTAAAATAATAGTATTTCTATTGAATTCTTGATAAAGAAGTTAAAATAATGATTAATTTATTTATATTTTAAAATAATGATATTTTTATTTTATTTTTAAATTTATGTTTACTATTACCAAAATTTTAAAATAAACTATTCTAACAAACATACTTTTATATAATAATTTGTATTTATTTAATAATTAATAACCTAATAAACATAATTTTTATATATAATACTAAAAATAAATTTTAATAAAAAATTAAGAGTTACAGATAAGTATCAATTAATGAGAAGCAGGAAAATAAAATTAATTGAACTGACCTCGCATGTGCTCTAATTTATCAACCAAGGCTCTTTTCCCTATTCCAACCATGATGCTTTTGCCGAGAAGATCTTTTATAAGATGTCGAGATGATGTTGTCATTGTTGTTACTGACGTATGACCTTCGAGGTATTAGCTGCGGTAATGTAAACTCAAAGATGCGATCCAACTACTGTGAGTCGACTGCCTCTTCGATGATTAAGTCATAAAAAACACAGAGATGAGGAAAAAGGAAGTTCGCATAATTTGATTGTATATATCTCTCTCGTGGGGATCTTCCTAATTTCTATATTGCAATCTCTGTCCTGATCTCTGAAGGAATCTCCAATTTTTAGAGATAAATATGTTTTTCCTATTTATGATCGATATTCCTTATCAAGGATTATTCTTCGAGAAATATGGGATTTGGAAACTATGAAATTTATGGATAAATATCCTTCGCGTATTTCTAGTCTTTATCCATTTATTAATAACGAACTTGCCATATACGTATGATAGCCACCGTGGGACTTAAAACCTGTGATTTCGTCGTCCCGGTTAGCCTTCGAGGAGACACCCCGGCTTTCACATACTGGCCGGTTTCTCCTTCTAAGTAGTGCCTGCTTTAATACGTAGGTGGCCTGCCTCTTGACATCAAGGCTAGCGGGTCAGTCCATTAAAACAACAGGTCTGTTACACCATGGTACTCATAATACCTCCCTTTCCCCTGTACCGGAACTTTGTGCTTTTTCAATTAGGAAAAATACTGTGTTTTAAATCTCAAGTGTGGAAGGCTGACAAGATTGGAAAATTCATGATTACCTTGAACACGCCGAAAGGTGAAAGAAGTTAGGTCACAACACATGTAGGTAGTGCACATCTCCCAATATGTCTACGACGCATGATGATCTGACGACACAATTAATGCATATGTTGATATTTTACCCCTATGTATAGGGGTTAGGTTACGAATTCTGCTTCTTTTACCATTTCACAAAAGCTTTCATCTGTTGCAATTTTTTTTCTCTCATGTGCTTTCAGAATCGCTGTTTCAAAGCCATCATTGTGAGCCTCTCGACGCCTTTAAATTTTTCTGAGTTTTTTACAAACATTGCTCGTGATTGCTCGTTATGGGTGCATCCACCATTCATTGAAGGGGCTCTAGTGACAAAGCTTATAGCGCTTTCTCGAGATCAGCTTGGAGTCATCCCATTAGATTTGGTTATTAGTGTGTTGTCAAACCTCAAAAGGGGGTTTCCTTTTATCTCTCCCATATTTTGACGTCTTCACTCCTTTAAGGTCTTCAAGCTTATCCTTTTCTTTTCCTTTTTATTTTTTGTTTGTTTGTCTGTAGTATGGCAAGAGGTGAGGAAGTGACTTCTACTAATTCCGCCTGGACGTAAGAGGTTAGCCCCAGAATAGCTCACTACAAGCACTTTGTTAATGCTTATGTCTCGTGGGAGGAGCTTGAGATCTGCCAAGTCTCGATTAACATTAGTCCTGAGTCATAGACAAAGCCTTGTCTCAACCGTAGGATGTGGGCGATAATAGAGTCTACTTCACCCCCGGAGCTACTGTTACAGACTTCGCTTTCCCATCTCGTCACAGAAACAGCTCCTCACTTTACTCGGGCACCTCTTATGCTCAAACATCCGAATGTCTGTCGAATTTTTGGCGGGCAGGCAGCCGAACTCTCTACCAATAAGATCTCACTAAGGTAAAATTTGCTTGCTACACTTAAGCTTCGGGATTGAGAGTCGCTTATCTATGTCGGCCTATAGTCCCCAGCTACAATTTGTAATTAGGCTCCCGGACTCCTTGAAAACTGAGGCAAAAGAGGTTGTCTTAGTAAAAGGGCCATGGTATGAGACATCAGGCTCTCTTAGTCTCCCGTTTGACCCGAACCAATCCCTAACGTTCTAAGTTTGTCTTAGCTTAATGGGGCTCGCCCTTTTTTTTTCTTTGAGATCACCTACATTCTGAAGTGGCCCTTTTCGTCAAACTTTGCAGGTAAGCGTAGGCGAGGCCGCTAGCCGGGCTGGGCGGAGAAGGCCTATAGTGTATCGATTTCCGCCACTTGAGATTACCGAGGCGGAGAGTAATCACGAAATTCCTCCCGTCCTGAAGAACTTACTTCGAGTTAGGCACTCCAGCTTACCATTACATTGTCCCCATCATCCCCAGCCCGCTGCTGGCAGAGCTTGTTAAGGGAGAGCACTTTGTACTTGTCAACCTTTTCAAGTCTATCCCCGGCAGCTCTTCACAAATGGGTTTTGCTCAAGCCGAGGTCACTAAATGAGCCTTGGTGAAATCCGTTTGACCCGACCAATTACCTTTAGCTGAGCGAGATCCACAACCTACCCCCCAGGCGACGAAGAAGAAGAAAGCAAAGAAGGGTGGACAAACCAAGGCTGCCAGCGCGAGACTAGAGGGCTTTGTGGATTTGACGGATCTAGTCACTAGTGAGCCGACTAAGGAAAGGAGGACGACATGTATGGCCTTGCTGCTGGATTCGTCACACAGATGCGCAAGCGAGTTGTGAGCTCATGGGGAGAAACTACCCTCGTCTTTGAAGTGCCAATCGAAAAATAGCCCAAACGGTCTGGTCCGGATAGAGAGGCTCAGAACATCCCGGTTATTATTGCTATAGATTCTCCTGACCGCCTCACGCCTTTGCCGCTTTGGAGGGTGTCGCTTCAAGAGGCTCCTAAGGCTGCAGTATCACCGGGAGGATGGGGTTCTAGCCTGGGGCCTCCCAATGCCGATAGAGCATGGAGAGGCCAATCGGGAAATAGCCGATAAGCTTTCCTTCTCGGCTAGTCTTGCCAATGCCGTAAGATAAAGGGTGCTGGCAAGCTGGTGCTCAACTCACCCGTCATCCTGATGAAGTGGGAGCAGTCTTTGACTGTCGCCCCTGTCCTGGATCCCAATACCGCCTAGTTGATCATCAATCGTTGAAGTCCCTTCAACCAGAGGGAAACCTCTATCGCTAACATGTGCGACCTCTACCCCACCATCCATTCCATACTAGTGGTGGTGCTTTCAGAAGAGTGTTTCATCCGCTTTCCCAACTATTTGGACAATAAGTCTTATCGCTGATCAAGGACGCAATGCACATGCACAACCATGATTTTTTTTTTGCTTCCTCGTCTCATCTGCAGTTGTCACCGGGCCCGCATTATCGTGTGCTGTAGAGCATAGGAACATTATCTCTCGGGCCGATGATGTCGAAAGTAGCTGTGATGCTATGCTCAGTTCGTTGTCTCCAAACACAATGCCCTAGATGACGCCCTTAACAAGGCCAAGGCTAAGTCTAGGTATTGGGAGTGAAAGGCTAAGGAGGGTACTGAAAAAGCCACAGGCGCGGAGAAGGAAAGGGATGAGGCTAAGGGGAAGCTCACCCTTCGGGCTAGCCGTCACGCAACTGCACGAAAGGCACGAGCGTAGGATGATCGCTAGGGTCCGAGACACCGCGCTGCGCAGAAGCCGCGCAAGGCCGAGGCTGGTAATTCACACCCATTGATACCGAACGGACGCCCTTTTCTCTACGGAGCTTGGGGATCTGCAGCGATGAAGTGTCCTCCCTTCGCCCCCAAGCCGATAAAAACAGCAGTCATGGAGAAGAATCACTAGAAGGCCTTGGAGGTGATCTTTGCTTATGGCTACTGATGTTGTATGTTCATACACAATATCTGGTGGGAGCTAACTCGTAGGTTCCGCACTATGATGCCCGACTCCTCCAACCCGCTGTAGCCCTGAGTTCTCGCGAACCCTAGTGCCCCCGCTCTAGTAGCTGGGTTGCCGAGGAAACGGGAGCAAATTCTCGAGATGGATCTGATCGAGCCGGCCAAGGATCCTAAGGAGAATGTCTTCGTCGGGGATCGCACCGATTTTGCCTCTTACTTCTCTCCTCCCCCTTCCTCCTTTTTTTTTTTTTGCACTTCCGTAGTGGGCCTGCTTTGGGTCACCAAGACATACATTTATGTCACCACACTCATTGGTCGTATTTTAATGAAACATTTCGGGGTATTCTCATGCAATGAATCCTTACTATTTCTCATCCTTTCCGAGAACATTGGCTAGAATGGTTAAGCCTTTTAAGAGCTAGGAGATGGTAGAGATCGTGCCTAGGTCAGTAGGCAAGGCACCATTCTTGGGCTTTAGCCAACAGGATTAAGAGCTACTGTTATGCTTAAACATGTGTCAACAGGCTATGAGCCACGAGGTTGGCTCATTGAAAGTGCCAACAGGCTAAGAGCCACATCTCTGGTCTTTTGAAAGTGTCAACAGGCTTAAAGCCATAAGTCTGGTCTGAAGTGCCGCAGGCTTGTGAGCCAATGCTCAAGATTTTGAAAGTGCCAAAGGCTAGAGCCATAAGTCCGGGGTCTTTGAAATTGCCGGCTTAGAGCCATAAGTCTCGGCCTTTGAAAGGGCAGTGTGCTTAGAGCCACAAGTATGGCTCCTTGCAAGTGTCGCAGCTTAGAGCCACAAGTCTGGGCCTGAGTGCGCAGACTTATGAGCCAGCAAGTCTAGTCTTTTGAAAGTGTCAGTAGGCTTGGAGCCACATCTGGGCTTTTGCATGAGGGCATTTACAAAGATTGAAAGAAAACACTTCAAAGGAAAATTTTATTAAATAAGGGAACTTTATTGATATTACATCTTAAGATGCGTAGCATTCCACATCATAGGTATTAGAGTCGCGTCTAGTTTATTGAGTGTGTATGAGCCAGCTACCCCCATTTTCACTATCATGTACGATCCCTCCCATCATTAGAACTACTAACCATCAGTCAATCCATGTTTTCAAAGACCCTTTCTTAAAATTAGGTCTTCGACCGAACGTACGTAGTCTTACAGAGCCCGTTGTATAGATTCATCCTCGTCGTACGAGGATATACGTGATAGCGGCCGGCCTCTAGAGCTCGTTTGCCATATCTAGGTCTTTGATGATGGTTTCAATATTAGTCTTGTGACGCCCCAAATCCCGGAGGTCCCGTTGACAACCTGTAACATGCGAAATACCTATGGGTATTGCATCTCGATACCACACTATCATGTCTCATTGACTGAGACCCATTTATCCATACTCAAGAATAAACAAGGCTATATTACCATAATCCTTAAGAGTTTAATTACATTACTCTTATACAAAATTATATCAAAACTAGTTTGTTCTAATACATGTTTTACAAAATAAAATCAAAGGCAACCAAATTTTCTTCACACATGTCCCTACCGAGGCCGCCCACCCACATTACGACCTGCACTCTCGAAAGGGGGTCCCACGACGATGTGAGCAATGCTCAGTAAGGATAACTCCTACAAGGGCTACTCCCCACCTAAGTGCACATGCAATGTCATGTTCACACAATAATACACACATCAACATTCCGATGAAGAATAGGCCAATTCTAAATGGAATCCTACATGCCATAAAATGAGATGTGACTCACCATGCCCCATGTCTTGAGTTCTCACAGACTCCCTCACACAATGCCTAAGCCCATGTGTGAAAAACCACATTCTAGAGATTTATTTAATGATCATTTTTAAACAAATTTCATTTGTTTATAAACCAAAAGTTTTTCGATGACACATCACAATGATCATTTTATATTCAAAAATCTACGTAAGGCTCTTTTTGTGTGGAGCGATTTTGGTGCCACCGCGCCTCCGCAAACCTCGTACACTTTTACGCTTTTCACTCGCTCTGTGGACTAAGGCCCGACCATAATTGGCGGGTTTTTCACCCGAGGGGGATCTATCCCTCTTGTTGATACCAAAGACATATCTGCTTCATGCAACTACATCGACTCTATCGGGACGCTGGTCATCCCATTTACCAAGTCCACCCAAACAAACACCAAACGCAATGTCGATTTACCAACCATGAACTCACATCGAACCCAATGCGATGCCCTCTGCACATGCAATGCAAAATGCCATTCCATGTTAGCTCATGTTACATGTATAATACCCTACATGGAACAATTTATAAACCGTACTTAATGCCAAGTACCATGGATAATTATATCGAAAGCATATAATTTACATCCATTAATGCTAATATCTGTTACACCCATATATCAACATATTTACAACACATTCAACATGTTATTAAATTTCCAACAATAACACAAAAAAAAAAAAAAAAAAACACACCAACTCTCCATTCCTAACCATAAATCCGACAATACTTAAATTGAAACAACAACTGACTCCATTCCATACCCCATCTTTATTTTATTTTTATTTTTTTTAAAAACTTTTTAGATTGTCATTAACAGCTATAAATTTAGCTTACAAAATGTACCCTCAAACTCTACCTTCAAAATATTCCTAAAAAACAAATTCACAACAAAATCCAAAGATATATTTTCCAACCTACTCGATACCGCCTCTTCTGTAACTAGTTCGAACCCGTCCAAAAACAGCTCCCAATGTCCGAAAACTCAATCGCATGGTTGGGGTTGAACCACATGGCTACTACAAATAACTAGTGTAGGAAAGAAAACCCTACCTCTTTTTGTTTTGGCACCTACCAGAGCCTCGGGTCAGAAAACCAACTTAATTCTATAGCTCATCAACTTCCGACCGTCGAACACTGAATCTGGAGTGCATGGCCAGCTTCCCTCTCCTTTTCCCTTTATTTCCCTTTTTCCTTCTTTCCCACGCATAGATTTTTTTCTCTTCTCTTTTGTTTTCCTCTCCTTTCTTTTCTTTCTTCCTTTCTTTTCTTTTTCTCTTTTCCTCCTCCACCAAATTTGTTTTCCTTAGTTTGATTCAAAAAGAGGAAACTTCCTCTCACTTTCCTATTCCTCCTCACATTTTGACTTCTCTCACCACCTACCACATCTCCAAGGTGAGCCAATGAATCTTTTTCCTTTTACTACATTCATGTGTGTCATGTGTCACATGGACACATGCATTAGGTGGCAATTGCCACACCACATGTCTCTCATGCCATGTGCACTCCTCTAAGCTTACCATTTGGCATCCACATGGTCATGCTGTGTGGCACCCCCTCCATGTGTCATCTGACACCCATGCCTCGAAATACGTGAAATTACAACTGTCTCGTAATCCAACGAAATTCGATTGGGTAGCTAGATTTCCCGAGACGATTCCAATGGTGAAGTTCGTTTCATCATCCGAGATCTAGAAAATTCTGTGTTTTTCAACTCCGTACTATAGCGACAAATTATCGTTTTGCCCTTTTCAACAAAAATTGCATTTTTTTCCCTTGTGTTTTACAAGTCTTTCAGGATTTCAACCTCAAGTGTGGTCATCCCAATTTCTGTAGGAATTATGACTTCCATCTCATGTGAGGACTATAAGACTCCGCCGACTTCCGATCGGGTCATTCTATGTGCCCAAAGAACTCTTAGTAGCTAGTCCACCTATTTCCCCTTAGCCGAATGTAGACGTTTTTTCAAAGCCATCAAGAGGGTTTTGTTGGATGCTTCCCGCCTCGGCCATCGCTTCCGGTATCGCGGTTGGCACACCCTATGATCTTAAGCTCTCGTAGAAACTTCAGACACGCCGTTGTCAAACTATGGCCCATTGTCGGGCTATAATCCATCGTATTCCATTGAAACGATGCCCTCCACATGAATCAAAGACATCTATTCCATGATGGAGGCGAAGGCTTCCAACTTCTATCCATTTACTAAAAATAAATTTGGTAACCAATAGTAGCTTTTCCAGTTTCAAAGCAGAAAGTGGTCCTACTATATCAATACTCCACCTGGCAAATGGCAGGACTGATGGTGGCTAGGTCTCTTGAGCCCGCATCCTGACACCTGGGCTTTGCTGCTGGCAAATACGCACTTTCGACGTAGTTTGACCACATCTATTTCATATAGTTGACCAATAATCTTTGTATAGCCCAGAGCTAAATTCTCGCACCCGAATGGTTTACGTATACCCCTTCATGGAGTTCAGCCAGTATATACTATTCCTATTGAGTGGTGAGACACTTAAGATACGGCCCATCTAGAGACCGCTTGTATAATTGCCCGTTTATCAAGGAAAATCTCACCACCTGGACTTAGATCTTGTGGGCTCAACTCTTTTATCCAGCATGTCTCCCGAGCTTAGATAATGCATTATAGGAGTCAACCAAGAAGGGCCTACTTCATCTATCTGACTTACCCGATCACTAGGTCAGACCACGTCACGTGCAGAGATTGTGCCACTGCGCTTCTTTATTAGGATGGATGCGGCCACAACTGCCAATGCGTCTACCCTTTCATTCGAGTCCCTTGGGATATGTTTGAGCCTCCAAGCCATAAAACTCCCTAGTCGCCGGCTTTCGACTGCACTCCACATAGCCTTGCCATGCTACCGGTCTCGCTTCGAGATTCTCCGTTTACCATCCTACTACCGCCTGAGTCACTATGTATATGAGTTTCTCTCGATGATACGGATCAGGCGAGATCTACCCATGCTAGGATTGCTTCATATTCAATCTTGTTATTAAACACGGGGAAGTCTAGTCATATAGCTTGCTCTACCCTTTCCCCTGTTAGGGCTTTAAGTTGCAAGCCGACTCCAGCTCCCGTATGGCTAGAAGTGTCGTCCACATTAAGAATCAACCAACCACTGCTATCCTGGTCTACATCCAACTAGGGTAGTTCTACTAAAAGATCCTCTAATACCTGCCCCTTCAACGCTGCGAGGCTTGCGCTCAGATATCGAACTCGGCGAAGCCTACACCTGCCCATCGAGCCATCCTTCCCGATGTCGCTTATGCATCGTGGCTCAAGAAGGGAGATTCATCAGACAACGATAGGATGTGCCCGGAAGAGGGTGAAGCTTCTTAGTCGCCACACGCGAGGGTCAACGCGCTTTGTTCGAGACAGGTGTACCGAGTTTCTGCTTCTGTCAAGGATTTGCTTATGAAGAATATTGGTCTCTTTTTTCAAGTTGCCTTCTTTCAACAAAGTTGTACTTACTCCAGACTTCTAACACTACTGGGTAGAGATAAAGTGTACGCTCGCCTCGGGCTAGCCCGACCGTGGTTCAATCAAATATTGCTCGACGGCTTATGAAAGCTTCGATGACATTCCTCATTCCATTTAGCCTCGCTTCCTTTAACGTGATAAAAAATGGCTTTAGCCAATCTATGAAATGGGATATGAATCTAACGAGGGCCGCAATCCACCGCCGCCTGCTATACTTTCGCTACGTGAGAAGCCCGAAGTCCATTATAGCTTGAAGCCAGCACAGGTTGGCCTCCATTCCTCGGGGGTCACCATAAAACCTAGAAACTTGCCCGAATTGACTCCAAACGTACATCTCAAAAGGTTGAGTTTCATGTAGTACCTTGCACAGCTTAAAGACCTCCCGTAGATGTCGATGATCGGCTATTTTCAGATTTTACAAGCATGTCATTGATATAGGATTCCATAAAGGTTGCCCAACAACGGTCGGAATATCTCAACTACCAATCTTTGATAGGTTGCCCCAGCATTCCTCAATCCAAAAGGCATCACATTGTAACAGTATAACCCGTGAGGTGTAATGAAGGCTGTTTTCTCTGCATCAGGCGGGTGCATGAGAATCTGATGATATCCATAGAAGGTGTCCAGAAATGACAGTATCCCATGCTCGGCTACGGAGTCAATAATTTGATCTATAAGCGGCAATGGGAAACTATCTTTTGGGCACGCTTCGTTGAGGTCAATGTAATCTATACATACTAGCCACTTGTCGCCCTTCTTTTGAACCACCACTACGTTAGCTACCCATTCAGAGTACTTTACTTTCACAAACCCCGCTCTAGTAAGCTTGCCTACCTCCATCTGAATGATCTGATGGCGATTCGGGTGAAAATGCCTTACTTTTTGTCTCACTGGTTTGGTCATGGAGATGATGTTTAGTTTGTGAGAGTCCACCATTAGATTAATTCCGACCATATCCGAGTGGCTCTAGTCGAAAACATCTATGTTACTCAACAACACAGTCAGAATCGTTTTTCGTCATCGATCAGAAGAGAAACCCAAGATAAGTGAACTTCTTCACTCGTCCAACATTGCTTTTCTCGGGGGTCCATGTACTCACCGGATCCTTCTCCTCCGCCCTGATTCAGCGATTTAACTATGATTGCTACGGGGCTTGATCTCGAGGGAGAACCTTTCGAGGCCTTCCCTCTTCCGTTCCCCGCATGTGATAATTGATAACATTGCCTCGACTAGCCGACCGCGAACTCGACCATCAAGAATAAATAATCGACAATTTGGTGGTAGGTCGAAGGAACAACTTTCATCGAATACAACCAGGCCCGCCCCATTATGGCATTGTTAGGACCCAAGTCTCTAATGACCGAGAACTAGGGAGAGTGACATCTCCTAGTGTTATGGTAGTTGCACCATTAAAACCGGAGAGAATTCGCCCTGCTGAATTCAGCACCCCTAAGGAAAGCCTCATCTGGTTAAGGCGGGTAGTTGCAACAAATCTTCTGTGCTACCAAGATCCACCAATACCCTATGCACATCAAAACCACTAATACAAAGGGTGAGTGCTAATGCATCATAATAGGGCACAATAATCCTGTTCGGGTTGACATGAGGGAAGGATATGGGGCCATCTATGGGCATGGTTTCTTCACGGATGCCTTCTATGTGGATAGCATTTACCCTGGCTTTGACTATGGCAGCTCTTAAGATCTTCTTCTATTGACACTTCGACTGATACTAGTCGTCAGATGGGCCGCCCAATATATAATTTATGAATGGTCTAGGTTCTAACAGAAGCACGACTGCAATTCTGTCTGTTGTCGGCCCTGACTAATCTTTGTGATCTGCTTCTTTGATAAACTTCCTAAGATGCCCAACTTTGACCAGTTTTTCCACTAAGAATTTTAGGCTCCAAAGACTCATTTGCCTCATGCCTATGATCTCTATGATAATTGCATCGCAAGGACTTGTTTCTTTGTGAAGGATCTGTCTGGATCGGTGCAAGCCATTTAAACTCTGTCAAATCACAAATGAGGGGTAATAGCCTTTCATACAAGATGTTAAAGGGGGTGAACTGCGGGGTCTATCTCTTTTTCTGTGACTAGTCACGGGATTGTTTCTAGCCTCTCCGCCCCTTCAACCTCCTGGCGGCTTCTTCCAGATGCCTTATAAACCTTCGCCGACTAACTCATAATCATGACGCTTGTTGCCGCAAGGACGTCGTCTCCCTCCAAAGACGAGTACCCATTCCGCCCCGCTTGTATAATTCTTCCATTGTCTCTGGTGGGTCTAAAGATAACGACTAGAAGAACGCGTGGAAGGCCTAAAGCTTCTCCTAAAGTTCTGGAGGACCACATCCATGCTGTAAGATTCCATCTACCGAACGGTTTGCCAAAATCTCCTCATGAAGTCTCGAATAGATTTCGATTCTTACTTGAGAATAGCCTGTAAAGAGCTAATGTTCCTCTTTTGTTGCACCGAACAAAGGGTACAGATATTAATCCCATTTCATAGGTTATTGAATGAGTTTATTAAGTTGCGTGGGAGCATATGAAACCAAGCTAACGTGACCCGCAATCATAGAAAAAACACTTTACACAACGCACGGTCATTGCTAGAGTTTAGTATCATTTCTTGATTATAGTGGAGCATGTGATCGTAAGGGTCAACAAAGCCGTCAAAATGGAAAAAACGGGTATGACGAACCTGCGAGGTGGCTCATAGTCAAGAATTCGTTGCCCTAGGGGCGAGGAGAGCTGCTCGCCTGTCCCGAATCGAGCGACTAGCAAAGATAAAATGCTCCGCCAGACTAAAGGCAGATGTAAATGGCATTGATGGCATCTCGCCTAATGTGCGCACTAACGCCACATTTAGTGGCTCGACCGGGCCGGTTCTACCCCCGTCAACATCTCCTTGCTCGGCAAGATGCATTACTAACTAAGATCTCTAAAGGCATGGCAAATACGAGGTCCTAATGCGATTCGCCTTGTGTTCTTGTCGCGAGAGGCCCAAAGGCTGAACCACCGAGGATAACTCATCTGTCAGCATTAAATTTCGCTTCGAGATAATGGGCTCCTTCCCTCTATTGCAAGGGACTGGATGCAAAGCTCGACCGTTATCTTTCACATCTCTTCCACCAAGATCGCTTTTCCAGCTCGCGAATCGATCATTCTCACGCAGCGTCAAGATGATCTTACACCTCTATCCGCCTCGCTTGTTCCTCCCTGCTTCTTCCACGCCCCGTGCCAATAAAGGAATTGATCTTTCCGCGATTGGATCATCAAGTTGTTTTGACATCGCGACGCTTCGAACTTAATCGACGCGGGAGGGAAATCGACAGAGCCACTACCTAAGGAAGGGTCGCTAGATAGTCGTTAACCCGTATGCCTGGCAAAACAGAGACGTGACTTTCTATTCGCCTGCCGCACGGCGCCACTATTGTTACCTTGATCACCCTGACCTGTGGCACGCAGCCGCAATGTAAACCCAAAAAGGGCGATCCAAAGAATCCAAGAGCTCTGCCAATTCCTCCGATGATTAAATCAACAAAATGGAGAAGGGAGGAATACAAGTTCATGTACTGGGATTGCATATCTCTCCTCATGGGGGATCTTCTTGATTTATAGATAATGGTCACCAAATCTCCCTCCTATCTCAGGAAGGAATCTCCTATTTTTAGGGATAAATATGTTTTTCCTTATCTAGGACTGATATTCCCTTATCAAGGATTATTCCTCCGAGAAATATGGGATTTGAAAACTAGGAAATTTATAGATAAATATCTTTCACGTATTTCCTGTCTTTATCCATTTATCAACGGTCTGCCATATACCAAGGATAGCCAAATTTAAAATCCTGCACTCAAGGTCCTCGGTCGACTCCTTCGAGAAGATTGACCCTTGGCTTTCATACTCGGGCTTCTAAGCTCCTATCTAAGTAGTGCCCCCGCTTGAATACGATAGGTGGGTAGTTTGGTCGTCACATCATATCCATTTGCCTAGGCCAAATGGCCATCAACACAAGAAATGTGGTCCAAACACTCACATAGATCACAAACACACATGATGATGCAAGTACAATTAAAATATAGAGAATAAGTTTAAAGATTTAAGTTTCTAAATAAGCTCTTCTTTATAAAACTTATTTTAAAAACTGTTTTCAAAATTATTTTTCAGGAAATATTTTATACACAATTACTAAAAAGAAACCCAGTTTTTTCTCACTTATCTAGTTTATTAAGTTTTTAGGTAAAACTTTTGCCAAAAAGCTGGACTTATTTGGAATTAGTTTGAGATGTGTTAGTGTACTAAACCAGCTAATTAGTATTTTATTTAACCATTATTAGAAGCCATAGCAAGTAAGAGCATGTTTGGTCACTATTTTTTAAACTATTTTATTCTAAAATAAAGATAACAAAAAAATATAGATCATTTTTGAGACTTGTTTGGTTCCTATTTTTAAAAAATGTTTTATGATCAAAACAAGGAAAATAGAGAAAACACGTTTGATTCTCAATTGTTTTTTAATCTAAAATTCACTATAAATTTTAAAACAAAATAAGAACAATTTTTTGAGAACACCAAAATTGTGTTATTTGTGTTTTCAAAAAGGAGAACCAAATAGGCTCTTGATTTCCCCCTTTTTTTTTATAAAAACCAAAAAAACATTAAATTCAAAAAATAAGAACATTTTTCCCATAACATCAAAATGATGTTTTCTATGTTTTTAAAATCTGTCCTTCAACAAACAGGCCCTAGATTTCTTATGTTATATGCAAAAATAGATATTCTGTTTGGATTTGTTGTACCATGACCAGGTTGTACTTTTAAATAATCCAACTTGGTCAATTGAGCAAAAAATCTGCCTAGTGTTAAGTACTATTTTCTTGCTCTATGACCAAAACTCAAATTTCATGAATTATTTTTCTTTCTTTTTTCAAATTCTTCGCCCAACTTTTACCCTCTTCAATATATTCAAGATTTTTATGCTATACGTGCAATTATTTTTAGCCTCCTAAGTTGATGTCAACCGGAAAAAAGATGGAGATTGAAGGCTATGACCAAATATCAAGAAGAAAAAAAATGTTTATAGAGAAAGAATGAACAACTAGTACTGTACATGGTAACTTCTTGGTATCTTCCATTAGATACATTTTCTATACTGATTTACCTTTTTCAGATAATGACGTTTTTAATACATGTCATCAATAGAAAATTATATGTCATCAATAGAAAAATACTAGACTACATAATGACTAAGCGTCATTAAATCTGACATTTTTATCAAATTAATGATGTTTTCAAAAAACATCAGGGAATCAAGCCTCATTATTTTTAATTTTTGTAGTAGTGTTATTTTTCTTCACCGTTTCTGTGTTTTTTTCCTAATATTTCCAATGCAATATGTCTGTTCATTAGAGCAAGTATTGGTGATGGGATCCATATTGCCCTCCCCATCCAAACACCTTCAATGAAGACCATGGAAGTTCATCTTCCACATATTCATACTGAATCTTCAAGGAAAATGCAGAATGGCATCCAGCAAGGTCGTATTTTCTATGTGGATTTTAGATCATTCCAGAGTTCAAAACTTCAAACCATATTGGAGGATTCCAGTCAAAAGAACTCATTACTATTTGAAGAAACCCAAGAAATCATCCCTTTATAAACCCTACTAGAAACCCTTAATCAACATTCTCATTCTCAAACGCAACTCAGTGTTAAGCCTCAAAATCTCCTCTTTTCAGCTTAGTTCCAATAACTAGCTAACAAAAATGGGGTACCATATTAGGGGAAATCTCTTCATCACAATAGCTGTCATTTTCACCATCTTTTTCTCTTCAAACACCCAACAATTTGCTTCAGCCAGGAGGCCTCTGCATGGAGAGCACGTGTTCAAGAATGAAGCTTTGCTGCTCCAGTCTCTGCAGGCGGGGCCGACAACACCGAGTGGCAGTTCTGAATGCAGCCACATCCCTGGTACTGGTATCTGCATTAATGAAATTAATTATGGGCGCCCTTGTTCATCCACCACTACAACTATCCTGCCACCATCTTCGATAGATCAGCGGCAGATTCCATGGCTGCAATTTGAGACTAAAAAGCAAGATATCAGCTATTGATCTTGTTTGGCAGTGGAGTTCCATAGTACCTCGATATTATCAGCTAAATAAATAGTGGAAAATAAATATCATACCGTCATCCATCCACTTTTTCTTTTTTCTTCTTGGTTTTTAATTTGTCTTTCATCCTATGAAAGTAAATAATATTTATAACTTTGGTTATGAATATTGGCTATAATTTGATTATTTTTCATTTTATTGTCGTTGTTTTTTTTATATATGATATTATTGTTGTTCGCGATTGTTATATATATATATATATATATTGCTCTCTAGAATAGCTCTTTCTAGCTATAAAATATGGATTAATATTGCTTTTGAGGTCCAACTCTGATAGAACATGTAGCACGATTGAACAACACACGATTAATCAATAAGAATAAAATGTTTCAATCTAAAGACCAATTCTTAATCTATTGAACAAAGTAAAGCAAAAGTTTTGAATTAATAGATAAAAGTGATAAAAGTCCTTAAAACAAACTCTAAAATATATATTTATACCCTAGACATAATATGAGTGTAATAGGAAATGAAATAATGTTCCAAAACAATAATCGGAAAGAAAATAATACTCCTAAAACAATAATAGGAAATAAAAATTATATACCAAAAAATAAAGATAATATCTCAAAACAATCAAAATAAGGATTTTTGTTGATTTGATCTAACGCCCTGCCTCATATACCTCCACTTGTGAAAAAACCCTTCCTCGAGTTACTTTTGGATATCTAAGACTCATATATGGCTGGAACAAGGTAAGATCAACAATATTGAAGATCTTTGAAATCCACATTCAACTTGGTAAGTCAATCACATAAGCATTGTTGTTGATCTTTTTAACAATCTAGTACGATCAATACTTTTTTTGTTGAAGCTTGCTATGGTCATCCCTTGTCTTAAATGTTGTCTTTCACCCATCACCTAGACGAATTATGATTTGATGATAGTCACCCCTCAAGTCAATCTTGTTAAACACAATTGCTCCACTTAACTGATCAAACATATCATCCAACCTTGATATAAGAAATCTATATCCAACGATAATTTTGTTGATCACTCTACTGTCAAAACACATCCACCACATCCATCTTTCTTAGGAGTCAACAAAGTTGGAATCACATTTTCATAAAACAAAACTATGTACATACATATGCACAACTATACAAGTTCAAAGTATTTTCTAACAAAAGTTAGTTACATTTTCGTTACAAATATATACAATAGTGAGTAAATACAAAGAACTAGCAATGAGGGACCGATATGTCCTTGTGTTGTCCCAGATAATTGCATTTGGAAGATAATTTTAAAAATAAGAAAATAATAAGCTAAAAGAGCTCGCTGAGTGCATGCTTTATAAAATGCTGGGTTTTTCCTTTTCGAAAATGTCTCAAAATTGTAAAACTATCTTTACAAACACTTTCGTAAAAACCTTACTTGCTTTGCTATAAAAGTTTCTAACACTTTTCGGAAAAATTAGCTTGCTTATCGCACTGATTTTGCTCAGATGTAAAAATGCTTATATATATAATCAACCACTGAAGGCCTTTCTTGCTTACTGTACCCTAATAAACACGGGAAACCTGTGTCTCTACCATGCCGACGGAAGGACCTCATGTCCACATAACCTATTCTGGTAAATATGGTGGAATGCTCCATCACAACATAATAAGCTAGCGCACTAACCCTATATACTCCAATATGTGCCACGGTCCTCCTCTAATATGCCCTAATGTATGAGCTAAGTTTGCCGACTAGGCAAATATAAAATGCAATGAAATCATGTCTTAACTTCCCCGTGCACGTACGGAATACCTCTGGCCGATAATGCTTGCTTAAGACTAGGGATTTCTTAAAGCCTAAGTTATAAAATATAATTTTTGCTTGCTTAATAAAACATATTGCTTGCTCGCTTTATAAAATATAGTTTAACAAATCAAAACCATAAGCTTTAACAAATCGAAACCATAAGCTTTATATGGTTTAACAATTAAAACCATAACATACAAATCGTAAAACGATTTATAAACCATACACTAGTATTGAAAAATGAAGTTTAGAACACTCACATTTGCGTTTACAATAGTTGAGCACGACTTTACAATTTCTCCGCCTCTGCTTTTACCCTACACACTCAAGAGAATACGATGAAAACATTAATCCACTACAAGAAAAAATGCCTATATTGACATATATTTATTGACTTAAGGCCATATATGCCATTATTTATTGTTTTACTAGACAACAATGACTTTTATATTAATATGTAAGCAACCATGACATATGTCTAAATTTGAAAAGGTGAACCTCCATTATTTCGCAGATAGCTTGACATAAAATGATAAGTCAAGATATGATTCTAGACATACGTGTCATTATAATTTTACTAATATGAAATTATGACTTATGTATTGTAGGTCAAGATATCATGTTTCAAAATATCTGTCTAGGTTCCTGTGTGGCTTATAGAGAACGCCTCATCATCTTCTCAAAACCCGACATATCCATTTTGAGAGCTTAGGGTTCAGAATCCTTTTCCTCTAAACCCTAATCTAACTAAAATCTTCCTTCACTACCATTATTAAAACTGTAAGATGGTTGGCTCATTGCCATATCCAATAAAGATCTTCTTTGATGTATAATCCAAGAACTTGCAGGTAAAGAATTTGGTTTTGAAACCTTGATGGTATGAAATTAGAATTGTTTCTACATATCTTCGAAATGGGTATCTAGATGTATAATCCAACTACTAATGCAAGGAATTTTGTTTGTCCTTGAATGCGAAATTAGAATTTGGGTTTTTATATATCTTCTTGAAATTTAAATGAAGTATCTTAGGGTTTAGAACAACTTTATAAAATGGGTAGGTTAAGTTTCGCATTCTCACACCAGATTATTTTTCGGGGATGAGGAAAATGGGTTTCATCAATCAGTTCTCTCTTCTAAAATGGGTAGGTTATGGTTTCCGCATTCTCACATTTGTGATTGTTTTGAATGACCTGTCGGGGTTTCATATCAACAGGTTCTTCTTCTCTAAACGGGCTGGTTATGGCTCTGCATTCCCTCACATATTGTTTTTAGAATTACTTGGTTGGGTTTCATATCAAATGGGTTCCTCTTTCATTGACATTTTCATAGCTTTGAATGGATCTGTTCCTCTTTTAATAGATAAACTGGAGATGAAAAAATGGTAATATTTTATTTTATTTTGTTTGTTCTTAGTAATATTATTTAGTTTCTGGGTGTGTTTTGGTTTCCATTAGACTCATGGGTTTCTAATGGTTAATTGAGGAAAAAGTTAATAAAAATGTAAGATTTACTTAACCTTGACACAAAATCAAGTAATCTTTTAACCTTGACATATAATAGAAAAAGCCTTGACATAAATATATACCAAACTTGATCTAACCTTGACATAGAATACAAAAAATCTTGATGTACGTATATGTCAAGTTTGCTTTAAACTTTTCTTGACACTGGCATAGATGACATATATAAGAAGTGATCTCATTCGCCGTATATACCTTATCTTGACGGTGAAAATCGTCAACGAAAGGCTTTTTTTCAGAGGATCGTCTCATGTAATCAAAACTCTAAACATAGGCCATGTTAAACTATTTTGAAACGGATTCGAATTTTAACGAAACTTCACAAGCAAATCACATTAGGGTCACACAACATTCATATAAATCCAAATGACCAAATTACCCTTGAGCACAAAAATCCCCTAAAAAAAACCCACTCATTTTGGCAAACTTTTTCCAACAGTACTCTCTGAACTTTATTACCCAATTATTATTCAAAAGGTCTTCAAAAATTATGAAACTTTTCAGTTTAGTCCTTTATATATCTAATGACATCTCTAAAAATTTTCACTTTAAAATTCATCCTCTAAGACCCTCAACCACAGAACACAAATAGGGCAAAACATGCTTCTTTTTTTTTTTTCTCAAACAAGCAAGACTTTAAAACGTCTCAATTAAACTAACTCTAATTTTGTCCAAAATTAACTTCAAACATTGATTTTATTATCTTAGACCAAGGTCTAACCAACCCCCAAGCACCCAAAATCCGATTATAAACCAATTGGTACAATTTTTAACTTTAACATCTAGAGTACTCAAATTTGCAAAACAGAATCTGCACATAGCTCCACTTTGCCAGATTTCTGGGCACTTTGGAGTTACAACTTACATATACTTCCTTCAAGTAAATTATTCCCCTAGAAGTCTATTTTACCCAAAATTTTGAATCACTCAATTTGGATGAGTGAAAACTAAATCTATGTGGCTGAAACATCACAATAGGCTCAAAGAGTTATATTTCCAAGAGCCATCCCAGTCACCTTTGCTCAGATTCAGAGCCTTAAGTTTAATCTGCTCCAGTCCCCTTCATATTTGGTAGTCTCATTCTTCATGTTCTTACTAATCAAATCATTTCATTGATGATTATAATATAACCCAGAGTAAAAACAGAATGTGGTTTATACCTTTGATAGCATTTGAAACCCAAATATTTCAAAGCCAAATCCTACTGAATTCTTCATTTTCTATATTTCACTGAAATATAATTAACACATGGTGTTATTTATGTCTAAACCCCAATTTAATTTACTCAAATACTTCAAACCATAAACCAATCACACAACTGGTTGTATAAGACAAGTGATGGCAACCATATTTAATCTTTCTTAGCAATGATAACCGTTTCTACGTTATAGAATTATCAACCTTGGTTTTCTTGTTTGATTCTTGTCTATTCGAAGTGAGTTCTGTTTAATGATACCAACTGTTTCTTCAAATCAAGACCAAAACCCTTGTAAAATTCAAGAGAAAGCCAAAGAAATCATCACCTTCCTCTAAGTGAAGTCACGTCATTTCTTTCTCCAAATGGGTTGGTTTTTGCTTTTTGATTGTAAGAATGAAGACAATGACAAACTTTAACTAGTTAAATCTTCCATGATTTGTACTTTCACCCCTCCACTTTCCTTAATTGCAAAAGTGCCAAAATTCTTTGAAAACTTTACAATTTCATCCTTAAAAACAACTTTAAAAAATACTACTATGACACTCAACTAATTAAGGAAGTCCTTGGTATACATATGCGACTCTACGGTTACATATACTATACACCCTCTCGGGACGGGGCGTTATACATGTGCTCATGCTAACCTGAATATGCCCTTTGCTTAGCAACTTTTCTTCCTTCTCCCTTAAGATTTTGTTCTTCTTGGAATTCATCTTATAATGAGGCACATTAGGAAAAGAAACACTTGGAATCTATATGGTGTTGTATGTTACGCATAAGGGGTAACTTTGTCGGTAGATCCTTAGGAATCACATCATTAAACTCCTCCAATAAAGTCTTCACCTCATCGGAATTTGAGCCCCAACTAAATCTCTACTTTTTACTTCTTTCTTCACAACCATCAAATGCACTTCTCGGGTCCCCTTACACTCGCCCATAAGTGAGGATGGGTCATGAACATTAATTAGAAAGTTCCTTCCCTCCACTTGTAAAGCCTTGGGTTGGTTCTCACTTTTTGGTAACTGATTCCTCTCTATCAATTTCAAAAATTTAGCAATATAGTCATTCACCCTCCTGTTACCATGTGTACATATCTGATAAGCATAAAAAATATATTGTTCATAGTCTGAAGGCAAAAATCTACCTCGTAATAATTGTTTCATCCTACACGATGTTTGAACTGGACCATGCCCCTCTAACTTTAATCTCTCTCAATCTATCCCACCATACTGATGCTCTCCCATTGAACTTATAAGCAAAATATTTAACCTTTCTATCCTCGAGAAGCTCGGTATATTCAAAGAACTTATCTACCTCAATCAACCAATCAAAAAATCCCTCAATATCAAAATCATCAACCTTTAGTTTGTATTTGTCGTATCCTCTAGAGTTTGGTTGTCACTATCTTCCTTCTTTTTGTCTACCACGTGGATTCGCAAATTCACCAAAGTCGGCATCCATATTTGAAATGTAATCAAATCCTACGATTAGCCTTCTTTGATCATATTTTAGAATTAATTAAAGTAGGTCTGAAGGGATCAATTCTCCACCTTGTTTCTTATCAGTTATTCCATGCTCTTGTCCATTGATCCTCAATAATGCATGGCCAGGGGAAATAAAAATAATACTCCTAAAATAATAATATGAAATAAAAATAAGATAATAATCCTCAAACAACCAAATAAGGATTTGGTTGATTTGATCTAGTCCGACCGTAAACTCAATGGTTGAGAGTGGGATGGGTATTAAAAACTCGTAATCCTACGTGAACCCAAAATAAATAGAAGTAAATAAATAATAATATATATATATATATATATATATATATATGAAATAAAATTTTTATGCACTTTAAGCTTGCAAAGAGAGTCTTCTTTAACCTTCAAGAAGAATAGTATTATTCACGACCTTAGAATTCTGATAAATTTAATATTTAATTTTAATTATTTAAATTTAAGGTCATGTTTAGTTGAGGTTGATAATTTATTTCACTCTCCGGTTCTTTATGGTAGGGTGTTTGGTAAGACACATAATAAGCTATTAATAATTTATTATTAAACAATCTCTTCGAGGTAAAAACTATAAATCATAGTTTTTCTAAACGCTCTATGAAAATATACATTTTCACTTTCTTTTATCCTTCTATCCTTATTTCTATGTGTAAATATTTTAAATTTCAAACAAACTTCTTTATTTTTAAACTATTTATGTTACTTAATTATTTTTTATAATTTTGAGAGATAATAGTTTTATTGTTTAGTTTATCTTTTTTAATTGATATATATGCAGGCTGTATAATTATGCTTCAAAACTGAAAAAAGCAGCAGATTCCAAAATTTTTCAGTCTCCAAATTTATGATTTTTCTTGTAATTAAAAAGAGAGGTGCAAGAAGAAAATTCAGTGCAGAATATAAACTAGAATTTTCTTCTTCTTTTTTTTTTTTCTTTTTTTTATCTACTATTTGGGGTTAACATATTTGGGAGGAATCATATATTTATATGTGTATGGAAGAGAAATAATCAAAAGATGGATGTGTCTACACCTCATCATTTCATATATTTGGTGATTTTAATTTGAAAAGTATGTTCACAAATAGTGAACTTTCCATATTAACCCTAAATTTTTGAAAAAGCTCCTTCTCTCCTCCTCCCATTCCACTGACCACCCTAGCCCCACCCAACCAGCCACCCCCACTCCCAAGTATGCCATTTTTTCTCTCTCCATTTGTTTTGTAATTTTAATCCTTAATTTTTTATTAAAATTTATTTTTAGTATCATATAAAATTAGATTTATTTTTAAAAATTTACGTTTATTAAGTTATTAATTATTATAATAACTTATTTCCTATATTAAAATTAATTTATTTTAATATATTAATTACCTGTAATACTATAATTAGAGTTAAAAAAAACTTTATTCATTGATTTTTATCAAATTTTAATAAATTAAGTTTTAATAAAAAAATACACTCATGTGTTAATTACACAATATAACAAATAAGTAATTTCTAAGACTTTAATAATATTGTACATAATTTATTTTCTTTATGTCCATAATACTTTTTTATATTTATAATTTTCATATTTTGAATCTATTTTTATATTTTAAAATTTTGATTAAATATGAAAAAAATTAAATAAAAGTATCATTATTATTTTTAAGATAGAAATAAATTTTTATTAAACATTTATTTTAATTTTTAAATCTACTAAATATAAAATTTTAAAATTTATTTAAATAATTAAATCGTCACTTTATTTATTTATTTCTTCTTATTTTTACATATAGTTTTTTTATGAATTTTATGTATAATTGATTCCTTAAATATTGGACATTATAAACTGTTTTAGGTAAAAACTGGTTTACCTAAAAGTAAATACATATTGCACATCTGAAAGCACCACAATCACATGATAAAATTCATACAGTAGATTTATATTTAGTATTATTTTCCTTGAATATACTACAACAAAAATTATTCATTTAGTATCGTTACGATTACTTTTTTTATGGAAAAAATTATTTTTACTTTTTAAATTATTAAATGAAAAATCAAAATATTTTTTAAAATATAAATAAACAATTCATTATTTGTAATTTTGTATTTAAATTTTATGTATATTTGATTCCTTAAAACAAATTAGATTTTAATCAAATATTTGGCTATTTTAATTAAAATAAAAAAGAATAGTTGCTGTGATTTCAATATTTGTTTTGTTGGAATTTTCTAATTAAATAACCAAAATTTAAAAATTGAAACTAAAATAATAGTATTTCTATTGAATTTTTTGATAAAGAAGTTAAATAATGATTAATTTATTTATATTTTAAAATACTATATTTTTATTTTATTTTAAATTTATGTTTAATATTGTATCAAAATTCTTAAAAATAATCTATTCTAACAAACATAATTTTTATATTTTAATAATTTGTGTTTATTTTTTAATAATTACTTAACCTAATAAATACAATTTTTATATATAATACTAAAAATAAATTTTAATAAAATAAGAGAGTTATAGATAGGGAAACAATTACGAGAGAAGCTATGGTGTAAAGTTTCTTCATTTGAATGACCGGCATGTGCTCTGTAATTCATTACCAACCAATGCTCTTTCCTATTCCAACCGACATTTTTTCTGCTGAGGAAGATCTTAAAAGATGTCGAGATGATGTCATATTGTTGTTACCTGACCGTACATGACTTTCGGTGTATTAGCTGCAGCAATGTAAACCCAAAAAAGCCATCCAACTACTGAGTCGACCGCTCCACAAGGCAGATTGGTCACAAAAAACACAAGACGAGGAAAAAGGAAGTTCAAAGACAATTGGGATTGTATACATCTCTCTCAAATTACTTAGACAATGGTTATAATCTCTCCCATTCTGAAGGAATCTCCAATTTTAGGATAACATGTTTTTCCTTATTTATGACCCGATTTTCCTTTATCATGATTATTCCTTCTCGAGAAATATGGGATTTGGAACCAGTGAAAATTATGGATAACATCCCTTCATGTATTCTTAGTCTTTATCCATTTATTAATAACAACTCACATATACACTGGGAAGGATAGTAGCCACCTGGGAGAAAATTAGACCTGGTCAGTCTCAAGTCGGTTCTTCGCAGGAGAGACACCCACTTCACAGACTCAAGCTTTGCTCCTTTCTAAGTAGTGCCCCGCTTTAATACTGCAGGTGGGCTTCAATTTCTCTGACATCATAATAGGTGGCTCAAATCTTATTAAACAATGGGTCTAAAGACTGTGGTACTCACAATACCCCCCTTTTCCTAACTAAAATTTTTGTGCTTTTTCATTTAGGAAAACACACGTGGTTTTAAATCTCAAGTGGAAGGTCGATTATTAAAGACTAGAAAATTATGTCTCCCTAACACGCCGAAAGTGTGAAACATGTTAGGTCACAACGCCAAGGTAGGTAGTGCACATCTCCTTAATATGTTCCCACGCATGATGATCCGACAAGACACTACTACATCTGTTGATATTTACTCTCATATATGGGGTTAGGTTACGAATTCCACTTCTTTTACCATTTCACAAAAGCTTTCATCTGCTGTAATTTTTTTCTCATGTGCTTCTGCAAATCGTTGCTTCAAAGCCATCATCAGAGCCTCCTCGACATCTTTCAATTTTTCGGTGAGTTTTTACAAACTTCGTTTACATTGCTCTCAAGTATGGGTGCATCCAATTATCCATCTGGGGCTCCTAGTGACGAAGCTATAAACAGCTTCTCGAGATTGAGTTTGAGTCATCCCATTAGTTTGGTTATTAGTAGGTCAGTTAAACATCAAAAGAGGCTTCCTATCTCCGATTTTGACGCGTCTTCACTCCTTAAGGCCCAAGCCGATCCTTTTCCTTTTTATTTTTTGCTTCATCCAGAAAGAGGTGAGGAAGAGACTTCTGACCCGTCGGTGCTTAGAAGAGGCCACTCGAATGCTCACTACAAGCAGCCTTGTCACGCTACGCCCTCGTGGAGAGGAGTCAGGATTCTTTGCCAAGTCTCGACCACTGCAACATTATCCGGAGCTCTCTGCTAGGACAAAGCCGCTATGTCTCAACTGCAGACGCGTATAATGCCAGAGTCTACTTCACCCGGAGTGGTTTGGTTATGATATCGCTTCCCATCTCGGTCACAGGTGTCAGCCTTCCCATCATCAAAAATCTCCTCCTATGCCCATACATCGTCTTTCGGATTTTACGGTTGCAGCAGGCTGAACTCTCTCTAAACAACTGATATCTAACTGGGTGGGTAGTTCAGTTTACACTCGGAAGCCTGGGATTGAGAGTCGCCATATCTATGCTTCAGCCTTATAGTCCCCAATACACCTTCCCAGAATCGAGCTCCTGACTCCCGAAACTGAAGCAAAAGGGGCTAGTCTTAGTAAAGGGCTATGGAATGAGACATCGTGCCTCGTCCCGTTTGACTAAACCGGGTCCCTAACGTCTCAAGTTTGTCTTCTTAAATTAATGGGGCTCGCTTTTTTTTTTTTTTTTTTTTTTGAGATCACCAACATTCTCAAGTGTGCTCCTTTCAGACTTTGCAGCACAAAGCAGGCCATGTGGTTTGACCTGGCAGAAGGTGCGGCTCAGTATAATAGACAAGGTCATCGAGATTGAATGAGGTGGAGCTGTAATCACGGTAGCTCCTCCTCTGGTCCTGCAGAAGAATCATGCAAGAAGCATTCATTTTCGTTATGTCAGTTCCCATCATCCCCTCGCTCACGCAGAGCTGCGGAGAGCACTTTTACTTGGTCGCCAAGCCTCATCCTCGCAGCCTTCACAAATGGGTTTTGCTCAAGCCAAGGTCGCTAAATGAGCCTCTCGAAACTCGTCAATTCTACCACTACGAATGCTAAGCTAGATCCAACCCGCCTCAGCACGGAAGAAGAAAAGCAAAGAAGGGTGCACAAACCAAGTTGCCACATAGACTGGGAGGGGGCTTCAGGATCGACGGATCTAGTCACCAGTGTCGATCAAGGAGCAGGAGGACGACATGTCTGCAATTTCACACTGGATCTCTGCCAGCCACACGTGATGCCGCAGCGGAGTCAGGAGCTCATGGGGAAACCACCCTCAACGTTAGCCAACAATGGTCAACCACCCCGGTCCATAGAGAGGCCTTAACATCCCGGCTATTGATTGTCAGAGTTCTCCAACGGTTCTGACCCGCCGCTGAAGGGTGCCAGAGGGGCTCCCAAGGTGATCACTAGAGGATGGGTTCTAGTAGGGGCCTCCCAATGCCGATAGAGTTGTGAGGTCTACTGGAAATAGCCTATAAGCTTCCTTCTGCCAGCTTTGCCAATGCCGTAGTTTCAAAGGGTCCCCGCAAGACGGTGCTCAACTCTACAATTGGCCATCCCCATCGAAGTGCAGCGCTTCGACCGCGCCCTCGTCTGGATCCCAACTACCACCAAGTCATCAATCACAGAGTTCCTTCAACCCGTAGGGATACGCCTTCTTATCGCTAACATGTGCGATTCTACCCCACCATCCATCGTGATACAGCAGAGCTGGCAGCACTTCATACCCTTTCCCCAATTTGGCCGGATGTACAGTCCATCAAAGACTTGATCAAGGATGAAATGCACATGCACAACCACTATTTTTGTTTTTTTTAATGCTTCCTCTTTGCCTCCTCTTTTGCAGGTTGTCACTGCCATCCATGACATTGTAGGGTGCCAGAGCATGCGGAACATTATCTCCGTCGATGATGTCAGAGCTTTCGCCGCGAGGTTATGTCACCCACCGTCTCTAAACACAATGCCCTGTAGATGACGTCAAGGCTGCCAAGGCTGTTGTTCAGGTACCAGGAGCGGAAGGCTAAGGAGGGTTGAGCGAGCTACAAGCGTGGAGAAGGAAAGGACATTAGAGCAAGGAGAAAGCTCAAATCTCCTGCTAGCATCAATAAATGCAGATGACACACAAAGGCACTAGAGAGATGACTCGGGCTGTGGTCCGAGACTCCAAGAGCTACTGAGGAAATAAGTGCAAGGGCGTCGGAGATCTACCCGCTCGGATGAACGACGTCCTTCTGGCCGGAGTCAGGGACGGATAAAGGATGAAGTGTCCTCCCTTCAATCCCAAGCCGATAAAAACAAAGAAGTCATGGAGAAGGACTAATAAGGCCTTTGAGGCGGTCTTCGCTTACTACCACTGACAGGTACTGCTCACACAATATCCGCTGGGAGCCAACTGCAGGTGCCCTAGACTAAGATGCCGACTCTCCAACCCGCCGGGCTACACAAGCTCTTTTCATGAACCCAAGTGCTCCCCAACTTGGGTAAAGGTCGTTGCAGGCGACGTGAGGCCGCCGACGATCTCGATCGAGCCAGCCAAGGATCCTGAGAATGTCTTCGCCTGGGGATCGAGCTGATTTTCTCTCCCCTACTTCTCTCTCCCCTTCCTCCTTCTTTACAACTTCAGCGGGCCCCTGCTTGGCCACCAATACATACATATTTATGTACTAACACTCATTGTCGTGATTTTAATGAAATACGCATTGGGTATTCTCATGTAATGAATCCCATTATTTCATCCTTCCACCTAACACACTGTAGATGGTTAAGGTCTTTAGAGCTTAGGAGCCGGTAGAGATTGCGCTTGTGGGTCGCAGGTAAGGCACCATCTTTCGCTTTAGCCAACAAGATTAAGAGAGCTACCATTGTGCTAAACATGTTATTACGGGCTACATGAGCTACCAGGTTGAAGCTCTGACAGTGTCAACCTGGCCAGAGAGCTTACATCTCTTGACTTTTTGAAGTGCAAGATTAGCTTAAAGCTGCAAGCCTGTCTAAAGTGCAGAGGCTTGTGACAAGTCTGGTGGTATTTTGAAAGTTCCAATAGGCTTAGAGCCATAAGTCTGGTCTTTTGAAATTTAGTAGCTTACTTCATAAGTATGGTCTTTTGAGTTTAGTAGGTCAGGAGCCATAAGTATGGTCTTTTTGAAAGTGTTACAGACTTAGAGCTACCACTTTAGTTTCCTTGAAAGTGCCAACATTTAGACACAAGTTTGGTTCTTGAAAGTGCGTAGGTCAGAACCACATCCGGGGCTTTCAGACAGGCATTTCCAGAAAAGATCAAAGAAACACTTCAAAGAAAATTTTATTAACAAGGGAACTTTATTGATAATACCTCTTAAGACGCTAGAGTATCTCACATCTTAGGTGCAATCGAGCTCCAGATCTAGTTTTGACTGAGTATACGAGCCAAATACCCCCACTTCCTTGCTACTATGTGTACGATCCCTCCCAATTGGTCTAATCCACCGTCTGCAAGCCGTGTTTTCAAAAAAAACCCTTCTTAAAAATAGTCTCACTTAATACACACGTGTGGGCCTTATTGTGCTTGTTATAGATTCACATCCTTTGTTGGTAATGAGGATATGTATACGGTGTCTTCCCAAGCTCGTCTCCGCTACATCTAGGTTCAATGATATTTCAATATTAGTTTTGTAGACGCCTGCAAATCGGGGTCCCGCGACAACCTATAACTATGGAATACCTATAGGCTGCATCTCTGACACTGACACTATCATGTCTCTCGACCGAGACCCATTTATCCATGCAAGAATAATCAAGGCTATATATTACTCATATGAGAGTTTAATTACATTATTTTATACAAAAATTATATCAAAACTAGTTTCATTTAATACATGTTTTATAGTGTAAATAAAATCAAAGCCACAACCTACTCTTCTTCACACATAATCCCGCATGAGAGTCTACCTTCCGCTTTACTCATGACCTATACTGCAAAGTGAGTCCATTTAATGTGGTGAGCAATGCTCAAGAAGGATAACTCCTACAAGGATACTTCCCTTTCACCTAAGTGCACATGCAATATCATGTTCACACAATAATACACACTATTCATACATCTCGATGAATGGGAACATCATAATTTAAATAGAACCTACATGCCACAGATGTGATCTCACTATGCCCCCATGTCCTGAGTTCACAGAACTCCTCACACAACACCTGGAAGGTTCATAAAACCGCTATCTCTAGATGACATCCAATGATCATTTTAAAAACATTTCATTTGTTTATAAACTAAAGCTTTTTTGATGACAATGATCATTTTATATTCAAAATTCATGTGCCTTGTGGAAGGCTGATTGGTGTCTCACCACAGTTCGGCAAGAACTCAGACACTTTTACTACTTCTCTTCATTGGGGACTATGTTTGACCATAATTGAGAGGGTTTTTCTCACTCCTCCCAGGGGGAATTCATCTTTCTGCTTTGATATCTCTACATATTTTCCGTTTTCATGCAAATCAGATGACTTGACAAAAGGACGTGTCCTATATCGAGCCTCCACCCAATCAAACACCAAATGCAATGTTGATTTACCAACCATGAACTCACATCGAACCTAATGCGATGCCCCCGTGCATATACAATGCAAAATGCCATTGCATGTTAGCTCATGTTATATGGTATAATAATTCTACATGAACAATGATAAAACCATACTTTATGCTAAATACCATGGATAATTATATCAAAACATATAATTTACATCCATTAATGCTAATATATGTAAATAATCTACATCAACATATTTACAACACATTCAAGATATTAAATCTCCAAAGAATAAATAAAAAAAAAATGTCCACACCAACTAGCCATTCTACCATAACCACCATATCGCCTTGGAAGCCACCTAGACTCGTCCATAAATCTTTCAGCTTTATTAATTTTTTTAACAACTTAAGACCGGTCATTAATAATTTATAAATTCAAATGATAAAATAGTCCTCAACCTCTGCACGTACTTAAAATATCTTTAAAAATGCTTCACAAATAAAATCCAAAGATACATTTTCCAATCGTCCCGGAACCAAAATCAGCCCGGATACCGCCCTTCAAAACCTAGTCCTCGAATCAGCCCAGTACTCCGGGACAACCAAAACTCACCGCATGTTTGGGTAATGAACTACTACGACGCACCTTCCCATTTATGACACACAACTAGTGTAGGAGAAAACCCTACCCTTTGTTTTTAGCACCTACCGTGAGTTCTCACGAGTAGACCAACTTTAATTCTTAGCCTATCAACTTCCGACTGTCGGACGGAATCTGAGAGAGTGCATGTCACTTCTCTCCTTTCCTTTATTTCCCTTTTCCTTCTTTCCCATGCATGGATTTTTTTCTCTTTCTCTTTGTTCTCCTCTCCTTTCTCTTTCTTTCTTCTTCCTTTCTTTCTTTTTCTTTTCCTCCCCACAAATTTGTTTTCCTTATTGATCCAAAGAGAAAACTTCACCTTCCTATATTCTCCTCACATCGCCTTGACTCTCTCACCTCACCTACCATTCTAAGAAAGGCGAATTTTTTCCTTTCTTTACTATTCATGTGTGTCACGTGTCTACATGGACATACATTAGGTGAAAATCAGTTTTTCACACAACATGTCTCTCATGCCAGCACTCTAAGCTTGCCATTTCGCATCCACATGGTCATGCCGTGTGGCACCACTCCATGTGTGTCATCTGGCACCTATGCCTCGAAATACGTGAAATTTCAACTGTCTCATAATCCAACTTCCAAACGACTGGGTAGCTAGATTTCTAGGATAGATCTCCATACAAGAAGTTCGCTTACGTATCTGAGTATCTAGAAAATTTCAGGTTTTCTCAACCCGCACTGCAACAAATTACCGCTTTCGTCTTTTCAAACAAATCATATTTTCCCCAGTTTTATAAGTCTTCAGTGAACCGGGCGCGGAAAATCTACTGGTGGAATGACGGCTTTCATCCATCTCAGGTGAGGATGAATGCCGACACTCCGGGCCGCCTGGTTGTCCTATAAAACTCAAAGGCGAACTTCGTAGCTCGCCCACCCATTTTCCTCAGCTTAATGATGCTTTTTCAAAGTCGCTGCTGGTTTTGCTTCATGCTCACCGCCATTGCTCATGGGCATCGCGGTTAAGTGAATGTAAATTATGATCTCAAATTTCCTAAGAGAAACTTCTCGTGATAACGCCGTTGTCAAACTATGGCCCATTGTCTGGTAATCTATCAGTATTCAACGAAAACTACGCTTCCTTCCACATTAATTGTTATCTTTTGTCCATGACGGAGGCAAAGGAGCCAAATTTTCCATCCATTTACTAAAATGGGCTTCGTGGAAAACTAATAGCAAATCTTTCTCGAGCTTCAAAGGCAAAGAGGCGCGTGGTCCTACTATATCTAACATCAACTGGTAAATGTATTAGGACCTGACGTGTGGCTAGGTCTCGAGCTTGCATTCTGACACCCGCTTGTCACGGCGCGCGCAGCCGCACTTCTCACGCAATCGAATTATCACTGTTAGTTGACACACATCTTT
Organism: Tetrastigma voinierianum; assembly: GCA_016808115.1. Taxonomy (NCBI): domain Eukaryota; kingdom Viridiplantae; phylum Streptophyta; class Magnoliopsida; order Vitales; family Vitaceae; genus Tetrastigma; species Tetrastigma voinierianum. The sequence continues at coordinate 63,068 of JAEQBH010005765.1, read as the reverse complement.
GTATAGTGGGCTCAGAGCTGAGTGTCACACTAATGGTTTCCTCTGCCACTCTTCATGAGTTCCTCTCCCTAAAGAATATCGTTCTCACGAGTGGTGAAATACCTCTAAGATACGCCTAAGAAACCGGCTATACTGCTCTGCTTATCAAGGAAAATCCATCACTGGACTCGATCTGTGGGCTTCAACTCCTCGTTATCCTGCATGCCTCCCTAAGCTTTAGATAATGCATTATAAAGGAGTCAACCAAGAAGGCACTCATGATCACTCACTTTCATCTGAATCATCCACGATCACCCACTGTAGTAGATTTGTGAAGATGCGCTTTTATTAGATGATGCGCCACGCCACACACACATTCGCCCTTCATCTCGAAACCCTTGGGATATGCTCTGGAGCCTGCTGCATAAAACTCCCTAGTCGTTGTCGAATTCAGACCACTATGACCCAACCATGCTACCGGTCTCGTGCCGCTGCATTTCCCTCCGTTTCATTCCTACTACCAGTTGAGAGTCACGCATAAGAGTTTCTACACACGACATGGATTTGCATCTACTCCCCGCTTTAGGATTGAAGTCACATATTCGCTATTAGACACCCGGGAGTCTAGTTATACATTCACTTTCCCCTCGTTAGGTTTTGCCGTGAAGCCACTCCAAATCCTCGATGGCGAGAAGTGTCGTCCACATTAAGAATCAACCAACCACCGCTATCCCGTCTACATCCGGCCTAGGGTGTCTCACGCGATCCTCACACTGCCCTCAACGCCAATGAGGTTATATCGTGGATACCAACTCCGCTTTTGAATGACCACCACACCGCCATCCTTCCCACAAGTCGTTTATGTATAGTGTTTCATTAAAGGAGATTCATCAAGACAATGATAGGGTGTGTGCCCGAAGTAGTGGTGAAGCTTCTTATCGATATACTCCAGGTCAATGCCGGGCCGTTTGACAAGGTACCAGTTTACTATGTCGTGGATTTGCTTATGAACATTTGTCCTCGCTTTTCGCCTTCTTTGAAACAAAGTTGTACTTCATCGAGTTTCGGACACTACTAAAGAGATAAAGTGTATCGCCACCCTCGGGATGCTCCATAATCGTAAACAATCAAGACAGCCGACCGCCATGGTTTATGACATTCCTCATTCTACTCTTCATTTTGCCTTGATAAAAAAAATGTGGCTTTGTTTAATCTATGAAATGATATGAATCTCCCGAGGTCAAGTAGAGCCGACCAGTCGCTTGTGTCAGACTTTCCTCAAGGTATTCCGAAAGTCGACATAGTTTTGAACTGGTTACCTCTTAATTCTCTTTCACCATAAAAGCCTTAAACTTCGCCCTAACCCGACCGACATTACTGTACGCTGTTGCCTCATGTCGACCTTTGCACACATAGCTCATAGACCTCCTATAGATGCCGATGTGATAAGATTCTCCCTTCTAGATTTATAAGACAAGTTTGCTGAGAGCAGGATTCCATGAGCTGCCCAACAACGGCCCAATATCCTTTCACTACTAATCTTTGATATGTTCATCTTCAATATTCCGGGGCATCACATTGTAACAAAGATAAACCTATGAGGTAATAAGGCCATTTTCTCCGCATTGTATGGGCGCATGAGAGAATCCGATGCTGATGATATCCAAGAGAAGGTGTCCTAAAAACTATAAAAGATCCCAACTGCAGGTCTCCAGCGACGAGTCAACAATTTGATCTATGTTTAATGGATGGGGCATTCAGACACTCGCTGAGAGGTCAAGCAGAATCTATACACACGCCACTGTCGCCTTCTTTTGGAACCACCATCACACGTTAGCTACCCATTCGAGAGTACTTTACTTTTAGTGAAACTCATTTTAGTAAGTCTTTTACCTCCATCTCGAATGGATTTGATGCATGAGATCAGTGAAAAACACCTACTTCTCATTCCACCGCTTCGTGGTCGAGAGATGATGGCGCCAGAGCTGTGAGGTGCTTGTCTGGACACACTCCCCACCATATCCATGGCCTAGCTCAAAACATCTATGTTACTCACAACAGTCAGAATCGTTTTTTCGTCATCGACTGTAAGAGAACCGGCATATGAACTTCTCCGCAAATTCATTCAACATTGCTTTCTTTCTGGGGTGCAGCCAGATTCTCCTCCGCCTGACTGGGTAATGAACTATGATTGCCACGCTAAGCTCTTCCGATCCTCGAGGGGAGGACTCTTCAAGGCCCTTCTCCCTTTGTTCCCGCATAGATAATTGATAACACTCCATTCGCGACCAGCCGATTGGCTGAACCCACTATCAAATAACCAATTTGTCAAGGAAACGCCTTCATCGACGCCAGCCCAGACCCTCAGATGGCATTGTAAGGACCCAAGTCTCTAATGACCGAGAATGTAACTTGCTGTGAGTAACCGCCGAATTCTTTATGTGTGAGAGAAGGATCTCCTAGTGCGTTATGGTAGTCGCACCATTAAACCCGAGAGTTCGCCTTCGACCAAGACTTTGAAAAGCCTCTTCATTTGGTTAAAGTGGTAGTTGCAACAACCAAGCACTACTAAGATCTAATATGTTCTATGCACATCAAACCGCAACAGACAGGTATGAGCATTAATGCATCATACACAATAATCCCGTTCTGACGACATGGTGGAAGATATGGGGCCATCTATGGCATGGTTTCCTTCACTCTGATGCCTTCAGGCGATTAGCATTTTACTTTGGTTTTTGACTATGGCGCCTGTATGATTCCTTCGCTTACATTGACCGATACAATGGTCAGACGGCCCACCCAGGGCACATATAATTTATGAATGATCTAGGTTCTAATTGTAGAAAGTTGCACTTATCGCACCGCTTGTTGTCGACCACCATCTTTGTGATCCATTTTTGATATACCTCCTAAGGTGCTCAACTTTGACTAATTTTCCAATTCAAGAATTTTAGTAGGTCGGTCTCTTCATATGCTCATGATCTCAATGATAATCATCGCAAGGACTTGTTTCTTGTGAAGGATATGTTTGGACTGCGGCAGCCATTTAAACTCGGCAAATCACGCGAACGAGGTAATAGCCTTGCGAGATGTGCCAAAGGGGGTGAACCATGGTCTATCTCTTTTCTCAGGATCGGTCACGGGATTGCGGCCTTCCCTATGCCCCCTTTCAACCTCCTGGATGGCTTTTCCGTGGATGGCTGCGTCCTTCGACGCTAACTCAACGCCATGACAGCTTTAAGGTCGCAAGACGCTGTCCTCCTTCCAAGACATTGAGTACTTATTGGCCCGCTTGTATAATTCTTCCATTGTCTCTGATGGGTCTAAAGATAACAACTAGAAGAACGGCGTGGAAGGCCCAAAGCTTCTCCTAAAGTTATGGAGGACCACATCTACGTCAGAAGATTCTATCTCATTTAACTAAGCCAAATCTCTCTGCATAGTTTAATAGATTTCGATTCTCTGCTTTATACATGTATGAACTAATGTTCTTGCAATCAACAAAGGTATTGCGACATTTAATCTCATTCATGTTATCAATGAGTTTATCGCGCTGGGAGCTTATAGAACTAAGTTAACGGGTCCTCGTAAGCTAGAAGGGAACACTTTACACAACAGACGGTCATTGCCGGCGTTTAGTATCATTGCTTGATTATAGTGGAGCATGTGATCGTATATCAAGAAGCTACATCAAAATGGCAAGCTGTACGATTTAACCCGCAGGTGGCTCTAGTCAAGAATTCCATGTTTGGTGGGCTGAGAGCATGTCGTTTAGTCTCGACTGGAGCAAACACGCTGATGTAAAATGTCTACTTGTACCAAAGGTAGGATGTACAAATGGTATCGATGGCATCTCACCTTACGCGCGCACTAACGTGTCGCGAGGGCCTCCTCCGATCTCGCCGCCATTGTTTTACCCCCCCGCCTACATTCTCCGTCGGCAGACGCATTACCAACGTCATCGCTAGCAGGCATGGCAACAAGGAGGTCCCTCTAACGCGATTTGGACCTTGTGTTCTTTTGGTCGTGCAGGACTAGCAACCACCGAGATAACCTCGCTCATCCTGGGGCACGCCCTGCCCGCCAGTTAACGGGCTCCTTCCCTTTATCAGTGATTGATGCAAAGCTCAACCTCTATCTTGCACATCTTTCCAATTAAGATCGTTGTTTTCTACCTAGGTTTCAAGAACCTATCATTCTCACGCCGCAGCGTCGCTGATGATTCAACCTTCATCTACCTTACTTGTTCCTCCTCGCTTCTTCTATGTCTTGGTGACAATAAGAGGAATCGATCTTCCGGCTTGATTGATCATCAGTCGGTTTCGACACATCGTGATCGCTTCTGACTAATCGCACGTGGGGAGGAAATTGATTATTACCACCAGAAGGGTCGCCAGATAGCGTCATGTTGAACCCAAGCCCGCACCAGAACAAGACTCCTCTATTCTGGCCCTTCATAGATAGCCAATTGTCATACCTGACGTCCGACCGCAGCATCAGCAACGCAATGTAAACCACAGCAGTGGCGATCCAAGAACGAGCCCGCCACCCTCCTAGATGATTAAATCAACAAAAACAATGAGAGGATAATGGTAGTTTACGCTTGGGATTGCATACATCTCTCAGGGGGATCTTCCCCGATTATAGATAATGGTATCGCTAAATCTCCCATCCCATGCAAGAATCTCCTATTTTAGGGATAAATATGTTCTAGGACTGATATTCCTTATCAAGGATTATTCTAGAGAAATAATATGGGATTTGGGAAACTAGAAATTTGAGGATAAATGTTCCTCTCGTCATTTCCGTCTTTACTTATCAATAACGAACTTGCCATATACCGTGAAGGATAGTCATTGGGGACTTGTTTTAGACGGGGCGGTCCAAGCCTAACTTTGAAGTGGTGACACACCTCGGCTTCTACATACGGGCTTTCGCCTCCTATCCAAGTAGTGCCCCGATTTAATACTACAGGGCTCAGCTTACATCAGCAAGTAGCTAGTGTCAGCCTTAGCCACAAATGGGTATCATCCAAGTAGTGGGTCTAAAGACCATACTACAACCATAACGCACGACATGTATACAAATTTAAAATATAGAGAATGTGTTTGGTGTCATCAAGTTTTAAATAAGCCTTTCTCGTTATAAAACTTATTTTAAAAACCTGCTTTCAAAAACTATTTTTAAGAAATATTTTTATACACACTACCAAAAAAGAAAACCCTAGTTTTTTTTCCCACATTTTTATTCAGTTTATTATGTTTTTAGGTAAAACTTTTGCCAAAAAGTTGGACTTTATTTGGGGAATTAGTTTGAGAGATGAGTTAGTGTACTAAACGCTTAATTAGTATTTTATTTAACCATTATTAGAAGCCATAGCAAGTAAGAGCATGCTTGGTTACTTTTTTAAACTATTTAATATTCTCAAAAATAAAGAGAATGAAGAATATAGAATAATGTTTAGACTGATTTATTCTACTTGTTTTATATATTCTCAAAACAATGGGAAAATGTAGAAACACGTTTGATTTTCAATTGTTTTTTGTCTCTAAAACACTAAATTCAAAAAAAATAAGAATAATTTTATGAGAACACCAAAATTGTGTTCTTTAAAGTTTTCAAAATGAGAACCAACAGGCTCTACGTTTTTTTTATAAAAACCAAAAACATTAAATTCAAAAAATAAGAACAGTTTTCAGATGTTAAGATCAAATGATGTTTTCTTGTTTTTAAAATCTAAACAGGCCCTAGATTTTTATATGTTATATAAAAATTGGATATTCTGTTTGATTTACTGTACCATGACCAGGTTACTTTAATAATCCAACTTGGTCCATTGAGTTAAAAAATTCGCCCATGTTAGTTTTGTTTCATAGACCAAAACTCAACTTCGATGAATTATTTTTCTTTCTTTTTTCAAATTCTTCGCCCAACTTTTACCCTCTCTTCACGACATTCAAGGATTTCTTATACTATACGTGCAATTATTTCTTAGCCTCTAAGTTTTGATGTCAACCGGAAAAAAAAGATGGACAAGGCTATGACCACATCAAGAAGAAAAAAATGTTTGAGAAAGAATGAACAACTAGTACTGTACATGGTAACTTCTTGGTATCTTCCATTAGATACATTTTCTATACTGATTTACCTTTTTCAGATAATGACGTTTTTAATACATGTCATCAATAGAAAAATACTATATGTCATCAATAGAAAAATACTAGACGACCTAATGAATAAGCGTCGTTAAATCTGACATTTTTGTCAAATTAATGATGTTTTCAAAAAACATCAGGGAATCAAGCCTCATTAACTATTTTTGTAGTAGTGTTATTTTTCTTCACCGTTTCTGTGTTTTTTTCCTAATAATTTCAATGCAATATGTCCGTTCATTAGAGCAAGTATTAGTGATTCCTCATGGTTTCTGTTTTTCTACTTTTCCTAATATTTTCAATGCAATAAGTCTGTTCATTAGAGCAAGTATTGGTGATGGGATCCAAATTGCCCTCCCCATCCAAACGAACTAGTAAGACCATGGAAGTTCATCTTCCACATATTCATACTGAATCTTCAGGAAAATGCAGAATGGCATCCAGCAAGGTCGTATTTTCTATGGATTTTAGATCATTCGAGTTCAAACTAAGACATATTGGAGGATTCCAGTCAAAAGAACTCATTACTATTTGAAGCAAGAAATCATCCCTCTCTCGAGCTACTAGAAACCCTTAATCAACATTCTCATTCTCAAACGCAACTCAGTATTAACCTCAAAATCCTCCTCTTTCAACAGGTTTCAATAACTAGCTAACAAAAATAGGGTACCATATTGAGGAAATCTCTTCATCACCCAATGGCTGTCATTTTCACCATCTTTTTCTCTTCAAACACCCAACAATTTGCTTCAGCCAGGAGGCCTCTGCATGGAGAGCACGTGTTCAAGAATGAAGCTTTGCTGCTCCAGTCTCTGCAGGCGGGGCCGACAACACCGAGTGGCAGTTCTGAATGCAGCCACATCCCTGGTACTGGTATCTGCGTGAATGAAATTAATTATGGGCGCCCTTTTGTTCATCCACCACCTACACCATATCCTGCCACCATCTTCGATAGATCAGCGGCAGATTCCATGGCTGGTACTGAGACTAAAAAGCAAGATATCAGCTATTGATCTTGTTTGGCAGTGGAGTTCCATAGTACCCCGGATATTATCAGCTAAATAAATAGTGGAAAAATAAATATCATACCGTCATCCATCCAATTTTTTTCTTTTTTCTTTCTTGGTTTTTAATTTGTCTTTCATCCCATGGAAGCAACAATATTTATAACTTTGGTTATGAATATTGGCTATAATTTGATTATTTTTCATTTTATTGTCGTTGTTTTTTTATATATGATATTATTGTTGTTCGCAATTGTTATATATATATATTGCTCTCTTGAATAGCTCTTTCTAGCTATAAATTATGGATTACAAATGCTTTCGAGGTCCAACTCTGATAGAGCATGTAGCACGATTGAACAACACACGATTAATCAATAAGAATAAAATGTTTCAATCTAGAGACCAATTCTCAATTTACTGAACAAAGTAAAGCAAAAGCTTTGAATTAATAGATAAAAATGATAAAAGTCCTTAAAACAAACTCTAAAATATATATTTATACCCTAGACATAATATGGGTGTAATAGGAAATAAAATAATGTTCCAAAACAATAATCGGAAAGAAAATAATACTCCTAAAACAATAATAGGAAATAAAAATAATATCCCAAAAAATAAAGATAATATCTCAAAACAACCAAAATAAGGATTTTGGTTGATTTGATCTAACGCCCTGCCTCATATACCTCCACTTGCGAAAAAATCCTTCCTCGAGTTACTTTTGGATGTCGAGGCTGTATATGGTTGGAGCAGTAAGATCGGCCCAATATTGAAGATCTTTGAAATCGCGTCCGACTTAGTAGATCGATATAAGCATTGTTGTTGATCTTTTTAACAATCTAGTACGATCCATACTTTCTTTGTTGAAGCTTGCTATGGTCATCCCTTGTCTTCAATGTTGTCTTTCACCCATCACCTAGACGAATTATGATTTAATGATAGTCACCTCTCAAGTCAATCTTGTTTAACACATCTGCTCCACTTAACTGAACAAACATATCATCCAACCTTGATATAAGAAATCTATATCCAACGATAATTTTGTTGATCACTCTACTATCAAAACACATCCACCAACATCCATCTTTCTTAGGCATCAACAAAGTTGGTATCGTACATGTAACACCCCAAATTATACTCTAGTAGTTTTATAACATGTTTGGGAGTATAAAAGTAAATATGTTTCAGGAATTTAAATGCTAAGTGAGAAAAATGATAAGCAGGAATTAATTCAAGATTTAAGGATAAAATAGTAAAATGTCACATTAAGGACTCAAAGGTCATAAATGAAGAAGAGTATATGCTTAATTAGAAATTGTAATAAGTTGTTGTGCAATTAGAATATGGAAGAGGGACTAAAATGTAAAAAAGAGGAAAGTTAAACAAAAAAATTGAGAAAAGCCAAACAAGGCCTTGTAAAGAAAAGAGGGATAATATCAAATTTGGTCTATTGATTGAGGGAAGCTCTTCATTTTTGGCTTGGAGAGAAAGTTAGGGCACGTTTTGGAGGAGAAGAACCAAAAGTTTGGTTTTCTTTCACTCCTTTTTGTGTGGGATTTTTCTTGATACAAGTAAAGTGAAGAAGAAAGAAGAAAAAGAGAGAAGAGAGGAAAAGAAGGTTTCAAGAAAATTAAGGTTATAAAACTACCCTAATTTCTCCCTCTTTGTTTTGTTGTTTTTGTTGGTTTTAAGTTGGTTTTGATTGTTATTTGGTTTGTGGTCCTCAAATGATGATATTATGTATAAAGGAAATAATAGGTTTTAGGGAGATCTTTGTCCAAATTACCAAAACCCATGTTTTCATTTGGCCATAAGTTGGCCATTAGTTATCCCAAATTGAGTGATTCGGTTGGGAAAGAACCTTAAGAGGAGTAAACCCAAAAGTAACTAGAAGGTAGCTCAGAAACAAACCCGACCTAAGGCCCTTGTTTTTGAGACTAAAGTGAAAATGCAATTTAATCGGGTTATCCTCTATTTTAGTGCCGAGTTAAATTGTTTAGGTCTCGATTAAGTTTCATATCCATATTATGTGATTCCAATTTCTGGGTAAACTAGACTTCTAGAATAACAAACTCCATGAAGGAATTATAGTCAAATTTAGTCCCCATTGTTACTAGAAATTCATCAAATTAAGGAAATAATTACGTCCCTAAACCCTGTCCAGAAGCAGTCCACGAACAGAAATAATTCCAGTTCTTTAAATCATAACTTTAAGATTATACTGATCTAAATAAGGATGATTCAAATTTCTGTACAACTAAGAACACATCACAAAGCTCTTTCATGAGGAAAGTATATTGAGTATATCTATCAGTCTGAAAATTTTCAAATATAGGACACAATTCCAGTTACATTGAAGCGTAAAGGAAGTAAGTTGAATAACCAAACCATATCTCCCAAATTAAAGAATCCAAATGACATGATTTTGAACTACTAAGAAATGTAAGACATAGGGGTATATTGAGTTTGTGATCACTTTTTCCTAACAATCCCATTTACAGGTTAAAATTGTGGTCGAAAATGGAGCTAGGATCTCCCACTCGAGTGTTAGGCGGAATTGGTTATAGAGCGAAAGTGTATAAAAGTTATATGAAGTAGCACATAATACAGTCAAATGATCATAGAAATATGTGAAACTATCTCACATGTTCAAGAGAATAATTGACAATGAATATCCCTTATGCATACAGGATAGCAGTAATTTTTCATGTATATGGGATTTGTGTTTTGATATTTGAAAGATTGTTAAGAAAACATAATAAAGCGATTGTCTTCTTATAGCGAATAGTTGGATAGATAGCCATGTCTAGAGGGATAATAATGTTGCAGCATACGGTTCTGAACCCAGTGGCCCGTTTGGGTCGATGACATGGATACCGTTTGGATTATTACGGTGGTCGTTTGGTCATACAATATAATACAATTTATGGGTCTTGTCTCGTGTGAATAGTATGATTTATACAATTCCAATCATTCACTTCTTTGGAATGTCTGAGACATGACATAAGATGAGATGAAATTTTAGAATGTTTATAAAAGTGAAACATGAAAAAGTTATGAAATGCAATATGCAATTAAATTATATATGTAATCTGGAAAGTGCTTTTAATAATATTATGAATAAAATGTTATGAAGTAGCCTATTAACAGTGATTATAGTGGTAGTCCATATTTATGGATTCCCACCTGGGTGTAAGCTTGACACAGATGTTTATCCCTGTAGGTATCGAAGAAGGCGATTAATGTGTCCTGCATACGTGATCTTAACACAGCTATAATAGTCCATCACGGGTAGGTTTGAATCGATTTTGTAAATGTAAATGTAAGAATTCTGGAACTGATGTAAATGTAAAAGTACAGTAAATGGAACTCAAAATATTTGTATAGGACAATGTAAATACCACTCAGATGGATGTATATGAAATATTTTTGTAAATCTAGAACCAAATTCTCAATCTACTTAACAAAGTAAAGCAAAGCTTTGAATTAATAGATAAAGTGATAAAGTCTTAAAACAAACTCTAAAATATATATTATACCCTAGACATAATATAGGTGTAATAGGAAATAAAATAATGTTCAAAACAATAATCGGAAAAATAATACTCTAAAACAATAATGAGTAAAAATAATATCCCAAAATAAGATAATATCTCAAATGACCAAATAAGGATTTTGGTTGATTTGATCTAACGCTCTGCCTCATACCTCCACTTGCGAAAAAACCCTTCCTCGAGTTACTTTTGGATATCTAAGACTCATATATGGCTGGAACAAGGTAAGATCAGCAATATTGAAGATCTTGGAAATCCACATCTAAGTTGGTAAGTCAATCACATAAGCATTGTTGTTGATCTTCTTAACAATCTAGTACGATCCATACTTTCTTTGTTGAAGCTTGCTATGCTCATCCCTTATCTTAAATGTTGTCTTTCACCCTTCACCTAGACGAATTATGATTTGATGATAGTCACCTAAATCAATCTTATTTACACTCCACTTAATTGATCAAACATATCATCAGCCTTGATATAAAGAATCTATGTCCAACGATAATTTGTTGATCACCCTGTGTCAAAACTATATCCACTGACATCCATCTTTCTTAGGAGTCAACAGTTCGTATCGCATATAACACCCAATTATACTCTAGTGGTTTAATAACATGTTTGGTATAAGTAAAAGTAAATATGTATTTTCAAAATTTAAATGCTAAGTGAAAAATGATAAAACCAAAATTAATTCAAGAGTTAAAAGGTAAAATAGTAAATGTCACATTAAGGACTCAAAGGTCATAAATGAAGAAGAGTATAGCAATTAGAAATTGTAATAGATTGTTATTTTAATTAGAATATGGAAGAGGACTAAAATGCAAAAAAAAGGGAAAGTTCAAGCAAAAATGAGAAAAGCTAAACAAGGCTTTGTAAGGAAAAGAGGATAATATCAAATTTGGTCTATTAGTTGAGGAGGTTCTTCATTTGGCTTGGAGAGAAAAGTTAGGAGTGTTTGGGGAGAAGAACCAAAAGTTTGGTTTGCTTTCACTCCCCTTTTGTGTGGGATTTTTCTTGGTAAGTAAAGTGAAGAAGAAGAAGAAAAGAGAGAAGAGATGAAGAAATGTTTCAAGAAAAAATCAAGGTTAAAATTTTAATTTCTCTCTTTTGTTTTGTTGTTTTGTTGGTTTTTAGTTAGTTTTGATTGTTATTTGTGGTCCTCAAATGAGAGATTATGTATAAAGGAAATGTTGGGGTTTTAGGGAGATGCTATCAAAACCTATTTCAAAACCCATATTTTATTTTAATATAACTTGGCCCATTAGGTATCCAAATTGAGTGATTCAGTTGGGAAAAGAACTGAAGTTCTTCACAAAAGTATAGAAGGTATAAAGAAACAAACCGACCCTAAGGCCCCTATTTTTGAAATTTGAAGTGAAAATGCGAGTAAGCTACCAGTTGTCCTCTGTTTTGTGATTTGGTGTTACTAGATCATAGGATTGTTCCTGTCAAATTGGTGATTCCAATTTCTAGGTAAACTAGACTTCTAGGATAACAGATTGTGATATAGCCAAATTTAGTACCCATTATTACCAGAAATTCGTAAAGTAAAGGGAACAATTATGTCCCTAAAACTTGTCTGAAACAGGTCCACTGGTAGGTAATTAGGTTATTTAAATCATAAATTTAGTGATACTTATTTAAATGAGATGATTCAAATTTCTATACAAACTAAACATCTAGGATAACAACTTTCATGGAGAAAGTATGGTCAAATTATGTCTCTATCGTTCCTAGAAAATTTCAAATATAAGACACAATTCGATATTCTATTCTTGGAAACTGTCTAGGAGTAGTTTAGAATGTTTAAACCATATCTCCCAAATTAAAAGTCCAAATGACATGATTTTTTAACCATAAGAAATGTAAGGCATAGGGGTATGTTCAAGAGAATAATTGACAGTGAATATCCCTTATGTATACCGGAAAGCAGTAATTATTCATGTATATGGGATATGTGTTTTGATATTTGAAAAGATTATTTAAAGAAACATAATAAAACCATTGCCTACTTATGACCGAATAGTTGGATAGATAGGCATGTCACGAATAGCAATCTTTGCAGCATATAGTTTACAACATAAGTATTACTGTTTGGGTCGTGGCTTATGGATCCCGTTTGGATTATTACAGTGGCACTTGTTTGGGTCATCTGATATAGTCTGGAGTTTATAGATCCAGCACATCTCGTCTGGTGATAGTACATATAGTTCTTTGTATCCACTTCTTTGGAATATGCGGGTATGACATAAGAATGAGATGAAATTTTTAGAATGTTTATAAAGGTAAAACACTTAAGAAGAAGTTATAGGCGTATACAATTTAATTATAATGATATGTGAAGTAACATGTATTATAAGATAAAATGTTATAGTATTGTAACGATCATTATAGTGGTGTGCAGTATTTATGGATTCCCACTAACCTATAATGCTTAGCAAGGATGTTTATCGTGTGAGTAAAAGCGTCGTGATATTCCGCGTACAACGGGGCTTGCTTTCAACTATAGGAGTCCATCACAGGTAGGTTTGAATTGATTTTTTAAATATAAATGTAAGATTTTGGGACAGTGTAAATATAAAAGTACAAGTAAATGGGACTCAAAATATTTCTACAGGACATTGTAAATACCACTACGATGGATGTATATGAAATATTTTTGTAAGTTTATATCTTCAAGATAATTGTTTAGAATTATATAAGTTAACAAGGTTATAGTTCTCAGATTTGTGACATCCATTTCTGACAGAGGGTCTTAAGTTTGGGCGTCCTGACGTATTGACACACCCCACCCCTACTAGCAAGAGATGCAGCGGCCACAGAAACTCATGGAGATTCTTCCAACGACTAGAGAATCTTGTGAAGCTAAGCCGTGTTGTTTGCTGAAAACCTGTATACAAAATTTTCTTTTCTAAACTTGTGATTTTATAAAATTTTGACCTGCTGTTTGCATGTTATGTCCCCAAAACACAGTAAATACAATTTACACTTCTAAAATGTGGCAACTAACAACACTTCTTCAAAGAGCCTCGGAGCTCTTCACATTTCATAAAACAAAACTATATACATACATATGCACAACTATACAAGTTCCAAAGTATTTTTTAACAAAAGTAATTTGCTCTTTACAAATATATACAATATTGGTAATCTGATTACATCTAACTACTTGGTCAGGACATGATATGTCTAGCATTCAGGGTATACACCCGTGGCAAATAATTTTTAAAGCGAATGTGAATGCAAAGAGCTAATTGAGTGTATGCTTTATAAAATGCTTGTTTTTTAAATGTACGAAATTGTAAGCTTATCTTTAGACACTTTGAGAACCTTGCTTGCTTTGTAGAAGTTTTCTAACACTTTTTCGTAAAATGCTTGCTTGCTTATCATTCAGTGGATTTTAAGCTGTATATGTACTTTACTCATATAATGATCCTTATTGAGGCCTTTCTTTTCCTTTTACTGCTGTTAGCTCTTAGGAGGCTTGCGTCTTAAATGAAGGGTATCATGTCGACACCTATTCTGTAAAATGGTGGAATGCTCTATCACCACATAATAAGCTAGCGCGCAACCTATATACTCAATACGGTACCCGAGGTCTATCTAATATGCCTAATGCATGAGCTAAGTTTGCCAGGCTGAGCAAATGTAAAAATAATGAAATCATGTCTTCTTCCCCTCTAGTGCATCTGGAATACCTTTGACCAGTAATCTTAAGACTAAGTTCTTAAGGCCTAACTTATAACATATAAGTTTTGGTTTATGAAACATATTGCCTTTAGCACAATATACAATTAAAACCATAAGCTTTAAAATATGGTTTTAACAAATTGAAATCATAAACTTTATATGGTTTAACAATTAAAACCATAACATAAAATCGTAAAACAATTTATAAACCATACACTAGTATTGAAAAATGAAGTTTAGAACTCCATTTCCGTATACAAATAGTTAGGCACGACTTTACAGATTTCTACGCCTCTACGGCAAAAACATTCAAGCCGTCTATCTTGTCGCATAAAACTTAACGTAGAGCTTACTAGCGACTATTTAAGTAGTTCAGTTTTTAACGAAACTTCTACGCAAGTCACATTAGGGTCACACAACATTCATATAATCCAAAGTAGCCAGTACATATTTCAAATCTAAAAAACCCACTCATTTTGTGAACTTTCAACAATACTCTCTGAACTTTATTACCCAAAAATTATTCAAATGGTCTTCAAAAATTATGAAAATTTATAGTTTAGTCCTTTATGTATCGAATGACATCGCTGAAAATTTTCACTTTAAAATTCCTCCTCTAAGGCCCTCAAACACATAACACAAAACGAGGGGAAAACATGTTGTTTTTGAACAGTAAAATGCCCTTTAAAGCGTCTCACCAAAACTGAAATCCTGTTGGCAATTAACCAAACATTGATTTCATTTTTAGAGCAAGTTCCTAACGCCCCAGCAAAATCGATTATAAGCCAATTGGATACAGGTTTTTTAACACAACATCTAAGTACTCAAATTTACAAGCGAATCCACATGGCTCACTTTTCTAGATTTCTGGGAACTTTGGGATTCTTTGTTATACTTCCTTTAAGTGAAATTATTCCCATAGAAGTCTATTTTATCTAGAATTTTGAATCACTTAATTTGGATGATTGAAACTCAACTTATGGCCAAAACACCATAACAATACCCAAAACAGAGCATGCCAGCAGCGTTCACCCCAGCTCACCTTTAAGCGTATTTAGGAGCCTTAGAGCCCTGGTACTCCTAATTCCCTTCTATAAATTTGTAGCCCTATCTCTTATGGTTCTTTGCAATTCAAATCACTTCATTTCGATAGTTATAACTTAACTTTATCGCCAAAGCAAGAATGAGGGTTTAATGAAATTTTTGATATTTCCTTTGAAAGCTCAACATTCAAGCCAACCACTTAACTTTCTAAGTAAGATTTCACTTAGGCCATAAATCAAACACAGGTGGGCATCTATGTTCCTTAAACCTAATAGGAATTCCTTACAAATCATGCACAAACCATGAAATCAACCACACAATCAAGCAAGATAACATACAAGGTAAAACCTGTCATTAACTTTGAAAATAGCCAAGTTTCATGCTAAATTACCAACCTTGGTTTTTTCCCTTGCTTGATTCTTGCCCTAATGAAGTAACTCTTGCTTAATTGATACGCCAACCTTGCTCTCCACCTTCCAAGGACCAAGACCTTGTAAAAATTCAAGAGAAAGCCAAAGAAATCATCACCTTCCCCCTAAGTGAAGCTCATGTATTCTTTCTCCAAATGGTTGGTTTTCTTTTGATTGAGAATGAGACAATGACAAACTTTAACTAGTTAAATCTTTATGATTTGTATTCCTTACACTGGCTTTCCTTAATTTGCAAAAGTGCCACAATTCTTTGAAAACTTTACAATTTCATCATAAAAACAACTTTAAAATACTATTATGGCGACTATTAATTAAAGGCTTGTGGTGCACATATGTGACCCTATGGTTACATACAAAAATTTTATCTTATCGGATGAGTGTAATGTACTCATGCTAACTGAGATATGCCCTTTGCTTAGCAACTTTTTCTTCCTTCTCTTAAGTTTTGTTCTCCTTGAACTTATCTATAATGAGGCACATTAGGAAAAGAAACACTTTGAATCATTATACATGTGGTGTTGTATGTTACGTGGGAGGTAGCTCACGTCGGTAGATCCTTAGGGAATCACATCATTAAACTCCTCCAATAAGTCTTACCTCCATGAGATTTGAGCCACACAAATCTCTACTTTCTACTTCTCCTTCACAGCCATCAAATGCATATGGTTCTCTTATAACCATGGTGAGGATGGGTCATGAGAACATTGTTAGAAGTTCTTCCTCCATATGACATGTGTTAGTTCTCCTTTTTGTGTGGTTCCTCTATCAATTCAAAAATTTAGCAATATAGTCATTCACCTCTATTACCATGTGTACATCTACATTAAAAGCATAAAAATATATTTAATTTCATGGTCTAAAGACAAAATCTACACCGTAATAATTGTTTAATCTACGATGTTGAATTGGACAATGCCCTCTGTTTTCATCTCCTCAATCTATCACTATACGTGCTCACCCTTTGAACTTATAAGCAAAATTTAACCTTTACATCCTCGAAGCTCGGTATATTCAAGAACTTGTCTACCTTAATCCAATGATCGAAAAGAGCATAATATCAAATATCAACCTTTGAGTTTGTATTTGTCATTATCTTAAGGTTTGGTTGCCACTATCTTCTTTTGTCTGCGTGGATTTGGAAATTCAAAGTCAAACATCCTTATTTGAAATCATCAAATCTATAGTTAGCCTTCTTTTGATTTCATATTTTTAAGAATACGATTAAAAGTAGGTCTAAATGGACCAATTCCTCCACCTTTTCCTACATCGTCATTCCTATGCTCTTGTCCATTGATCCTCAATAATGCATGCAGATATTGAAATAAAAATAACACTCCTAAAATAATAATGTGAAATAAAAATATCCCAAAAATAAAAGATAATATCTCAAAACAACCAAAATAAAGGATTTTGGTTGATTTGATCTAAGTCATGCATCAAAAATAAATGGATTTGAGGAGTACGATGGAGTATATGAAACTTAGAATCCTATGTAACCCAAAATAAATAGAAAGTAAATAAATATATATATATATATATATATATATATATATATATATATATATATATATATATATATATATATATATGATGCATGAGTCTTTGTCCTAATCTTTGAAAGCACGAGTCTTCTTTAACCTTCAAGAAGAATAGTGTATTCACGACCTTAGAATTTGATATATTTAATATTTAATTTTTAATTATTTAAATTTAAGGTCATGTTTAGTTGAGAAGTTGATAATTGATTTACCTCCCGTTCTTATAGGGTGTTTGGTAAGACACATAATAAGCTATTAATAATTTATTATGGCTAAACAGCTTTGGAGGGTAAAAAACTATAAATCATAGTTTTTTCTAAAACGTTCCTATGAAAATATACATTTCCACTTTTATCCTTCTATCCTTATTTATGTAAATATTTTAAATTCTCAAACAAACTTTTATTTTTATAAACTATTTATGTTACTTAATTATTTTATAATTTTGAGATAATAGTTTTATTGTTTAGTTTATCTTTTTTTTAATTGATATATATGCGTAGGCTTTGGTATAATTACAAGCTAAAAACTGAAAAAGTAGATTCCAAATTTCCAGTCTCAAATTTATGATTTTTCTGTACTAGGAAAAAGGAGAAAAAAGAAGAAAAGAAAGAAAATCAGTGCAGAATATAACCAAATTTTCTTCTTCTTCTTCTTTTGTCTACTATTTAGGGGATTAATTATTTTGGGAGAATCATATTATAGGTATGGAAGAGAAATAAATCCAAAAGATGGATGTGTCTACTATCATTTCATATATATTAGATGATTTAATTTGAAAAAGGTAATACTTTAAAAAAAAAAAAAAAAAAAAAAAAAAAAAAAAAAAAAAATTTTTTAGAAGCTAGTGAACTTTCCATATTAACCATAAATTTTAAAACTCTCTCTCTCATTCCACTGACCACTAGCCCAACCACAATCACCCCCACCCACAAATATTTTCTCTCCTTTTTTAATTTTTTAACTCTTAATTTTTATTAAAATTTATTTTAAAATTATATATAAAATTAGATTTTATTTTAAATTTACGTTTATTAAGTTATTAATTATTATAATTCAACTAGATTTTTCATATTAAAATTAGTATTTATTTTAATATATTAATTACCATGTACTATAATTAGAGTTAAAAAAACTCTTATTCATTGATTTTTATAAAATTTTAATAGATTGGTTTTTAATAAAAAAATACATTCACTTATGTAATAATTAATAATATAATAAATAAGTAATTTCTAAGACTTCAATAATATTGCATACATAATTTATTTCTTTTATGTCCATAATACTTTTATATTTATAATTTTCATATTTTGAATCTCTTTTTATATTTTTAAAATTTTGATAAAATATTAAACAAATTTTTTAAATAAAGTATCATTATTTTAAATATAAATAAATTTTTATAAAAATTTATATTTAATTTAAATCTACTAAATAAAAAATCAAAATTTATTTCTGAAATATAATTAAATTCGTCATTTTTATTTTTTATTTTTATTTTATATATAGTTTTTTTTTAAGGAATTTTATGTATTTTTTTATGGAATTTTATGTATAATTGATTCCTTAAAATATTGACATTATAAAAACTGTTTTAGGTAAAACTGGTTTACCTAAAAGTAACAATATTATCATCTAAAAGTACCACAATAGATTACATGATGTACCAGTAGATTTATATTTAGTAGCAAGATATACTAAATAAAAAATTATTCATTTAATATCGTTACGTTAAATTTTTTATGAAAAATTATTTTACTTTAAAATTTATTAAATTTAAAAATCAAATATTTTTAAATAAAATAAACAATTCGATATTGTAATTTTTATTTAAATTTTATGTATGTTGATTGTTCAAACAAATTAGATTTTAATCAAATATTTAATATTTTAATTAAAAATAAAAAAGAATAGTTGTGATTTCAATATTTTGTTTTGTTGAAATTTTCAATTAAATAAACTAAAAATTAAAATAATAGTTTTTTTTTAAACTAAAATAATAGTATTTCTATTGAATTTTTGATAAAAGTTAAAAATAATGAATTAATTTATTTATATTTTAAAAAATAATTATATTTTTATTTATTTTTAAATTTATTATTTTATCTTGTATCAAAATTTTAAAAATAGCTATTCTAACAAACATAATTTTATTTTTAATAATTTGTATTTATTTTAATAATTAATAACCTAATAAACATAATTTTTATATATAATACTAAAAATAAATTTTAATCAAAAATTAAGAGTTACAGATAAGTATCAATTAATGAGAAGCAGGAAATAAAATTAATTGAACTGACCTCATGTGCTCTAATTCATCAGCAAGGCTCTTTCTATTCCAACCGTGATGCTTTGCCGAGGAAGATCTTTATAAGATGTCATGGATGATGTTGTCATTGTTGTTACCTTGACTGTATGACTTTCGAGGTATTAGCGGTGCAATGTAAACTGTAAAGGTGAAGTCGCATTCTTGTGGAGTCATTGTCTCTCAATGATTAAGTCAGTAAAAATACAGAGATAAAGAAAAAGGAAGTTCGCATATGGGATTGCATACATGTCTCTCGTGGGGATCTTCCTCATTCTAGACAATGGTTGCTAAATCTCTCTCCTATCTAGGGAAGGAATCTCAATTTTTGGGATAAATATGTTTTCCTTATTTATGATCGATTTCCTTTATCGAAAGTTATTCCTTGAGAAATATGGGATTTGGAAACTATAAGAATTTATGTGATATCCTTGGCGTGTTCTAGTCTTTATCCATTTATTAATAACGAACTTGCCATATATGGAAGGATAGCCACTTGGGGGACTTAAAACTCCTAGGCGGAATTAGATCCTGACTGGCCTGAGGAGACACCACATGAACTCTCCTGAGACGAACTTTCGGTTTCTCCTTTCTAAGTAGTGCCCCCCGATTTTAATACAGTAGGTGGGCTTGGGCCTCGCTGACATCGCGGAGCTAGGCCTTGGGGCCAGTGACAATGGGTCTAAAGACCATAGTACTCACAATACCTCCTTTTCCCATTTGACTTTGTGCTTTTCGAGTTAGGAAAATGTATTTTAAATCAAGTGTGGAAGGAATTTGTGAAATGGAAAATTCATGCTTACCTCGAACACGTAGAAGGTGGTATGTTAGGTCACAGCGTGTGGTGGTGCACATCTCCTGATATGTACGCGACCTTGATGATCTTACGGCTGGTATTCACATCTGTTGATATTTTACCCCTATATAGGGTCGATTCTGAATTCGCTTCTTTACTGCGCTACAGCTTTCATCATACATTTGCAATTTTTTTCTCGCGTGCTTACACCGTCGTTGCTTCAAAGCCATCATCCGAGCCTCCTCGACGTCTTTCAATTTTTAATTGAGTTTACAAGCCCGTTTGCTGCCCTCTGTTGGGGTGCATCCACCACCATGGTCAGAGCTCTAGTAATAATATAAGCAGTTCTGAGATTGAGTTTGGAGTCATCCATTAGGTTTAGTTACCAATTGTGTTATCAAACCTCGAAAGGGTTTCCTTTATCTCTCCGATTTTGGCGTCTTCACTCCTTTAAGGTCTTCAAGGTGATCCTTTTCTTTTCCTTTTATTTTTGTTTGTCGTAGGAATGGCAGAGGTGAGGAAGGAGACTTCTACGGTCGAGATTCGAGCGTAGAGGTTAGCCCACAGGAATAGCTCACTAAACGACCTTGTTCTTAGCATGTCTATGGAGGAGTTGAGATTCTTTTGCCAAGTCTCGACTAACATTAGTCTGGAGTTGTTAGACAAAGTGGTTGTCTCAACTGTAGGATGGGCAGATAATAGAGTCTACTTCACCTGGGAGCGGTTTGCTATAGGACTTCGCTCTCCCATCTCGTCATTGGTGAAACAGTTCCTCGCTTTCTTTTCGGGCACCTCTGTGCTCCTTGTCAGAACGTCTTTTCGGATTTTTATGGAGTTACGGATGTCTTTGAACTCTCCCTCTGCAGTTGGATATCTCTCTGGTAGAAATTTGCTTCATTTACTTTGAAGCTTGGGATTGAGAGTCGCCTATCTATGTCGGCCTATAGTCCCCAGCTACAATTTGTAATCGGGCTCCCGGACTCCCTGAAAACTTAGGCAAAAGGGGTTGTCTTAGTAAAAGGGCCATGGTATGAGACATCAGGCTCTCTTGGGCTCCCGTTTGACCTGAACCAATCCCTAACGTTCCCAAGTTTGTCTTAGCTTAATGGGGCTCGCTTTTTTTTGGGATCA
Organism: Tetrastigma voinierianum; assembly: GCA_016808115.1. NCBI lineage: Eukaryota > Viridiplantae > Streptophyta > Magnoliopsida > Vitales > Vitaceae > Tetrastigma > Tetrastigma voinierianum. Next base: position 41,435 of record JAEQBH010005765.1, on the reverse strand, counting down.
CCTACATTCTGAAGCGGCCCTTTTCGTCAGACTTTGCAGGTAAGCGTAGGCGAGGTCGGCTAGTCAATTGGGTGGAGAAGGCCAGTCTATAGTGTATCAGACGGCTTCTCGAGATTACCGAGGCGCTAGCCATTTTCGTTACATTGTCCTCATCATCCCCCGCCCGCTACTAGCAGAGCTTGTTAAGGGAGAGCACTTTGTACTTGTCGACCTTTTCAAGAGTCTATCTAAATGACTCTTCACAAATGGGTTTGCTCTGGCCAGAATTATTAAATGAGCCTTGGTGAAATCCGTTCGACCCGATCAGTACAGCACAGGCGGCGAGATCCACAACCTACTGACTGACGAAAAAGAAGAAGAAAGCAAAGAAGGTTGGACAAACCAAGGCTGCCAGTGCGAGACTAAAGGGCTTTGTGGATTTGATGGATCTAGTCACTAGTGAGCCGACTAAGGAGAGGGAGGACGACATGTCTGGCCTTGTTGCTGGATTCGTCACACAGATGCGCAAGCGAGTTATGAGCTCATGGGGAGAAACTACCCTCGTCTTTGAAGTGCCAGCCGACAAATAGCTCAAACGGTCTGGTTCGGATAGAGAGGCTCAGAACAGCCCGGCTATTATTGTTGTAGATTCTCCAAAACGGGCCTCGGACGCCTTGCCGGCTTTGGAGGTCGCGCCCGAGGCTCCCGAGGAAACGTGCATCCTTTGGAGGGATGGGGTTCTGGTCGGGGCCTCCAGTGCGATAGAGTTACGGGAGGCTCCATTGGAAATGGCCAGATCGCTTTCCTTCTCGGCTAGGCGCGATGCAGAGTAAGCTAAGGGTCTAACCAGTTGGTGCTCGACTCACGTCATCCGATGAAGTGGGAGTAGTCTTATTGGCGCCCGCAATCCGGGATCAATCACAGCTAGTCGATCATCAATCATTGGAGTCCCTTCAACCAGAGGGATACCTCTATCGCTAACATGTGCGACCTCTACCCCACCATCCATCGCATACTAGTGGTGGTGCTTTCAGAAGAGTACTTCATCCCCTTTCCCAACTATTTGGACAATAAGTCCTACCAGCGCTTGATCAAGGATGAAATGCACATGCACAACCACAATTTTCTTTTTTTTAATGATTCCTCTTTGCCTCCTCTTTTGCAGGTTGTCACTGCCATCCAGAATATTGTGTGCCAGAGCATAGGGAACATTATCTTTGGTTGGATGATGTCGAGCAGCTGTGACGCTATGCTCAGATCCGTCTCAGACATAATGCCCTCGTGAGGCGAGAGGCTAAGTCTAGGTACTGGGAGCGGAAGGCTAAGGAGGGTACTGAAAGAGCCACAAGCACGGAGAAGGAAAGGGATTAGGCTAAGAGGAAGCTCAAATTTCCCGGCTAGCTATCGTCGCAACGGGTGACGCAAAGGCACGAGCAGAGGATGACTTGGCTAGGGTCCGAGACGCCCTGGTAGTTGCGGAGGAAGCCAAGCGTGTAACGCCCCGTCCCGAGAGAGGTGTACGGTACATGTAACCGTAGGGGCGCATATGTGCACCAAGTGAAATTGTAATATTTTTGGAAGTTGTTATTAAGGATGAAATTGTGAAATGATAAATTTATGAACCCGGAATGTGGTACTAGAACAAGGGTAAATGTGGTGGTCGAATGGGACATAAAGGCATGTCAGAAGAAGAGTAGCCTGCGAAATAGAAATAACAAAGTTAAAGTGCAATTGTTGAGAGATGGAGGACCAAATGTTAATTGAAAGTTGAGACTATAAATAGGAGATGAGAAACAAAAATCCTCATTTGGTCTCATTTTTGCTAGGAGTTCCACGTTTGGAGAAAGAGAGAAAGAAAGAGGAAGAGGAGGAAGAAGAGGAAGAAGTGGGAAAAGACCAAAAAGGTATGTTTTTGTCTTGGAATCATGTGTATTTTGGATTCCTAGGGTTTTGGTATGGAGATTAGTTGCTCTTTGTTCTAGGGTTTTGGGGAGAGATCATCTAACAAAATTCTTGAAGTTTTGTGGAGTAAAACCTTAATTAATTGCCAGAATAAACATGGAATCCATCAAAATTATATTGTTTTGTAGGGTGGTGGACCTTAGGTTGAATTCTTGGAATTTTACCTAGGGTTGGTAAAAAGAAGTTCCAAATCACCAATTGGTGTTGTGGAGTTGTTTTGAGTTAGATTCCATGTTACGAAGTATTATGGAATGGAAGGTTGTATGAAGAATTGATACAAAAGATGAGAAAAATCGGCACAGGCAAAAACCGGAGGTGGTCAGGTACCAAAGAGGGTGGTATCAATTCATCACGAACCATTTGGTACCGATACCAATACAAGTAAATGCGGTACCACCTTCTGAAACGTGTTTGGTACGATTGCAAACACGATTAGTGCGGCCACCCTGACTTCCAAAATGCCCATATTTTCTTAGTTTATGTTAAAGCCCAAATTCATACCTTTATTAGTATAGGAACCTTACTAAATGATTAAGGAGGTTCAAAGAAGGTGGAACTCAATGAAAACGTGTGCCTCTTCACCTCGGCGATATTCGTTGAATTGAATAAAGTGCTAGTCATTAAATGATTACGGCTATCTATGAAATGCATTAAGCTTATGTGATTACATGAGGCCGATTAATGTGTTCGCCGTATTCGTTTGAGTGTGTAGGCTAAAAGCAAAGGCGAGAAAGTTATGGAGTCGTGCTGAAGTTTAGTAAGCAAAAAGGTGAGTGTTCTAAACCTAATTTTCAAATACTAGTGTATTATATTATAAACTGTTTTACACTGGTATTTAATGGTTTTGATTTTAAACCATATGTAAACAAATATGGTTTTGGTAACCATACTTTTAAAAGCAAACAAGCAGTTTAGTAAGCAAGCAATGGTTTTGAATTATCAAACCATATTTAAAGCAAGTAATGGTTTAGTTATTTAAACCTGTTTCCAAACAAGCAAAAGAATATTTCGAAAAACAGAGTAACAAAATCCTAGTTTTAAGCAAGCATACGGATCAATTATTAAAATGCGTGCATGGTGGTGTTAGGATATCATTCATGCATTTAGATTTGCTGGTCGGCAAACTTAGTTCATGCATGATGGAATTTAAAGGAAGGCCCATTAGCCTCTTTGGGTATAGGGTTACTTAGCGTTAGCTAAATTATGGTGGAGACCCGGGTCCAATTCCACCATATTTCTTCGGAAGGGAATGGAGCCAAGGCTCTTCCACCTAGGTGATGGACCGGGTCCCCATTCCACCCGGCACGATCGATGCCGGGCTCCGTGTTCACTGAGAGATTACGACAAGCGGAAAGGCCTCCAGTGGTTGATGATTTATAAGCATGTTTTTATACGGTTTTGAAATCAATCAGCGGTGCACGATTCGAACCAGAGTGTGTATTTTTAAAGCAAAGCGAACTGTGGCCTTTGAATCCGAGGTGTCCGGTGACTATCCGTCCCGACTGTGAAAATCTATACGTCTCGTATTGAGACCATTACAGTAAAAATGGCCGCCCAGGCCCATACGCAAATACTCATCAAACATATACCTTTATAATCTAATAGTCCAGAGTTATTTCATTACTCTTAATCTGAAATACATATTAAAATCTGAATTCTAATACATATTATCCAAAAATCAAGCCACAACTTGAGCTTTCTTCAAAATCGGCCTCTAAAATGGTCGATCTTCTCGACGCTCCACATTACTGAAAAAAATATTCCCTCGACGGTGTTGCTTCATGATAGTGGAATCACCCTAAATCGGTAAGTGCATATGCAATGATCCAATACAAACACACACTCCAAATGCATCATTGATCCTACTTGAATGTCCACAGCCACCATCCATGTCTCGAGTCCTCACGGACTCCCTCACACTTGCCTAAGCCATCTATGAGAAAAACATCGTTTCAAAACAAAACTTGTTTTTGAAAATAAACTACCGAATATCGGTAAAATATGGGACTACCCTCTGAGGCGAATGTGTTGGAGAACTTCCCAAAGGTCATGGTCTCATCCGATGATGGGCCGTCCTCTGACCCGTTCTCAGGAAATTCATCTGTGAAATTCCTTTGCAGCCAGTTCGTTTCGGAAAATTCATGTCATGCACTCACGCTAATTTCTAGGTTACCAGGTGCATATGAAAATTCATTATGCCATTTTCAACACTTTTTTATACCAATATATAATATGCATATATTCTCCCGATTTTACAATCACACCACGTGTAATTGACAATATCATCCATCACGAAATTAGCTGGCCAGGCGAATCACGATCTAAATCTCGATGGCTTACACACTGATTATATTCCATATAATTGTGACATCATGTTAACACCTCAAGCTTATGCATTAACCTATCTATTTCCACTCGGCTCAAGCCATTACACAAAATTAGCTCATGGGCTAATTAACAAACACGGCTTGATTCAATTTGGAATTACCCGTCAAAACACGTTTCTCACAAAAATATTTCATGAACACTATTCATGTGAACAATGAAACCCTCGGGTTACTGTTCACGGCCAAGCACCCAACATCGGTTCCACTTTGTAAACCTGAAATCCATGGCCTAAACCCGGCCTCATACACACCAAAACATGAATTAATGCATAATTCATCACCCAAGATGACCAAACAGTTCGTGGACTGTTCAAACCTTCTCCAAAAATTCCAACAATTCGGTCCCAAGTTTTGGGACCAATCAAACGGCCATTCAAGGCCTCAATCAACTCAATCATCAACAAAACACTTAAACAAAGTGTAACTCAAGTAGGATAAAACTCCTACCTCACGGAGTTTGTCGAAACTCCAAGAAACCGGTACCCACGCGAAGCCCTCGCTGCGTAGAACCACTTTCCTTCTTGGCTCGAAGGAATCCGACTGACCGATCGCCCGGGATCTTAGAGAGAAGTGACACACTCTCTCTCTAAAAATCAAAGAAACCTAAATATCCAGCCTACTGCATCTCCTCTCCTTCTCCTTCACGTTTTGGTCTCTTTTTGAAGGAGAAGACCACTATTCTCTATTTTGTCCTTTTCCTCATTTAGAATTCCAAAAATGTCATCCATGTCCCTTCTTACTCGACACTGCACAATCTCGGCCGGCTCCATTTCATTCTTCTCTACTCATGCAACATAAAATAAGAAGGAGTATATGTTATAGGTGACTTTGTCACATGTCGTTTTACGGCACCCTATACTCGATGCCTAGAAAACGTAAATCTCGACTATCTCGCACTACCGAAACTAATGTGTTAGCTAGATTTCTGCGGAGACAATCCAACGGTGAAGTCCGTTTTCATCATCTGAGATCTAGAAAATTTTGGATTTTACCGGTAAATTACGATTTGGCTTCTTTGAGAAAATTGAATTTTCGTTTCACAGAGCCTGTGCTCGTTTATTTTAAACAAAGGTACTGAGCCTGTGCCCCGTGGTTATTTTAAAGAAACGGTCGTTTAAGCTCCCGTTTTATTTTAAAGCAAACGGTTGAACCTAGGCTCCTGTTTTATTTTAAAGCAAGTGGTTGAGCCCAAGCTCCCGTGTTTATGAAAAGTTTTATAAAATTTTAAAGCAAGAGATTTGAGAAAAGTTTTATAAACTTTTAAAGAAAAGCAAAGCAAAGCAAGTGCAAGTATGAAAAGTTTTATAAATTTTTAAAGCAAAGCAAAGCAAAGTAAGCAAGCAAGGCTTTTGGAAAATATCTTGTAAAAGAGAGTTTTACAGTTTTGAGATGTTTTCCCGAAAAAGCAAAACATTTTATAAAGCATACACTCACTGAGCTCGTTTAGCTCATTATTTTCATGTTTTAAAAACTATTTTCCAGCACAAAGTAACATCGACGCTGAGCATAGTAGGATTCTCCCGACTTTTGTATAAGCATTGTATTAATAATAATTTGTAAGGAAATACTTTGAATTTGTATAATGGAGCATATGTATGTACATAGTGTAGTTTTGTGAAAATTTGTTGAGCCTGAGGCTCTTTTGAAAGAACATTGCTAGTTGCCATATTTGGAAAAGTGTAAATTGTGTTTACAGGATTTTGAATATGTCCTTTATGCAGCTAATATGCTGCCGAGATTTTACAATATCACAAGTTAGAAAAGGAAAAATTTTTATACGAGATTTCAACAAGCAGTACGGCTTCGCTTCACGGGAATTTCTAGTCACAGGCAACGACCGGGGATTTTTAGGAGGGTCGGGCAACCTGCCGCCTAATAGGTGGGGTGTGTCAAAGCGTTAAGGCCGAGGTCGAGACCACCTCGGGCTCGATGTTGAATGGACGTCCCTTCTGCTGGAGCTTAGGACGGTAAAGGATGAAGTGTCCTCCCTTCACTCCTAAGCCGATAAAAACAAAGAAGTCATGGAGAAGGACTACTAGAAGGCCTTGAGGTGATCTTCGCTTATGTGGCTACTTCTGATGTTGTATGTTCAAACACAACATCTGCGGAAGCCAGCCAGAGGTTCCAGACGGCATGCCCGACTCCTCCTCCAACCCGCCTCGCTCCGAGTTCTTCATAACCCTAGGTGCCCCTGGCCCCAGTAGTTACCGAGGCGATGGAGCAAACTAAGATGGATCTCGACGAGCCGAACATGATCCTAAGGAGAATGTCTGGGCCGGGGACCGAGCTGAATGGCTCTCCTTACTTCTCTCTCCCCCCTTCCTCCTTTTTTTTTTTTTTTTTTTTTCAACTTCCGTAAGGGGCCTTGTTTGGCCACCAAGACATACATATTTATGTAGTCACTAACACTCATTGCCGTATTTTAATGAAATACGATTTTTGGTATTCTCATGCAATGAATCCTTACTATTTCATACTTCGCAAAACATTGGCCAGATGGTTGTCTTTGCCAGGAGTCGGCAGAGATCAAGGCCAGTTAGTAGGCGCGCACCATTTCGGGCTTTGAGGCCAATGCAGGATTAAGAGCTACTGTTATGCTTAAAAATGCGTCAACATGCTATGAGCCACGTGGTTGGCTCATTGAAAGTGCCACTGTGCCAGAGCCACAAGTCCGCATTTTGAAAGTGCCAACAGGCTTAGAGCCATAAGTTTGGCTTTTTGAAAGTACCAGCAGGCTTAGAGCCAGAAGTCTGGCTTTTTGAAAGTGCTAGCAGGCTTGAGCCACAAGTATGGTCTTTGAAAGTGTCGTGAGGGCTTAGAGCCAATGTCTAGTCTTTGAAAGTGCTAGCGCACTTGGGGTACCACAAGTCCGGTCTTTTGAAAGTGTCAAGAGGCTTGGAGCCACATTCGCTGTGATGGAGCATTTGAAAGATCAAAGAAAACACTTCAAAGGAAAATTTTATTAAATAAGGGAACTTTATTGATAATACCTCTTAAGATGCGTAGCATTCCACATCATAGGTACTGGAGTCTCGTCTAATTTATTGAGTGTGTATGAGCCAGCTACCCCCACTTTCACTATCATGTACGGTCCCTCCCAATTGGGCTAGAACTTACCAACTGTCGGGTCAGCCATGTTTTCAAAGACCCTTCTTAAAATTAGGTCTTCAACTCGAACGTACGTGACCTTACAGTTCTTGTATAGATTCGTCATCCTTTGTTGGTACGAGGATATACGTATAGCGCCGTCTCTGCAGCTCACGCCATATCACTACTACAAAAAGCCAAATAGACTACGGCTGCTTTTAGAAAAAGACTATGTTTTTAGGTAATAAATGTAGTCTAATATTTGCACTACGCTGGCCAATTTTTCATAAATTAAACGATCAGACGAATTAAAACGTTGTCTTATATTATCTTTAATGTTGAAAAGACTACATTTTAATTAAACTCGTAGCTATCTTATAATATAAAAAGACTACGTTGTTAATTAAGTCATAGTCTTATATTATATTATAATATAAAAAGACTACGTTTTTTAATTTGAAGCCTAGTCTTATATTGTCTTATATTATCCTATAATATAAAAGACTACAAATTTTATTTAAGACTTTAGTCTAATATAAAACTAAAATTGATTTATTTTTTCTCTTCCAATTAAGAATGTAGTATTTTATCCTTTTCCTAAAATTTTTTATCATTTTTCTTAAAAAAACCCTCTATTTTAAGAAACCATCTTTTATCACCTTATCTAGCCACGTTTGAATAGAAAAAATTTATTTATTTTTTCTCTCCTAACTAAGAATGTAGTCTTTTATCCTTTTCCTAAAAAAAATTTATCATTTTTCTTAAAAAAATCCTCTCTTTTAAGAAACCTCTCATCAAGACATTATTCAGCCATATTTGAAGAGAAAATTATTTATTTTTTCCTCATAATTAAGAATGCAGTTTCATAATCACTACAAGAAAAAAGGTTTTTAATAATGTGATAATTTCTTTACTATGTAAATATAAGTCATTGTAAGTTATTATCAAAACAAACTACATACATGAGCCATTTGATGTTACCTGATGTGAGGTTCCAGAAGATCGAGAAAATTCCAATTTTTTAAAAAATGGCAAAATCGTAATTTCCCGTAAAATTCGAATTTTCTAGATCTCTGATGACTAAACGGACTTCACCGCTGGAATCGCCTCGCGAAATCTAGCTATCACGCCGATGCCGCCGACCCAGACGCTGAATTTGCACGTTTTTCGAGGCACCGAGTATCGGGTGTCATAAAATGACATGTGATGTGACAAAAGTCACCTATAACATGTACTCATATGACACATGTTGCATGAGTAGAGAGATGATAGAAATGGACGGCCGAGAGGTGCCAGCATGTCAAAATCCAAGACTTGAGACATGAAGGGTATTAAATGAAATGTTAATGAGGAAGAAGACAGATAGCAAATAGTAAATATCTCCTTCCTCCAAAAGCAGACCAAACGCAGGAGAAAAAGGGAGATGCAGAAGGCTAGGTTTTTGATGTTTTAGAGAGAGTGTGCAACTTCTCTAAGATTCCTGAGATCTGGAACATCGGATTTGGCTGGGGCTGAAGAAGGAAAGTGGTTCTAATGCAATGGTGGCTTCCCGTGGCACCAGTTAATTTTGAGGAGTTTTACAAACCTCCTGAGGTAGGGTTTTATCCTACTCGAGTTACACTTCGCTTAAGTATTTTGTGGATGATTGAGTTGATTTGAGGCCGCTGAAAGTTGGTTGACTGCCCTAAACTCGACCTAATTGTTGGAATTTTTGAAGCCTATATGAACAGTCCATGATTGTGTTGGGGCTGTTATGGGTGTTTTTTTCATAAATTATGAAATAAATTGTGTGTTGGTGCGTATGAGGCAGGAAATGGTTATGGATTCGGGTTCACAAAGTGAAAACCGATGATCAGGATTGGCCGAACAGAACCTGAGGGTTTCACTGCTCACATGAATAAACATGTAAATATTTTTGTGAGAAATGTGCTTATCAAGTAATTCAAATTGAATTGCTCGTATTTGTTAATTAGTCAATGCGAGCTAATTTTTGGTGTAATTGATTGATAATTTATATAACATGTTGTTGTGATTTAAATTATGTAAATATATGCATGATGATATATTTGCATGTGTTATATGAATTGTGTTGAAATGGCATGATGCATTCTCATGTGCAAACGAGTAACCTAGAAATTAGGTGTGAGTGCATGATATGAAAGAAAAGAAAGACTGATCATTTTTCTTCATACACGGCGAGGCAAGTGTGAGGGAGCCGTTGAGGCCCCTGGACATGGGTCAATATGTAGATTCAAGTAAGATCGTGTATTAACTTGGAGTGTGTGTTTACATTGATCATTGTATGCACTAGGTGGGAAGTAACCCACTTAGGTGATTCCACTACTGGCGGACAAATAGCTCACTCCTTTCGAGGAATATTATTTCGTACAGGGGCGCGAGAGGATCGCCATCTTAAGCCGATTTAGAAGAAAGCCGGATTGTGCTTGATGGTTTTTTTTTGTTTAACATGTATTAAAATTCTGTAAACTTGATAGCGTTTGGTAAGAGTGATGTAATAACTTTCGACTATTGGATTATAAGGTGTATTTTGGATGAGCGCTGGTTTATGGGCCCAAGAGGTCATTTTTACTCAGTTATGGGTCTCGTGATATGAGACGTGTATATATTTCCGCGGGTTGAAGGGTAGTCAACGGACCCTCGAGTTTTGGGGCGTCACAGCTTGGTATCAGAGCTTAGGTATACGAATACCAAGGGCTTGAGGGACTTGGGTCAAGGCCATAGTCTTTGAGGTGTAAGAACATCACCACTCGTGGCTGATGTTGTAGTTAGGTATGCTATTACCCAGACAATCACAGATTACGATTAGAACACGCATGCATGTGTTTTATGTGATCATGTGATTGTTTCATGAATGTGTGTATAAATATGCTGTATGTAATGATCGCTTTGTGTGCTTAGTCATTAGCAATATTGTGATGGGTTGGAAAATGTTTGGAATTTTACAGTGTGTAAAACTGGAAAAAGAAAATAAATAAAATAAATTTTAATAAATTTATTTGGGTTATTGGAAAATGAAAGAAAAAAATGAGGTGAAGAAAATTGTTTTCTAAGGTTTTACAGGGTGTAAAACTGAAGAAAAATGAGTGAAAATAAATTTTTATAAATTTATTCGTGTATTGAGAATGAGAAAAAAAAAGGATAGTATTTTTTTTTTTTTTTGGTGTTTTTCCAAAGTGGGCATGGCATGAAGAAAAGTAATGAAACAAAATTTGTTTTAAATTTAATCGGATGTAATATTGGAGAATGAAAAAAAAATGTATATATATTTTTTAGGTGTCTCCAGTAGCAGAAATGATGAAAAAAAAATGTGTGAAAAACGAAAAAAAAAATGGTGTAGAATTGGTTGGGCTACTGCCCAACTGTGTCACAATACAATGGAAGATTGTATCGTAACACAGCTGTAATGGGTGTGCAATGGCTGGAAAATTATATTGCAACTTAGGAGTGTAGGTTGGCTGTGTGGAGTGATATCAGACAGACATGGCCTCGGGGTGTAGTGGGTCGAGGAAACCTGTATTGGCAGACACCAAATTGTATTAAAAATACGGGCGCTTGGTTACCGAGGGTAAAAGTCACAATACACCTAGTGTATTGTGATAGAGATGAATGTTACCGTGAACCGTGGTCGTGGATACAAGGCATTATATCGTGATCAAGAAGTGGCTCATGGCTAGAATTACCGCAATACACCGCGCAAAGGTATCGCGACGTATGAAACCAGGCAAGCCAGTGTACTGCGGGATTGTGGGGCAGGCGGTATTGTGACTCAAAGACACCGCTTTCTCGAGTCACGCTTTTTGGGACACTGCTCATAAGATTTTTGAAAAAATTTAAATAAAATTTTTTGAAAAATAAAATAAAATCAAATCAAATGAGATAAAAATTTTTTTAAAAATGAAATTTTCAAAAAATAAAATTTTGATGTTAAATATGACGGATACATGGAAATAGTTGTCATGCATTGCTTGGTGAATTGGCAGGACTTAGAATATGAAATATTTTTCGTGGTAGAATAAGGTTCCTGGGGCCGTGATTACACCCTCGAGATACGCTACACTGCCGTATGCTTTGATCATGACTTTGTGTTTCAAATTGCGTAGAAGGACACATATAAGAAGATGTATATGGGAATTATGATTGCCGCTTGTCAGGCAGAAAATTATATAAAATGCACGCGATAGGAAAAGGGTGAATGCTACGCTAGTGAACCATGACCTTAGGATTTAGATAATGAAACGAACAGAAAGCTTAGAATTTTATTGAAATAAATGAATTGAGTGGGTTGGAAAGCGCTTACTTAGGAAATGAACTATTAGCTTCATGGTCAATAAGTCTATTAGTACTGACATGTGCATTAAGAATAGGATCAAATGAAAAATTAAATGAATCTTATACAATCGACATACGTAGGGATGGCTGGGGCAGAGGGAGACGATAAGAGGGCGCCCACGAGCAGACTCACAAAAGACCACCTAAGCACTGCATGCCTTGTCGAGCCAGAGGGATTGCAATGTCGCTTTCGTACGTGCATGTGCAATAGTGAGCCAAGGCGTCAACCACCTCCAAAGATTTAGGCTACATCATCCTCCAATGGTTAGATGAGGAGGGAGCTCCAGGCCTGACGAATATGACCACTGCAGGGAAAAAGGTAGATGTTAGCGCGAGGCATCTGTGATATGTGGGTGCCGGTACTATGATAAGGAGATCAACCTTCTTCTAGTTCTGGAAAGAAGCAAGGCTTCCGGTTCGCAGGGTTCCAGTTCGCTTATCCCGTAGACGAAGTTAGTGGCTACAATGATGGGCAGATGGTGTTCTACCATTGCCGCAGCCTGACATAAGGAGGAGGGATCAGCTTCCAGAGACAGGATTTCGAGGTTCGGGACAGCAGTGAACTCAAATACTGAGAGGGACGTGATGATGATACTATTTCTCCATTACCCTAGTACGTGGGTCAGAGGGACCGAAGTCAAGATGAGGGTGCCCCAAGACCTTGTACTTCTCGTGACGAGTCACACACTCGCAGCCAGAGAGCAGCCCAGGTCTAAGACGTGAGCCGCAGCCAGAACGGGTCGGGTCAAGTAAGATGACTTGTTGCCACCACTACCTGTGTACATGAGGAGAGATCATTCCCAGAGGTGTGAGTGGTCTCATAAAGACGTAGGATCGAGCATGCAGACAGTTTTGATATACAATGGCACGCTTCTACTCGTACTTCACACTAGAGTAGCGTTTTTTGAATCGATGCATCAAGTGTTCATTCATTAATGCATCTTATGATAAGTCGGCTTAGAGGTTAAGGCCTTGTAGAAGCCAGATGTGGATGTTCTTCCCTAGAACGTAGGGAGTCGACCTCCCATAGCCCGTGATTATGAGTTAGAGATCCGAGACTTCGCCATGGTGGACCCCCTGATCGGGGTGTCACAAGATGGCATCACGCGCCTATGTGCATGGTAACATCCCGTCGAGCAGGCTCGGGGTGCACTCCGTATGGTCATTCACCACTCGTGAGTGTGAGCTGTGGCTCGCTGGGACTACGTCCAATGAAGACTCATAGTTCGAATCAGAAATGAAGAGTAATTAAAGTGTGTTGGCAAAGCAAGAAGGGGCTGCACCTAAGGTGAGAAACCCAGAGTCAGTGAAGGAGAGACCCGCGGCAGTGATCCGAAGGTCCTGTGTGTGTGTAAGAGACCCGGGGAGAGATCCCAAATTTCTGTGTGGGTGTAAAAGACCCGGGGAGCTATCCCAAATTTCTGTGTAGGTGTAAAGACCCGAGGAGAGATCCCAAATTTCTGTGTGGGTGTAAGAGACTGGCAGATCTCACCCCTGCAAGTAGTTATAATCCGATGAGGTATCCCAATTTCTTGCAGGGGTGTAAGAGATCCGTGGAGAGATCCCACCCCCGTGTGGGTGTAAGAGACCCGGAGCTATCCCAAATTTCTGTGGTGGAGTGTAAGAGACCCGGGAGAGATCCTAAATTTCAGGTGAGTGTAAGAGACCTGGGAGTCCCAAATTTCGTGTGGGTGTAAGAGACCCAGAGATCCCAAATCTCTGTGGGTGTAAGAGACCCTGTGGAGCTATCCCAAGTTTCTCGTGGGTGGAGAGACCAGGATATCCAAATTTCTAAGTGTGGGTATAAGAGACCCGTGGAGATATTCGAAATTTCTTTGTGAATGTAAGAGGCTCGCAGTGTAGGCCTGAATATTAGTGTTGCCCGAGATGAAAACACACGGTCAAGCATCACATAGACTTGTAGCCGAGGATAGAGCTCCGAGGATCGAGATGAAAACACACTACAAAGTTATCACGTAGACTAGAGTTGAGTGATAGGAGTCGAGGACTCGGATATTTGATACCCCTTTGAAATTGCATCGGGTGCTGTTTTAGCCTGCGAAGGGCTCAGAGGCGGATGTCATTCCATGAGCACGGATTAGGTTGACGATCCATTGGATTGTCACGATTGTGACCTCGGGAAGGTCGGCCGCTACACAACGCGTGGGTTGTGTAGTGTTACATGTTGTGATTATAATATAGTGTTAGAGGACACACCGCGAGCATGCGTCCCGGATCATAAGGGTAGCCTTCGGGAGGAGCATTTTCCTAGTGGAATTTTCGCCTACAACAATAATTATCGCATAATGTGTCTATGAGGCATTGTATGGGAGGCCATGTAGATCATCATATGTCGACCTATGTGGAGAGAGCTCCATCACGGGGGTCCCGATTCGATAGAGACACCTCTCGAGAAGGTGAGCTTGATATTTGATAACGCTTCTACCGCTTAGAACCTAGAAGAGCTTATGCGTATGTACACGCCGACCCTTAGAGTTCGAGGTCGAGATCAGCCTTCTTGAAGGTGATACCTAAGAGAGGAGTGGTCAGTTCTAAGTAGTTTATGAAGCGACGCTGAGATTCATCGGGCCTTTCGAGATACTCGAGAGGGTAGACGCTGTGAAGGCAGACGGCTGGCTTTTACCACCCAAAGATCTCGTGTGTCCACGAGGTATTTCACGTCCATGCTCCTGAGGTACACTCCGCATCCAACTCATGGTGAATCCTGGGAGAGATTTGAGGCTGACATCGATGGAACCTTTCGAGGAAGGACCAGCATTTTGATAGCCGATGATCGAGGTTTTGCGACGCCGGCCAGTGAGGCTAGTGAGAGTGTTATGGCAGCAGGTGGGTGGAGGAGTCAGCGTGGGAGCGAGGGGGACGCGATCGCGGGCCACACATCCCTTCTTGTTTTAGGGATGATGTGGTTGGTAGTTTGGCAATATTTAAATGTGAGGTTTTTCCATGCATGGTATAGTGCGCGTTGCATATGCATGTTGTGAGGTGATTGTGATTGTCGAAATTTTGGGATGAAATTCCTTTTAAGGAGGAGAATGTAAGACCGAAGAAATTTACGGTCCACTACGAAAAATGGCAAAATCGTAATTTTGGTAAAAATCCGGAATTTTCTGAATCTCACGAAGGCAAAACCGGACTTCACCGATTAGAAATCGTCTACATGAGGAAATCTAGGTATCACGTCGATTTTAGTCGGTGAGACAATCGAATTTGCACTTTGAGCACAGTGTCGGGCCCCTTTAAATAACATGTGATGTGACAAAAGTGCCTATAACATACTCATATGACACATGTTGCATGAGTAGAGAGAGGATGGAAATGGACGGCCGAGATAGTGCCAAGTGTCAAAAATTCAAGACTTGAGGACATGATGGGTATTAAATGAAATGTTAATGAGGAAAAAGACAAGATAGCAAATAGTAGTCATCTCCTTCCTTCAAAAGAGACCAAACGTGCATGAGAGGAAAAGGGAAATGCAAGGCTGAGTTTTTGATGTTTTTGAATTAAGAAATTGTGCAACTTCTCTCTAAGATTACAGAATTCGGACGTCGGTTTCGTCGGATAAGAAGGAAAGTGGTTACTACTGTGAGAGCTTCGTGGGCACTGTTTTGAGATTTCGACAAACTCCGTGAGGTGAGAGGTTTTAATCTACTTGAGTTACACTTTGTTTAAGTGTTTTGTGGATGATTGAGTTGATTTGAGGCCATGAGGGGCCGTTTGATCGGTCCCAAAACTTGGGACAGGTGTGAAATTTGAAGCCCGTATGGACGATCGTGTGTGTGTTGGGAGCTATTATAGATATTTGTTCATAAATTATGAAATAAATTGTGTGGTAGTGCGTATGAGGCTGGAAATAGCCATGGATTTCGGGTTCACAAAGTGAAAGCAGATGATTGGTGATTGGCGTATACGATACTTAGGAGGTTCAGCCCATTCGCATGAATAGTGTTCCACGAGAAATATTTTGTGAAAAAATATGTTTGGTGAGTAATTCCAAATTGAATTGTGAGTTTGTTGAAGCCAGCATCGCGAGCTAATTTTTGGTGTAATGAATTGATAATTTATATAACATGTTGTTGTGATTTAAATTATGTAAATATATGCATGATGATATATTTGCATGTGTTATATGAATTGTGTTGAAATGGCATGATGCATTCTCATATTCAACGGGTAACCTAGAAATTAGGTGTAAGTGCATGACATGAGAAAGAAAGAAAAGGCGATTATTTTTCTCATACATGGCTTAGGCAGAGTGTGAAGTCGGTGTGAGGACTCGGGACATGGGTTAGTCATATAGACATTCAAGTGAGGATAACGTATTTGCCAGGTGTGTGTTTACGTGGATGTTGCATATGCACTTAAGTGGAGAGTAACCCATTTAGGGTGATTCCACTACTTGGCGATAGCTCACCCTTTCGAGGGAATATTATTTCAGGTACAGGGGGCGCTCGAGAGGACGACTCATCTTAGAAGCCGATTTAGAAGAAAGTCGGATTGTGTCTTTGATTGTTTTTTTTGGTTTAACATGTATTAAAATTGTAAACTTTTGATATATGTTTGGTAAGAGTGATGTAATAACTCTTGGACTATTGGATTATAGTTGGGTGTATTTTGATGAGCGTTGGTTTATGGGCCCAAGAGGCCATTTTTACTCAGTTATGGGTCTCGCGATATGAGACATGTATATATTTCCGCGGGTTGACGGGTAGTCAACGGACCCTCGGGTTTTGGGGCGTCCGCGGGGTTCGATTTAGGGAGCAATAGTATTGACTTAAGATAAACACTGGACAAATATTTTAAGTCGGGGTTAAAATTGACAAGCTATGATACATTTATTAACATAACTAACATTTAATTTATAAGTCAGGTAAAACTCTAATGTATATAAAGAGGCCCTTAGCTTCCCTTATTTCATTGTCTCAAAAGCCTAACTTTTATCTAATTTCTATCTTTAAAACACAGTTCAAAGTCGGTATCATCAAAATTGAAGAAGAATATTGTGGCATGTCGTCTCAATATCTCTGTCTTAGTAACTTGGATCGATATCAAATGACACGCAAAATATATTAAATTAAGAATTTCAAAAAATTTAAATAGCTTTTAAAATTATCATCAAAATCAATATAATAACATAAATTAATAAATGGATGAAAAACATTATTTTTATATTAAGTAAAGCATCATTGGATAAATTTAAAAATTTTGAATTTTCATCTCAAGCTAAATATTAAATAAAAAAGCAAATTAAATTTATTTTATGATATATTTATTCCAAATTTAATATTTATTTAAGTAAGCACAAATCATACTTAAAAATATAAATATAATATTCTATAAAATATATTTTAAATAAAACCATTGAAAAATTTTTATTAATTTTATTTTCGTTTGAATCAATCAACTTTAAAAATAAATATATATTTTTAATACTTTTTAAAACACTTTCGCCTTCTTTCTCTTCATTCCACGAAACCCTTCATATATTAAATTAAGAATTTAAAAAAATTTAAATAGCTTTTAAAATTATCATCAAAATCAATATAATAACATAAATTAATAAATAGATGAAAAACATTATTTTTATATTAATTGAAGCATAATTGGATAAATTTAAAATTTTTGAATTATCATCTCAAGCTAAATATTAAATAAAAAAGAAAATTAAATTTATTTTTATGATATATTTATTCAAATTTAATATTTATTTAAGTAAGCACAAATCATACTTAAAAATATAAATATAATTTTTTATAAAATATATTTTAAATAAAACCATTGAAAAATTTTATTAATTTTATTTTCGTTTGAATCAATCAACTTTAAAAATAAATATATATTTTTAATACTTTTTAAAACACTTTCACCCTCTTTCCCTTCATTCCATGAAACCCTTCATATATTAAATTAAGAATTTCAAAAAATTTAAATAGCTTTTAAAATTATCATCTGTAAGACCCGAGAAATTCCAAATTATGGAATAAGGGCAAAATCATGTAATTTAGGTTACAAAATTGAAATTTCATTAAAATCCGTAATTTATTCTCACAGATCTCGGATGTGAAGCGGATTTTCACCGTTGGAATCGTCTCGAAAAATCTAGTTAGCACGTAAAATTTCGTAATATTCCGAGACAGTCGGAGTTGACACATTTTTCGAGGCATCGTGTTTCGGGTGTCGTAAAACGATTTTCGATGTGACGAAAGTCACATATAACAAGTACTCATGTACCATAAGTGGTATGAGTAGATAAATGATGAAAATGGACGGCCGAGATTGAGCCGAATGCCAAAACTGGTGAAAGAAGGGAATTAATAAATTAAATGGAATTAATGAATTAAAGGACAAGTTGCTACAGTGATCTTCTCAAATGAAAAGCAAAAGGAAAAAACGTGAAATAGAAGAGGAAGGTCAGTGTGAGGAAGCGTGGTAAGGCGATTTTAGTGAGAGAGTCGACTTCTCTAAAAATGCCGAAGCGTCAGAGCGTCGGAGTCTTCGAGACAGAAGGAAAGGCACTCTCTGTGAAGGAGCAGTAGATGCCGGATTTAGGGAGTTTCCTCCAAACTCAGAGGTAGGGTTTCTCCTACTTGGGTTTATTCCTTTTTAAGTACTTTCACGAATGTTTGGTCGTTGAGGTACGCTAAGGGTGGATTGGATCGGTCCCCGAACGCTTGGAAGATTAATACGAATTTTGGAATCAAAATGGTCTGGTAAGTGGCCGATATATTTGCTTGGGCGTAAAAATTATATGTTTATTTGTTAAATCTTGTAGTGATTGAAATTAGGTCGAGAATGGCGTGAAATGCGGAGTTCACGGGTGAGCCCAGGTGAATTGTGACTTTTAGAATAATGTAGAGGTTTCACTATTCAGAAGCGTGTTCTAAAAATAGATTTTTGTGAAAATATGTGTTTGGTCAAGTGATTTAAATTAAATTGTTCGTGTTTGATCATTAGCCCAAATGAGCTAATTTTAATGTATAAAATGAGAATTTACATGACATGATTGTGTGGGTGTTTTGTAAATATATGCATGTTTATATATTTACATGTGAATTAAATTGTATTGGAGTTATCATACATGCATTCCATATCTGCTTTGGAACACCTAGGACTATAGGGAGTGAGTGCATGAGATGAGTCTAGAACGGTTGGAGGACATCTAAAAATATTAATTATCGAAGGTAGTCCAAATTAAAAATATCAATGTCGGAGCGAGGCCCAGGAATTGATATATATATATATATACACATCGGAGGACATCCCTGAACAGACAAATAATATATCGTCGTCGGGCGGCCCGAATTGATATACATACATCGGTTGTCCACTAACAAAACAATAATTTTCATGAGGCTTGGCGGGTGTGATGGAGTCAGAGCGAGGAACTCGGGATCCCGGGTTGGTCATGTAGACATTCAGAGTAGGATCATGCATTTGCTTGAATGTATGTTTATTTTGGAACATTGCCGCCTTAGGTGGTGAGTGGCCCACTTAGGCGATTCACTCACGAGCATTAGCTCACTTACTGTCGGGGGATGTTATTTTACAAGTCTGGAGCGTGCGGGGGATGGCTCGTCTAGAGGCCAGGGGATTAGAAGAAAGTAGTTTGTGGCTTTGATATATGCATGTATTAGAACTGCTGAGTTTAATTATATGTGTTGTATAAAGTAAAAACACCTTAACTCTTGTAACTATTGGATATATGGATTGGACTCATATGATTGGTATGTATATTGAATCACGTTTATGGGCCCCGAAGTGGGCTCAGTGGATATGTATATTGCGTATATTGAATTTCATTTGGAGACTGGAAATAAATACGGGTTTTATACAAGTATTGTATTTGGGTAGAGCTCCCTGTGCAAAGGAGACTACGCAGATTTTTCGTGAAAAATGTCGGGTCACGGAGCATTCACGAAGCATTAAGCGGGTTGACCGGGCAGTCAAGCGGACCCGGGTTTGGGGCGTCACGACTTGGTATCAGGCCTAGGTATACGAATACCTAGGGAGCTCGGGTTTGGGTATCCATCACCACTAGGTGGTTTGATGTAGAGTATAGGTATTTGAAAACCTAAAGATTGAGGATTTGGGCTTAGGTCATAGTCGTGTAAGAACATCACCACTAGGTGTGGTTCGATGTTGAGTTTAGATATGAGATTACCTAGGAAATCACGGGACAAAACTAGGACACTGCATGCATGTGTTGGTATGTTTTATGTGATTGGATTTTGTGAAGTGTGCTTGCATGCTTGGTTGGGCATAACATGAACTGTTAGGTGTTATGCGATTGAAATTATATGATTGATAATAGCAGTTGATAGCATAGGATTGAAGTGTGGAAAAGAATTATGGGTTATAGTGTATATAGCTGGAACAAGAAATAAAAAGAAATAAATTTTACTAAATTTATTTGGTTTAGAATAATGAAATAAAATTTTTAAATAAACTTTGGGAGTGAACACTAGGGTTAGTGTTAGATCATGAGGTGAAAATTATTTTCTTAGGTTTTACGGTGTAAAACTGAAGAAAAATGAGTGAAAATAAATTTTTATAAATTTATTAGAGTATTCTGGAAAATGAAAAAAAAAAAAATATATGTATATAAATTTTTAGTGTTTTCCAGTGGCTGGAAATGTGAAAAAAAAAATTAATTATATGATGAGAAAGAAATATTTTTTCTAAAAAAGTTTTGATGTGTAAAGTTAAAGAAAAATAAAAATAAATTTTCATAAATTTATTTAGGGTGTCTTGGAGAAGAAAAAAAAATGATGACTAAAATTTTTTGGAACATTTTCAATAAGTGAAATAATTTGGAAAAAAATTTTTATTATAAAAATTAAATAAAATTGAACAAAATTTTAGGAGAAAAATAAAATTTTCAAAAATGAATTTCGAAAAAAAAATTTTTTTGTTGAAAACAATATTATTTTTAAATGCAAAAATTTGATTGCCTTGCATTACTTGAAAATGCAAGGACAATGTGTATCTTACTGATTTACGTGTATGATTAGCATCGAGACTTCCAACTCGCCTACCGAACCGCATAAGCATTTGCCAGCCTATGACCCAGGACGAGGCGGCCCCACGGAATGGGTCGTAAAGCACCACCGTTGCTCGATCGTGAGGCTTTAACAGGCCGAGGTGGTTGCACGGGCCATATCTACAGCCGGTATAGCAGACAGAAGATCCTAGTAACCTTAGAGGTTTAGGAAGCATCATCCTCCGACATTCACAGGGGGAGGAGATCCGATGGTGACAAACCATTGGCTCATACAGATCGAGAAGGTGTTAGAGGCGTATGGATACTGACACGACTAGATTAGACGAATAATGAAGCAGAGAATGAGGCCAGTATGGCAGAAATGGGCAAGGACCCTAAAGACCTTGCAGAAGCCAAGAGAGCGTGAGTTCTCCTCAGACCAGGGCGAGACTAGTGGGATGATATGTCGGTGTCAGTCGGAGATCCTCAGACCTACTCACAAAGGACTCTGAGGATTATGGACATGTCGAGTTCGATGTCATCCCTGGGATGGATCGTCGATTGCTCACGTACGTTATCGATCAGAGCCACAGAGGTCACCACTTCATAATATGATTCGCATTTGCAGATATTTCAGTATAAGCATGGCGTCGTCTCATCTCAAACAAAGATACGAGTCCGTGTCAGGATGTTTAGCGGTTGGCCAGCGCTTCACCCTGTGTGACCCAGGAGACCAGCACTTAGATCTACCCCGTGAGCGGCGTGATGTTTTTCCGAGTTGATACTGGATTAGACTCACAGAGGTCGCAGACTCGTGATCGAAAGCCACACCCTTTGTATTTCACCCATCCCTATGACTCCGCATTAGGATGGCACTGCTGAAAGGTGTGAACTCGCAGTCCACTTACAGAACTATCGATTATAATATTGGGACGGTTACCACTACGCCGGGGAGTTCCGCTCGCTTGGGAAAAAGAAGGACAAGACTTTTCACACCGCGCATTCAATTACGTGCAATGAACAGGTTACGATCAAGAATCTAGCATCTAATAATGGTGATCGACATTGAGTTGATCACAGAGTGAGCGAGTCTACCCAAGACGCACCCGCACCGCCGTCGCCATCAGCTTTGGCGGTTAGTGGCACTTATTATCCTAAGACATGACGCCAAGCATGGGTACTCTTTGTTATTTGATGTCTCTTTTGGATTGACGAATGCACTAAAGAAAAGATTCATGGACTTTTACATGTGGTATTCCAACCCTATTTAAATCGCTTTGTCGTAATTTCGATGATATTTTCGATCTACTCTCAAATGTAGTGGGATACGAGTATCACTTGAGGATCGTTTTTACGCTTGTTGAGACCATCACCAGACGCAGTTCAAGTATGAGAGTTTTAGCTTACTCCAGGCGAGATTTTGAGACACATGGTGTCAGATCAGAGGTCGGGCCAACCCAGAGAAGGTTGAGACAAGATGAGTCGAGAGACCGACGTCAATCTTCGAAAGATACGTAGTTTCGATCGACCGAGTATTACAGAGATTCGAGGAATGGGTCAGTTGGGTCCATCTCGGGGACAGATCGTAGGACTTCGCCACGAGACACGGACTCCATGGTCGGGACGGTCCCGACCATGCAGAGAGATCGAGGGTGCCCTGAGCACTAGTGGATGAGCGGCAGGTTAAGAGGGGAGGATCACCTTCTTCTAGTTCGGGGAAGAGGCAAGAAGACTGGCTTCACACGTAGTTTCGAAGACCAAAAATGTGGATTGGCCAGTTAGTCGTGCAGGCAAAGCGATATGTTATTTCTGCCAACAAATGGGCATGTGAGACGGGATTGCCCCCAGAGACGGTGGGATCCCAAGATTTGACGCTACGCCCGCTAGTCAGAGAAGGCAGAGGCATTAATTATTCTCTACACTTAAGTGAGGGTTAGAGGGAACCAGCTTTCGCTTGCAGCATAATAAGCACTTATCAACACAGATAGGCCGTAGGGGCCGAAAGTGGTCAAGCCGTGACAGATCGTAGTTACGCTAGCCGGAAGCGTAGCCGACCTTGTGAGTGGTGGTATATATTGTTGTTGATGTCGCTTGACATGGATGAGTTGACAACCATCGAAGCCGTCGCATCAGACTTTAGCCTGCCGGTCATACCCGACACGCATTGATCTGGGGCTTTTAGAGGTTGGTCCCGGGGTAGCTGTGCATAGATGTTCTTCCCTAAGATGTGGGTGAGAGTTTATCCGATAGCTCCGGATTAAGGAGGAGAGATCTCCAGATTCGCCATGGTGGACCCTTGATCAGGTGTCACAAAGATGGCATTATCGGGCTTCGTGGTGCACTGAACATCGCCACAGCCGGGTGTGGGTGCACTAGCACGATCATTCACCACTCTGCAGAGCGTAATGGTTTGTCTTGTGGACTACGTCCGATGAAGACTATAGTTCTGCCTCAAGAAACGGAGAGTACTCAGAGGTGTTAGGCAAAGCAAAAAGGGGACCGTTAATCCCCCAAGGTGAGAACTCGAGTCGTATAAGAGACCCGGGAGATGGTCCCGACTTCGTGTGAATGTAACAGGCTCGAAGTGTAAGCCGAAGAAGTATGTTGCTCGAGATGAAAACACACGGACAGGTTATCATGTAGACTTAAAGTTGAATGATAGGAGTCGGGAGTGACTCGAGATTTGGATACCCATTGAAATTGGCACAAGTTGGTGACCCAAGCAAGGACTCGGTATATGGATGTCATTCAAGACATGGACTAGGTTGGATGTACCATTAGATTGTCGCTGATTGTGACCTTGGGAAGGTCGCTTACACACCCGCCAGGTCACAGAGTGGATACGTGTCATACTTGATTATACATAGGTGTTGTGAGGACACGCCGCGAGCATACGTCCCGAGTCATAAGTGGGTAGAGGAGCAATTGCCCTTATGGAATTCGCCTACAACAATAGTTATCAGGGGAGCATACGGATGGCACCGTATGAGGCATTGTACGGGAGGCCAGGTCATCATAAATGGATGAGGTGGGAGAGAGCTCCATCACTAGTCCTAATATGACTAGAGACACCACCGAGAAGGTGAGCTTGATATGAAAGTTGCTCTTCGTTTTACTGCAGCCTAGAAGAGCTGAGTGGATGTGAGATGTCACCTAGAGTTCGAGGTCTTTAGATCACTTTGAAGGTGAGGCCTAAGAAATGAGTGGTCAAACCATAAGCTAGTTATCACGAGGTTTATTAGACCTTGAGATACCGAGGTGCTAACTGCTGCGCATCAGCTTAATGCTATCGCCTTGCAAGATGATAGGTGTCCACGAGGTATTTCACGCCTCCATGCTCCTAAGTATACCCGTGATCGCTTCATGGTGGATCGGGGACAGATTGAGGTTGACACGAATTCGACCTTCGGCGAGGGAACAGCAGCATTTTGATAGTTTGGATAAGGTTTTGCATGACTAAAGCCGTGATAAGGTTTTGCAACGCAAGACCGTGAGGCTAGTGAGAGTGCTTATGGCGACACTATGGAGTGGAGGAGTCAACGGAGCGCGAGACACGATGCGCTACATTATCCTTCTCTTGCTTTTAGGGACGGAGGTGCCGTGGTTTTGTCGCTATCATTAATGACGAGTTTACATGCATGGTATAGTGCACGTTGCATATGCATGTGAGTGATAGTGATTGTCCTGAATTTCGGGACGAAATTCCTTTTAAGGAGGGGAGAATGTAAGACCCGAGAAATCTCACCATGGAATAAGGGCAAATCAGAATTTCTAAGTTACAAAATTGAAATTTTTCAGCTAAAAATCTTAATTTGCTTCTTCTAGATCTCGTATTTATTTAAACGGATTTAACCGTTGAATCGCTCGAAAATCTAGTTAGCACGTAAAATTTGTGAATATTCCAGTACGGAGTTGGCACATTTTTTCGAGGCATCACGCTTCTTGTGTGCCAGAAAATTTATTTTTGATGCGACGAAAGTCACATATACAAGTAATCATGTACCATAAGTGGTATGAGAGATAAATGATGAAAATTGACTACGAGGTAGAACCGAATGTCAAACTCGTGAAGAAGGGAATTAATAAATTGAATGGAATTAATGAATTAAAACAAGTTACATAAAGATCTTCTCAAATGAAAAGCAAAAGGAAAAAACGTAGTTAAGAAGGTCCGCAGATGTGAAAATGAAATGGCGATTTTTAAAGTGAGAGGAGTCCGGGCTTTTTTCTAAAAATACGTGATCCGACCATCTAACGGACAAGAAGGAAAGTCAGCTTTACGCTGGAGAGGGTCACAGGTACGGATTTAGGAGTTTCAACTCCTAGAGTGGGCTTCTCCTTACTTAGGTTTTATTCCCTTTTTAAGTACTTTACGAATGTTTGAGTCGATTGAGGCCGCTTAGGGGTCAGCTGGATCTGGCCCCAAACCTAACCTAATTAATAATGCACTTTGAATCAATGGTGCAATTGATCGACCACGGTCAGTTGGGCAATAGAAATTATATGTTTACTTGCTAAATCATAGATTGAAATTAGGCCGAGGAATGGCTTGAAATGCGGGTTCACAAGGTGAACCGATGAATTAGATTTTCTGAATAGTAAACTGTGTTTCACTGATCTCAAATTGCGTTCTTAAAAAATAGATTTTCGTGAAAATACGTGTTTGGTCAAGGATTTAAAATTAAATTGTTCGTGGTTTGATCATTAGTCAAATGAGCTAATTTTGATGTATAAAATGAGAATTTATATGACATGATTGTGTGAATTGATTGTTTTGTAAATATATGCATGTTTATATATTTACATGTGAATTAGACTGTATTGGAATTGGCATACATGCATTCCATATGCACTGGAACACCCTAGGACTATAGGAGTGAGTGCATGAGATGAGTCTAGAGAAAACTGTCGGAGGGGTCAGTTTTAAAATATTAATTATCTGAGGGTAATCCAAATTAAAAATATCAATCGCCTGAGCGCCCAATTGATATTCATCTGAGGTAGTCCACAAACAAATAATATATCAATCATCGAGCGTCTAATTGATATATATATATATATATATATATACACATCGGGAGGTCTACAAACAAACAAATAATATATCAATCGCCTGGAGCGCCCAATTGATATACATATCGGAGGGTTGTCCACTAACAAACAATAATTTTCATACGAGGCTTAGGCGAGTGCGGATTGAGTCGAGGACGGATCTGAGTTGGTCATGCAGATATCCGGGCAGTGATCATGCATTCATTACCGTATGTTTATTTTCGGGAACATCACGCACTCTAGGTGGCGAGCGCCCACTTGCATGATTCCACTACCGGAAGATACCACTCCGTCGAGGGATATTATTTTGCCAAGCACAGAGCGTGCTAGGACTGGCCATTCTAGAGACCGAGGGATTAGAAGAAAGCCGGGTCATGCTTTGATATATACATGTATTAAACTCTTTTAAGTTTAATATATGTGTCAGATAAGAGTAAAACACCTAACTCAGAATCTATTGGATATATAGTTGGACTCATGATTGGTATGTATATTGAGTACTGTTTATGGGCCCAAGTGGCCGCATTGGATATGTATATTGCATATATTGGACTGTCTGGGACAGCAGAACGCAGTGCTTTATACAAAGATTGTATCTGGGGTAGAGCTCCCGTACAGCTGAGACTCGCCCGATTCGTGAAATGCCTGGTCACCCGACATTCACGAGACTCTGGCGTGCTGATCAGTCAACTGACCCTGCCTGGGCGTCACATCATCAAAATCAATATAATAAATATAAATTAATAAATAGATGAAAAACATTATTTTTATATTAATTAAAGCATAATCGATAAATTTAAAATTTCCTTGAATTATCATCTCAAGCTAAATATTAATAAAAAAGCAAATTAAATTTATGATATATTTATTCAATTTAATATTTATTTAAGTAAGCACAAATCATACTTTAAAAAATATAAAATATATTTTTTATAAAAATATATTTTAAATAAACCATTGAAAATTTTATTAATTTTATTTTCGGTTGAATCTAAATCAATTTTTTAAAAAATAAATATATATTTTTAATTTTCGTCCTCTTTCCCTTCATTCCAGGAAACCCTTCATATATTAAATTAAGAATTTCAAAAAATTTAAATAGCCTTTAAAATTATCATCAAAATCAATATAATAACATAAATTAATAAATAGATGAAAAACATTATTTTTATATTAATGTAAAGCATACTGGATAATTTAAAATTTTGAATTATCATCTCAAGCTAAATATTAAATAAAAAAGAAAATTAAATTTATTTTACATATATTTATTCAATTTAATATTTATTTAAGTAAGCAATAAATCATACTTAAAAATATAAATATAATATTCTATAAAATATATTTTAAATAAAACCATTGAAAAAAATTTGATAATTTTATTTCGTTTGAATCAATCAACTTTAAAAATAAATATATATTTTTACTTTTAAACACTCGCTTTCTTTCTTCATTCCACCTAAACCCTTCTATATATTAAATTAAGAATTTAAAAAATTTAAATAGCTTTTAAAATTATCATCAAAATCAATATAATAACATAAAATTAATAAATAGATAAAAACATTATTTATATTAATTAAAGCATAATTGGATAAATTTAAAATTTTGAATTATCATCTCAAGCTAAATATTAAATAAAAGAAAATTAAATTTATTTTATGATATATTTATTCAAATTTAATATTTATTTAAGTAAGCACAAATCATACTTAAAAATATAAATATAATTTTTATAAATATATTTAAATAAAACCATTGAAAATTTTTATTAATTTTATTGCTTGAATCAATCAACTTTAAAAAATAAATGCATATTTTAATATTTTAAAACACTTTCATTCTCTTCCCCATTCCACTAAACCCTTCATATATTAAATTAAGAATTAAAAAATTTAAATTAGCTTTTAAAAATTATCATCTAAAATCAATATAATAACATAAATTAATAAATAGATGAAAACATTATTTTTATATTAATTGAAGAAGTAATTTTGATAAATTTAAAATTTTTTTGAATTATCATCTCAAGCTAAATATTAAATAAAAGCAAATTAAATTTATTTTTATGATATATTTATTCAAATTTAATATTTATTTAAGTAAGCACAAATCATAATAAAATATAAATATAATTTTTATAAATATTTTAAATAGTTATTTAATTTTATTTTCGTTTGAATCAATCAACTTAAAAAATAAATAAATATTTTTAGTACTGCTTAAATCATTTTCGCCTCTTTCCTTCATTTCTAAACCCCTTACCCCACCCTCCTTTCTTTCTATCTCTCCGGTCCCTCTCCCACAAATCCATTCTTTCCTTCCCCACCCATCCCATCCCTCTCTTATCCCTCTTTCTTTCCGCTCTCACTAATTCCTCCCACTTTCCTAATGATCTATCACCCGATCGACGAGCATGGTTAGGTACCAGCCATGGTAGAGGCTTCAAAACCCTAGCGCTGGTAAGTTCAACAATGCATGCCCCAAACGGTTTTGTTTTTGTTTCATTTTTCTTAAATTTTCAAAGAGAGTATTAGCTCCTGTGCTAAAGATCCAAACTCATTGAAATTCTCGAGCGTGATGGGGCGATGAATTTCCTTTGCAAGCTATTGATTAAATATTTTAACTTGGTTGAGTCTTTTGAATCATAGTGAGTTCTTCATTTTTCTATAGACTCTCATGTCACTCGCATTGTAGAATGCGGTAACCTTTTTTTTTTTTTGATCAGTTAGACGGGTGGTAGCCTATGCTTCAAATCTAATGTTACCTTCAAAGGAGTTTGAATGTGGGCATGATTCTGTTAATATGCTCAAACCCTCGACTCATTTCCATTTTATCAATACATGGAGATCTCGACGGATTGAAGAATTTGAATGTGCTTATTTGATGTCAGAAACATGATAGTGATAGAGAATTCTTTTACATTAATGAACATTTAGCTTACAATTTTGAAATTTTTTAAGTGAATGTCGTAGTGAATTTCTTTTTAACCGCAACATTACTCTGTTTCAATTTAATTAGTTTGAGCATTATTTTCAATTTTAAATTATTTTATGAATTTGCTTTTTTTTAAAAACTAAATATGTCCAAAACTCTATAATTTTTATGTCCATTTACTTATGAGGATAAGTTCTGTGCATTGAAATGATATAAAATGTGTTTGATTTGTTTGATTTGATTTGTCAATGGAGAAGGATTATTTAAATAGAGTTGTGCTATATGCAGGTAATAAGATATTTTTATATTTTTTGTATTTTATATGCAATTACTATATGTTACAAGTTTCTAATAAAACCGTGGAATTGAATAATTTGATTTGTGTAGTTATTTGTACAACTAACCAAGAAATCAAAACCGCTTCAAATATGTAATGCTTCATGTATCTCAGATGATCTCGTACGCCTGGATCTACTGAGCACTTTAATAGATTTGATTGCTAAAAGATTAGAGCGCTATATGTGGATCAATTATTTCTAGCTCCTTATAACTCGTGGGTAAGTAGTTTTTTTAATGAAAATAGATATTTTTGATATTAAGTTGTTGATTATTGTTATTATATTTATGAAGGGATCATTGGTCCTTGGTGGTTACCAATTCCTCATAGGACAAAGTATATTTTTGTGATTCTATCGACGTTCAGCTGGAAAAAGAATTGAAAGGTACATAATACATAAGTATTTATTTCTTTATTTTTATATTAATTTTGCCTTAATTATATCATTTGAGTCTGCCTATTATTATGTTTTGTTAAATTAGTGCACTCAAAATATACACAAGCAAAGTTGACCAAGTTAAAAGAAAAAACTTATTTTGGGAGTCTATTAAGGTATATTGAGTTGCACATTCTTTTTAATAATTCATAAAATTAGATCTTATTTGTTTGAATCTTATAAAAACTTATAAATTCATTTTTCAAGTGTCCTAAGCAACCATCAGGTGTTGAATGTGTCTATTATGTCATCATGTATATGAAGGAGATCATTGAAAATCATATCATTTCAACCGATGAAAAGGTAGGTTATTATTGCGTACGTGATTCATATAAGTAGTACTTTTTATGGTTTTAGATTTTTATGTCGTGTTATTTAGTGCTCTTTTTCTGAGTAACTTATGTATATATGCAATATGAAAAAACTTAAACAAGAAGATCGACATTATACGTGAGAATGGGCTCCAGTACTTGCAAGACTTTATTTAAAGAAATGTTATGGATGTTTGTTTATAAAACAAGATTGGATATTTGTATGATTAAAGTATTGGATATTTCAATTCAATATTTTTGGCATTTTTTTGAATCTAAAGCATATGTTTGTATGACAGATTGGATATTATGTCATGCTTTGAAAAAATGTAGTCTAAATGTTCATAGTAGACTACATTTTTCAATAAAAGTAATCTTTTGTACACCAGATGTACAGCAAAAACGTAGTCTTTTGTACATACAAACATAGTTGTGCAAAAAAATGTAGTTAGTAGTTTAACTATTAAAAACGTAGTCTGCTCATAATAGACGTAGTTAAAGCCTAAAAACGTAGTCTTTTGTACAAGTTATAGACTACATTTTCTGATAAAAACGTAGTCTAAATATATTTAAAGACTACGTTTTTTTTACTTCTAACTACATCTAAAAACGTAGTCCAAACGTGGGACTTTTAACTACACTCACCTAGACTACGGTTTAGAAAACGTAGTCTATATATAAAAGACTACGTTTTTTAGACGTAGTCTAATTAAAAAATTGTTGTAGTGTATCTAGGTCTTTGATGATGGTTTCAATATTAGTCTTGTGACGCCCCCAATCCCGGGGGTCCAGTTGACAACCCATAACGTGCGGAATACCTATGGGTATTGCATCTCGATACCACACTATCATGTCTCATTGATTGAGACCCATTTATCCATACTCAAGAATAAACAAGGCTATATTACCATAATCCTTAAGAGTTTAATTACATACTCTATACAAAATTATATCAAAACTAGTTTGTTCTAATACATGTTTTACAAAATAAAATCAAAGCCAACTCGGCCTCTTTCACACATGCTAGTCCCGATGAGGTCAGCCGCCTACACACGACTCCATACTCGAAAGGGGGTCCCACGACTGGGTGAGCAATGCCCGCAAGGATAACTCCCAAAGGCTACTCCCCACCTGCCGGCATACGCAACGTCACGCTCACACAATAATACACACATCAACATTCCAATGAAGAATTGGCCAATTCTAAATGGAATCCTACATGCCATAAAACAAGATGTGACTCACCATGCATGGCCAGCTCTCTCCCTTTTCCTTTATTTCCCCTTTTTCCTTCTTTCCCACGCATGGATTTTTTTCTCTTCTCTTCTGTTTTCCTCTCCTTTCTTTTCTTTCTTCCTTTCTTTTCTTTTTCTCTTTTCCTCCTCCACCAAATTTGTTTTCCTTAGTTTGATCCAAAAAGAGGAAACTTCCTCTCACTTTCCTATTCCTCTCACATTTTGACTTCTCTCACCACCTACCACATGTCCTAAGGTGAGCCATGAATATTTTCCTTTTACTATTCATGTGTCATGTGTCACATGGACACATGCATTAGGTGGCAATTGCCACACCACATGTCTCTTATGCCATGTGCACTCCTCTAAGCTTAGCATTTGGCATCCACATGGTCATGCCGTGTGGCACCACTCCATGTGTCATCTGACACCCATGCCTCGAAATACGTGAAATTCCAACTGTCTCGTAATCCAATGAAATTCGATTAGGTAGCTAGATTTCCTGAGATGATTCCAATGGTGAAGTTCGTTTCATCATCCGAGATCTATAAAATTTCAGGTTTTCAACCCACTATAAATGACAAATTATCGCTTTCACATTTTTCAACAAATCGCATTTTTCCCCTGGGTTTTTACAAGTCTTTCTGTGTGGGATTTTAGTCCTAAGTGTGGGTATCCCACTGTGAGGAATTATGGCTTCCATCTCAGGTGAGTACGAATGGTGACACTCCACGGCCTCTAAGCATGTCCTATAGGCCCAAAGAACTCCTGGTAGCTCGTCCACCCATTTTCCCTTAGCCGAATGTAGATGCTTTTTCAAAGCCGTCAAGAGGGTTTTGTTGGATGCTTCCGCCTGGCCATTACTCTGTGGGTATCGTGGGGTTAAGTACAAATTTCTGATCTTTAGCTCTTGGTAGAAACTTCTGTATACGTCGTTGTCAAACTATGGCCCATTGTTAGTTATAATCGATTGGGGTATTCTGAACTGGAAAACGATGCTCCTCCACACGAATCGAAAGACATCTTTGTCCATGATGGATGCGAAGGCTTCAACTTCTATCCATTTACTAAAATAGTCGGTGGCAACTAATAGCAGCTTTTTCCGAGCTTAGGCGGTAGGCAATGGTTCTACTATATCAATACACCATTGAGTAAATGGCTAGGGACTCGTGAGGGCTAGGTTCA
Source organism: Tetrastigma voinierianum (assembly GCA_016808115.1). Classification (NCBI taxonomy): domain Eukaryota; kingdom Viridiplantae; phylum Streptophyta; class Magnoliopsida; order Vitales; family Vitaceae; genus Tetrastigma; species Tetrastigma voinierianum. The sequence continues at coordinate 9,179 of JAEQBH010005765.1, read as the reverse complement.
GCTCGCATCCTCGACACTTGGCTTTGTCATTGGCAAATGGGTCGCTCACTTCGACGTGCTCTAATCGCATCGACTTTCATAGTTGACTAATAATACCCTTATGTATAAGCCCTATGAGCTAAAGTTCTGCTACCCGAATGGTTTCCGTATACCCCTTCATGGAGTTCAGCCAATATATACTATTCTTGTTGAGTGGTGAGACACTTAAGATACGACCCATCTAGAGACCGCTTGTATAATTGCCCGTTTATTAAGGAAAATCTCACCGCCTGGACATGGATCTTGTGGGCTTCAACTATGTTATCCGGCATGTCTCCCAAGCTTAGATAATGCATTATAGGAGTCAACCAAGAAGGGCCTGCTTCATCTATCTGACTTACCTGATCGGTTGTAATAGACTAAGCCTGTTGGTAGTAGATTGGGAAGAATACAGTTTCTTTTATTAGGATGGATGCGGCCACAACTACCAATGCGTTTGCCCTTTCATTCGAGTCCCTTGGGATATGTTCGAGCCTCCAAGCCACAAAACTCCCTAGTCGCTGCTTGACCAAACCCACATACTGCCGCGCCGGTCTCGCTTCATATTTCTCTCCGCTTACTGCCCTACTACGCTGAGTCACCGTGGTATAAGGAGTTTCTCTGATGATATGGACTGTGCGAGATCTACCCTTGCTAGGATTGCTTCATATCCAATCTTGTTATTAAACAAGGGAAAGTCTAGTCGTATAGCTTACTCTCTACTCCTTTCCCCATAGGCTTTAAGTTGCAAGTCGACCCAGCCCCGTATGGCGAAGTGCCAGCCCACATTAAGAAGAATCAACAAACCACCGCTATCCTGGTCTACATCCAGCTAGGGTAGTTCTACTAAAAGATCCTCTAATACCTACCCCTTCAACGCCAAGCGAGGTTTATACTGGATACTGAACTCGCTTAGCTCAATCGCCTATCGGGCCATCCTTCTTGATAAGTCAGGCTTATGTATAGCGTTTCGCAAAGGGAGATTCATCAACACAACGATAGGATGTCCCTGAAAGTAAGGGTGAAGCTTCTTAGCTGCTACACAGAGGGTCAATGCCGCTTGTTTGAGACAAGTGTACCAAGTTTCTACTTATGTCATGGATTTGCTTATGAAGAATATTGGTCTCTATTTTCGTTTTTCGTCTTCTTTGAACAAAGTCAGACTCATCGAGACTTCTAACACTACTAGGTAGAGATAAAGTGTATTGCCTGTCCTTGGGCTAGCCAGAATTTGTGGTTCAATCAAATATTGTTTGACCCCCATGAAAGCTTGATGACATTCCTCATTCCAGCTAGCCCTTTTGGCTTCCTTTAACGTGATAAAAAATGGCTTTAGCCAATCTGTGAAATGGGATATGAATCTCCCGAGGGCTGCTAACCAACCAGTCAGTTGCTATACTCCTTTCCTGAAGGTAGAAGCCTGAAAGTCCATTATAACTTTGAGTTGCACGGGGTTGGCCTCTATTCCTCTTTGGGTCACCATAAAGCCTAGAAACTTGCCCGAACTTACCCCGAACGCACATTTCAAAAGGTTAAGCTTCATGTCGTAGCTTCGCAATAGCTTAAAGACCTCCTATAGATGCTAGATGTGATACGCTCTTTTTTAGATTTTTTACAAGCAAGTCATTGATATAGGATTCCATAGTGTTGCCCAATTATGGTCGGAATATCTCAATTACCAATCTTTGATAGGTTGCCCCAACATTCTTCAATCCAAAAGGCATCACATTGTAACAATATAACCCATGAGGTGTAATGAAGGTCGTTTTCTCTGCATCAGGCGGGTGCATGAGAATCTGATGATACCCAAAGAAGGTGTCCAGAAACGACAGACGCTCTGGCCATTTAAGTCACCAATTTGATCTATAAGCCGCAATGGGAAGCTATCTTTAGCACGCCCGCTAGGTCGTAATCTATACATACCGCCACTTGTCGCCCTTCGTAACCACCACTACGTTAGCTAACGCATTCAGTACTTTACTTTGATGAAACCTGCTCTTAGTAAGTTGTCTACCTCCATCTAAATGATCTGATGGCTATTCGGGTGAAAACACCTTACTTTCTGTCTCACTGGTTTGGTCATGGAGATGATGTTTAGTTTGTGAGAGGCCACTGTTAGATTAATTCCGACCATATCCGAGTGGCTCTAGTCGAAAACATCTATGTTACTCAACAGCGCGAGTTGTAACTATTCTTTTTCGTCATCGACTAGAAGAGAACTGGTATAAGTGAACTTCTCTGGCCCGTCCAACATTGCTTTTTCTTGGGGGTCCATAGCCAGCAAATCCTTCTCCTCTGCCCTGATTTGAGCGACGAACTATGATTGCTACGCGGGGGCTTGATCCTCGAGGGGAGGACTTTCGAGGCTCTTCTCCCCTCTTTGTTCCTCATAGATAATGTAAGACCCGAGAAATTCCAATTTATGAAAAAAGGGTAAAATTGTAATTTCGGTCAAAAAAAATCCAAAATTTATTCTCTAGATCTCGGATGACGAAACAGATTTCACCGTTGGAATTGTCTCGCGAAATCTAGCTAGCACTTCGACTTCACACCAGAGACAATGAGTTGGCACTGCCGAGACATCACATGGCATGGTCAGAAATCCAAGATTTGATGCGACAAAGTCACATAACACGTACTCATGTGCCAAGGCGGCATGAGAGTAACGACAATCGGATTTACCAAGATACAATAATGTCAAAACTGGAAAAGAAGAGACATAGATGGCATTAAATAAAAGAATAATGATACCGGACAAGATAGTCAATGCGACCATCTTCTCCCTATGAAATGAAGCAAAAACGGGAAAGAAAAAGAATGGGATGCAAGAGTCACTTTGACATTTTTGGGAGGAGAACATCCGACTTCTAAAATATCTGACGATCCGACCGTCTAAGTCAGTCTGACAGCAAGAAAAGTTGATCTACGCATCGAGACCTACGCGTGGGCATCGGTTTCAAGAGTTTTCGACAAACTCCGTGAGGTAGGGGATTTATCCTACTTGAGTTTTACACTTTATTTAAGTGTATTTATGATGTTTGAGTTGATTGAGGTCGTGAGTGGCCGTTTGATCTGTCCCAAATCTTGGAACCGAATTATTGTAGGCCCTGAAACCCAATTTGTGTAGCCGTGACCGTGATTGCCTGGGGGGTGTTAATTGTATAAATTGTGCAACAAATTGTATTGTGATATGCATAGGGCCGGAAATGGACGTGAAATTCGGGTTCACTAAGTGAACCGATGATTGGTGAGTTGTCGGGAATAGTAACCGAGGGTTTCACTATTCCCGAGAATAGTGTTCACAAAATAATTTTTGTAAAATAATGTGTTTGTTGAGTAATTCAAATCGAGTTGCTCGTGTTTGATCATTAGCCCACGTGAGCTAATTTTGATGTAATTGATGGTGAAATTACATGACATGTTTGTGTTATTTAAATTATGTGAATATATGCATGATTATATATTTGCATGTTTTATAAAATTTTATGGAATTGGCATCATGCATTTCCATATGCACTGGGGCACCCTAACAAAGTAGGGTTAGTGCATGAGGCGCATTCTCGAGAGAATGGTTTCAAGGGTCGACTAACAAAAATTATCTGAGGGTAGTCCATATAAAATATCAATCGTCGTAGTCGGCCCAATTGATATACATCGGAGGGTTGTCCACTAAAAGATCATCTGGAGACACCAAAATAATTATACGTAGGGTTGTCCACAAATAATATAAACAAATATCTTTGTTGAAAAAATAATGTTTCATAAGTGGCTTAGTAAGTGTGAGGAATCTATGAGGACTCTGGGGTATGAGTTGATCATGTAGACATTCAAGTAGATCACGCATTTACTTGAATGTATGTTTTCATCAAGCATTGCATATGCACTAGTGGAAAGTAGCCCACTTAGGGTGATTCCATCATCGAAAGCATTAGCTCACCTCGTCGAGGGATATTATTTTATAAAAATAAAGCTGCAGGAGACTCCGCTCATCATGGGAAGGCCGAAGCTTGAGAAGAAAGCCGCTGTGGCTTTGGGGTTCATTTCTCGTGTATACATGTATTAGAATGTTTTTCTATTTTAATATATGTGTTGTATAAGAGTAAATCATTAACTCAACTATTGTTATAAATGGGAATTATTAGATGAGTATTGGCTCAGGGCCCAAGTGGCCGTTACTCATGGGATTGTTATATTGGATTGCTGGGCAAAGCTATATACGTGTTATACTAAGGGTGACCCCCGCACAAAGGAGACTCGCTCGATTTTCGTGAGAGATGCTCCGTCACCCTAAGATTCACGAAGCTCAGGTCGACGGTACCAATCCACCCCGTGATTCGGGGCGCTACGTATAATTGATAACATCGCCGCGACTAGTCGACCGGGCGAACCTGACCATCATTAGTCAAATAACTGACAATTTGGTGGTAGGTCGAAGGAACAGCTTTCATCGAATATAGCCAGGCCCGCCCCATTATGGCATTGTAAGGACCCAAGTCTCTAATGACCGAGAACATAACTTACGGAGTAACTGGGTCGGCCCTTATAGGGAGAGTGACATCTCCTAGTGTTATGGTAGTCGCACCATTAAAACCGGAGAGAATTCGCCCGCTGAATTCAGCACCCCTAAGGAAAGCCTCATATGGTTAAAGGAGCGTAGTTGCAACAAATCTGCTACGCTACCAAGATCCACCAATACCCTATGCACATCAAAACCGCTAATACAGAGGGTGAGTACTAATGCATCATAGTGGGGCACAATAATCCTGTTCGAGTTTACATGAGGGAAGGATATGGGGCCATCTATGGGCATGGTTTCTTCACGGATGCCTTCTATGTGGATAGCATTTACCCTGGCTTTAACTATGGCAGCTCTTAAGATCTTCTTCTATTGACACTTCGACTGATACTAGTCGTCAGACTGGCCGCCCAATATATAATTTATGAATGGTCTATGTTCTAACAGAGTTACAGCCTTTCAATGCACTGGGTTTATCATTTACTCTAACTCATCTGTGATTCGGCTTTGATATACCTCCTAAGGTGCCCAACTTTGACTAGTTTTTCCACCAAGAATTTTAGTTCCAAAGACTGCCGGTTCATGCTCATGGATCTCTATGATAATCGCATCACAAGGACTTGTTTCTTTGTGAAGGATCTGTCTGGATCGGTGCAGGCCATTTAAACTCTGGCAAATCACAAATGAGGGGTAATAGCCTTTCATACAAGATGTTAAAGGGGGTGAACTACGGGGTCTATCTCTTTTTCTATGACTGGTCACGGGATTGCCTTCGGATCTTCCTTCGCTCCTTCCAACTCTGATGATTCTTCCCCGATGGCTTATAACCGCCTCGCCGCCTAACTCATAATCATGATAGCTTTGTTGCCGTGAAGGGGACGTTGTCCTCCAGCATTGAGTACTTATTGGCTCGCTTGTATAATTCTTCCATTGTCTCTGGTGGGTCTAAAGATAACGACTAGAAGAACGCATGGAAGGCCCAAAGCTTCTCCTAAAGTTCTGGAGGACCACATCCATGTTGTAAGATTCTAATCACAATCCAGCTTGCCAAAATCTCCTCATGAAGTCTCGAATAGATTTCGATTCTTACTTGAGAATAGCCTGTAAAGAGCTAATGTTCCTCTTTTGTTGCACCGAACAAAGGTACTGCGATACGAATCCGCCCATAGGTTATTGAATGAGTTTATTGAGTTGCGTGGGAGCTTATGAAACCAAGCTAACGTGAGCCCCGCAAGCTTGCAGGAAAAACTTTACACAACGGACGGTCATTGCCGGAGTTTAGTATTATTGCTTGATTATAGTGAAGCATGTGATCGTAAGGGTCAGCAGAGCCGTCAAAATGGCAAAAGCGGGTATGATGAACCGCGAGGCTCGGGAGTCAAGAATTCACGTCTCTAGGGGCGAGGAGAGCATGCCGAAGTCCTTGAACTGGAGCCGCTGCTAAGATGTAAAATGAAGTCTACCACCAAAGGCACGACGTGACAAATGGCATCGATGGCATCCTACCACAAGCGCATTCAACACGCCGCTTGTGGCTCGATCCCTCGCCGGGTTCTACACCCCCCACATCTCTCCCGTTCTAAGACACATTACTAACCCAGACGCTAAAGGCATGGCAACGAGGTCCCTTCTAATGCGATTCGCCCTCGTGTCTTTGCTGCGAGAGGCCTAAAGGTGGGGAACTACCTGAGGATAACTCGTCATCTGTTGGGGCATTGGCCTCGTCTGAGATAATGGGCTCCTTCCCTCTATTGCAAGGGATGGGATGCAAAGCTCGACCGCTATCTTGCACATCTCTTCCACTAAGATCGCGTCTTTTTTCTACCTAGGCTCGCAACTGATCACTCCACGCTACAAAGGTCAAAGATGATCTACAACTCTTCCATCCGCCTTGCTTGTTCTTCCTGTTTCTTCTCCATGTCCTGGTGCTAATATGGAAATCCCATTGAGTCAAGATTCCATCGATGTGCCTGTGGAGAGCAGTAGGTGATCATAACCTTGCTAAAAACCCATATTTTACACCAAGTGTGCAAAAATGCTGTCAGGTTCATGTAAATAGGCTGTGTTTCGACATGACCAAAGGCATGTCATGTTGTAGGTTAATTATTGGGTAGGGGATTTCCTCCTACTTGGTTTATTTTTGGCTTAAGAGCCATTTGAATGGTTTGAATGGTGTGAGGCCGTGAGTGGCCGGTTGGTTAGTCCTAAAACTGGGGACTAAAAGCTGAAATTTTCAGGACCCATTTTGGACAGTCCCAGACTGATTTCGGACTGAAAATGGTCCTTGTGTGCTATATTTGTGTGTTATTGATTGATGTTTGAATAACATGTTGTGTGTAGGAGGTATAAACTATCCATGAATTGATTGTGGTTGCATGTAGTTTATAAATATTCATGTGACATAAGATAAAATGTATCAAGTATCATACATTTGTATGCACAAGGACATCGCGCATGACATCGGTGGGAGATATATGGTTTGGGCCGATTCAATGTCTACACCTTGGTAACCCAAGACCGTGTTTGGTGTTCGAGCAGGGCTCGTCGTAGGACACATGATAACAAGGCCGACATTATGGTTGGTGTCGATGGCGGGCTCAGTGGCATGGGACTTCGTCCAAACTGAGCGCATACTAAAGAACTGAGAGTGTCCTATGTTGAAATAAAAGTTTCATTGGGAATTGTCCAAAGGCTCAAGGATGTCCATGCTCGTGAGATGTCCAAAGAGTCAGAGGGGCGCCCGAAGGTTCAAGGAGTCCACTGTTCGGAGGATGTCCAGATTCGGAGATTTCCCATGGTTGGAGTATGTCCAAGGGTTTCGGAGGATGTCCAAAGGATTTAAAATGTAAAACAAACATTTTTTGTTTTTAAAATAAACTTTCATACATAGCGTAGTCGCATATGCAGGAGTCATGGTGAGTCGGGGCACGACAGGCATGAGACATTCGAGTAGGATATGAATTTGCTTGAATGTGTTTGGTTGCCATTACATGTGCACGTAGGTGGGGAGTAACCCTTGTAGGAGACTATAACTATTGGGCTTTGCTCTTCACCTGGGCCGTGGGATCCCCTATCTGTGCACACGAGAAGACGACGCTCCTTCGAGGCCGTGAGAGTACGGTTAGTCGGGTCATGGGCCAGAATTATTTTTGTAAAATATATTAGAACAATCTAGTTTTCATATATTTTGACATATAAAAGTGTAAAAGAGTTGTACATCAAACTCTTGTGAAATATTATTACAAATTGGTTAATACCCTTGTGTATAGGCCTTGTGAGCTAACTACTACCCGAATGGTTTCCGTATACCCCTTCATGGAGTTCTACCAAAGATATATCAGTCTCCCGCCGAAAGTGGTAAACACTTAAGATACGGCCCATCCAGAGACCGCTTGTATAATCACGGCATCAAGTTGACAAAATCAACATGTACAAATTTATGACACTATCACCAAAAGGACTATTAATTAACTCTCGCAACCTTGCCATAAACTTGTGGAAATTATAATATGTAGAACAAATCTCTTAAAATAAGTCATTTTCAAAGCTTTGTTTTGATTTGTTATTCGCAAGTGCACAGTCAACAAGGGTAAAATGGATTAGTCCAGAGCATCGATCCTACAGAGATCTCAAGAATTTTAAATCAACTACCCCGACTACTCAAGCTCCATACTATTTGGACGATAAATGATAGTGGAGTCCAAAGATTCGATGCCGGAAAATTGAAGAACAAAAGGAAATAACCTAAAATAACCAACAACCGAGGATAAAGAATAAAGAATACGAATTTCTAATAAAGAAATGAATACCGAATAGTTATCCTCAAAGACACATCAATAAAAACAAAGTATAGTGAACTATCAATTCGTAGTTAAATCGATAGAATTCTCGATTAACCTGCTTCAAAATCCGCCCAAGGCAATCAGAGTGCACCGGATCTCTCCACACTCCACATTTCATTATCTAATTTATGACCCGATTCTCTCGAATACAGGAATTAGATAACTACATTTAAAAGGACTCTTAATCTGGGTATTTTTTCTTTACAATACTTCACCCATTTTATGGACTCAGAACCTTAACTCCCAAGTTATCGGGTCAAGCAAGGATATACAACTTCGCATTGCTCCTCCTAAAATTAGGATAGATCAACCTTTCCTTGATTAGATCTCGCCTAACACCTGATTGGACTCACTATCCGATCTTGAGGTGAACTCTTTGCTTGTTTAAGTGATAACTCATTCAACTCATTCTCGACTTCAAGTGAGAAGAGGATTTATCCAAGGAACTTGCAAAGCGCAGTGATCCCTAATAGCAGGTTAGTATACCTTCAAAGAACTAGACGTACTCTGTGGATTATTCTCCCCGTGTCATCAGTGAGGACTTCCTTGAAATCGGGTGGTAATGACGCAATTTTAACTGGTATAAGAAACTCGGTATTCAGATCCAAAATCAATAAAACCAAAATCTGAAGTAAATTCGTAAACTGAAATTAACAAACTGCTAGAACGACTATAGGAAAGATAAATTCTGACGATAACGTTCAATTAATGGAAGCTGGATTCCTCAATTACTAAATTACACGATACAAAGATTCCTCCGATCATAAGAAAAACTGCAAGTTGAAATCAAACAATCGAATTCC